>CM046837.1:5908240-6300740 GCA_025618425.1 Heliocidaris tuberculata
TCGAACTGGTGAATTCTTAATAATTTTTGTTTGATTTCTTTTTTCACCATCTGATGAGCGGATGTTCATATTTAATTGATGTGCCGTGTGAATTAATCATTTAGACACTCCGCAGCTACATAACAATAGTCATTTTATTGGGTAGGTGGAACCGCGCCTTCAGTCCCAGGGCATGTGCGCACCCTATAACTACATGACACGATGATGAATCATTCAAACATTTCAAATCAAAGTTGAGACTGTACAGATCTACCAAGATTTACATCATCGGTATCTCGATCGGACAGAAGATCAGAGTCTCGGGTCGCTATAAGTAAAGGTACTTTACCTCGTTGTTACTTTTTCGGTGATAAATTTGCTTTATAATTCGTTCTTACTTCTTCCTTCTAAATAGTATCAGTTGTCTAAGGGTCTCGTCTTTGTTTGACGCCATTAAGGCGTCCATATTGCTTTTCGTTGGAGGCTGGCTGCGAGGATACTTACTTGTCTAGTATCTGATAATGAAAGGACTCTTTTTCACCGAAACAATAATTTGGCCGTTATTTTTTTTTCTTTTTTTTTTATAGTAAATGTTATCAAGGTTATGAAATAGAGATTCATTAGTGAACACATGTGTGTTAATGTTTAAACATCACACCCTGGTGAGGAGGATCAATTATATTCGTTCCAGACTAATTGTTTGCTCTGTTTTAACTCAAGCCTATATATTCGGGAAGTTAAGTATACAATGTTGGTCTAAAGTTTTGGTACACCCTGGATTCTGAGATGAGTTTTTACCTCAGTATGTATTTCCCACTTAAGGGGCTTGTTTAAGGGGCTTGTCTGGGCTCTGAAATGCATTGTTAAGGGTAATCTATAGAGAATGTGTTCATACTTACTGATGTATTTTTCTTTTAATGTAATAATATAAAGACTCAAACTGGCAAAAAGTAGCCTAAAAATAAATAAAGTTTTACGTATTTTGGGGGGTTCAAAATTGATGGAGAAACAAAGTGTACATCAAAGATCTCCCAGATTTACCACAGCTAGTGTTGGTTAATGCCTTTTAAATTTAATATATTTACCATGTCACATGATTAGTTTTAGTGAAATGTATCTTGAGATATCCATCCAGATTCTTGCAACAACCATGACAATGGTCCAAAGATGTTTCTTAATAGTCATTCCTTTTCATCCCGTACGGAAACTAAACTCACAAAGATGTTATATTTTGATAACAACTAATCCTGCATTATGTAGCTAGAATGTACTTGTATTTTGGGGGTTGTTACGGTGATGTTGTGAGAGTGGTTCCCTGATTAATGACAAAGCAGGTCGCATCGCTTGTTTTGGCCAGCTGTTGTTGAATTGATGTTGGTCAAGAATATCATCAACTTTGTACAAAGCGACGACTTAATGACTATCAAAACAACAGATATTGGGCCCACCTCAAACGCTTACTACCTGCATACAGCCCTACCCCCCCCCCCCCGCAACAAGCACATTCCCGCCTTTTCTCATACATATTTCTTATTATTTCGAAAGTGCGAGGTTTATTATTTTTCACTTTAAAAATTGCAATATCTGAAGCACTGTTATCGTCCATTTGGGGGGCATAATCCCTCATATAGACCTGACACCGGACTATTATGTCACCGCTGGTAGCATGGCAGGGTAGCATGAGAGGGTAGGGACCAAGCATTGCATTGAGAGGGTTATGAATGGGGTGGGGGGGATGACGCCCAAAGTTTGTGTTCGCAAGTTTTTGTGTACACTTTTTTATTGTGAAAATATACAGGAATTGCATATTCGGATACGTCGCTTCCCAAATTTGTGGGATGTTTGGGCACCTGTCTGCCCGAATATGAGATGGAGGTTGCCCGAGAAGCCTATATGAACTTTAAAAACTTATCGTATGCCTATATGGGGGTATCCATGCACATGCTTATAAGTGATATTTGATTTTGTACTATTTGAACATAGATTCCTAGAAAAAGTTTTAAGTAAATATACAGGATATTCATTTTTTTTTCTTTTCACAAAACGGAACATTTTTAGTGGAAGAGTTTCTGTAGTAATGCATAACATCATAATATAATTTTTACTAGGTGAGAGAGCGCGTAGCGACCGAGCGAAAAAATTGCTCTCTTAATATTGAAATTGTGCATTCTAGGGCACTTGAAAGCTTAAACATAGTTGTAGTTGTAAATTATTACACTTTTTGGGCTTGTGAGAGGGGCGACGAAATTGATTTGTCAAAACCCCTTCACAGAGGGAAAAATCTTCCCGCCCTCCCCCCGCTTCTGGCGCCTATGGTAGACTGGTTTGTTAAGAAACACTGCATTTGCAAAATGCAAGGAAACGTAGCGACCGATTGGAAAAATTTAGTTTTTGGAATGTTTGATCTTTGGATTTTAAAGCATATATTATATATTATTAGTAGTAGTAGTATGCAAAATTATTACATGCAATAATACTGCGAGGGGCGGGAACAAAACTAGTTCACCCATATGCATTTGCAGAGGAAAGTCCCTGCCCCACACATCTGGATTCTTGATTTAGACTGGGGTTCCTGCAGTACAATGTTGACAAACATTGCATTTACTGAAATGCGAGGGAGCGTAGCGATCGAGTGAGAAATTTTAGATTATTCAATGTCGAAACTATTTTAAAGCTTAAAAACTTTTCTTGTGAATAACGTCAATAACGACCTTACACCCTCTAGAGAGAATCACCTGCCCCTACCCCCACGCTTCGGGGCCTTGAAAAAGAGTTTGTAATGTCTAAGAAATACTGTTTCCATTAAATCTGCAAGGGAGCGTAGCGACCAAGCCATTTTTTTGTGTGGAATGTTGAGGCATTTTATTTCAGAGGAAGAGAAAGCTTATTCTACATCCTTTTAAATCAAAACAATTTTTTTTAGTCTTGAGAGAGGGCCCCGTTTAGGGAAATAAATTATTCGCACAGAATCAATTTACACGGCATGTTAAATTGTATATCTTTTAAACAAATTTGGCAGAAAAATATATAACAGCTGAGTTTCAAGTTTTCAAGTTTCAAGTTTTATTTCACTCATAAAAATAGCAAGAAACAACAGCAAAATACTACACAAATGAAAAAGATAACCAAATACACATAAATATAAGTATATACTCATACATAATAAAAGGGGAAAAAAAGACATTAATTATAGAGTGGAGGAGCCAGCAAAAGCCAAAGACCTGTCAAAGGCTTAAACTCCTAAATTAAGTTAAAGGGATAATCTACATTTAAACAAAAATACATTTAAAATGGAAAAAATGAAAGGGGGGAAAAATCGAAAAAATATTTACAAATGGGGTTATAGGTAAATATATTATGCAGATTCATTTCAGGAATTAAGTAAAAGATATCTGATTTTTTTTTTCTTAAATTACGCAAGTGAGGGAGAATCTTGAATATTTGGGGGTAAAGTATGCCAAAGTTTAGGGCCATATAAATTAAAAGACTGTCTAGATATTTTCATATTTCAAAAGAGGTATATGAATAGACATTTGGTGTCTTGTATTATAGCTATGGTAGCTTGAGTTCAGAGTAAACAGATTATGTTTGTGAGAGAAAAACATATACATTAATGATGCAATTTGTAGTTTAAATATATCATGAATGGTTAAAATATTGTATTTAGTAAATAGTTCCTTACTAGGAGTTCTGGGATGTGAACTTGTAATATGTGAATCGCTCTTTTTTGAAGTTTAAATAATTTATCAATTAAACTGTCAGAGCAATTGCCCCAGATTATTGTACAATAAGAAATATATAGCAATATCCAAGTATTATACAAATTGATTAAAATATTAAACGGTATAAAATGTCTTAATCTCGATAAAACACCTATTGCACGTGAAATTTTAACACAGATGTCCTCAAAGGCCCGTATTCTGAACTCCGGTTTAACTTAAACCGCGGTCTAAGTGTAGTTTAAACCCAGTCTAAAACTGCCCTTTGAACCAGAGTTTTAGAAAATCACGTTCTGAAATCCGGTTTAACTTAAACTCCAGTCTAGTTTGGCTTAACTTTGTACAGAAATTTAGACGGGACTTACGGTTAAGTCGGTTTTAATTAAAGCTCTGGTTTAACTTAGACTGGATTTTAAGTTAAACTGGAGTTCAGAATACGGGCCCATGTGTTTTGACCAACTTATATTTTCGTCCACAAGGACTCCAAGGAATTTCGTCACTGACGTTTTATTTATCTGTTGGTTATTTAAGAGTATATGCATAGGTTTATCTTTTAGTTTTCTGTTTTGGTTTTAAATATTACATAATTAGTCTTGTTTGAATTTATCATTGGTTTATTGACTATAAACCATTTATCAATTTTGGGCATTTCATTGTCTAATATTTCCGTCATTTGAGTCGAACTTTTCGGAGTCGTAGAACAAGTTAGTATCGTCTGCAAAATTATGGGAAAGGGAATTTACTAACATATTGCACATCATTGATATAAATCAAAAAAAAATAAGGGGCCTAAAATTGAACCCTGTGGTACACCAACAGAGACGTTCCGAGTGGTAGATTTTACATTATTAAGCAACTCTTTAAAAAATGTTAAAGGAATGCCTCGTATACCATAATAATATAATTTTCTCAAAAAGAGGATATCATGATCTAAACTATCAAACGCCTTTGAAAGGTCCAAAAAGATGCCCACAGCAAATTTATTATGCTCAAAAGCAAAAATAATACGGTTTATAAATTCAAGCAAGGCCATATATGTCGAATGCCCAGTACGAAAACAAAATTGTTTGATATACAGTATAGAACATCTATCAATGAAAAAAAGCATGCTTTATAAATGAATTTTTAAAAATAATGTTACTAAATCCAAGATAAAACAGATATAGGCCTATAGTTCTTGCAAGTATTCTTATTACCAGTTTTGTATATTGGCAAGACCTTGGCTACTTTCAGTTTGGAACCTTGTTGGAAAGACAAATTAAATATATGTGTTATTAGGGCCAGGATCAAATGAAATAAACCTTTTTATATCTTCACATCAAATCCATCACATCCAGGGCTCTTTCCTTCCTTCAATTAAAAACAATGCTCAAAACTTCAGATTGACTACATGGATTAAAAAAAGAAAGTTTTGTTTGGATTGTTACCTGAAAGGTAAGAACATAGATCTTTATCAAGGGTTGGGATGGAATCACTTATAACACGATAAAAACTACTTTCGAAAAATGAACTGAAGGCAATTTCAATAGCCCTGTCTATCACCTTTAGAAATGTGCTAACATTACAATGGCGTATTATGTAATCCGAACCTGATTTCTACGCGCAGTACAATAGGCCTTTGAAATTGCCCTTGAGTTTATTTTTCGAAAGTAGTTTTTATCGTGCTTTATATTCTCCCCAACATTGACAAAGTATTTGTTAGATGTATCTGTAATCTGGGAAGTATCTTCAATTAACTGTCCATCAATTTCAAGAGCTATTGGTTTCATTATATTTGAATTGTTTCTTAATACATCATTAATTGTTTTCCAAGTGACGCTAAGATCAGAGCGAACAGAAGTAAACCTATATTCGTACTAATCCATTTTAGCTTTATTGGCAAGGTTCCTGGATTTCTTGTATACCCTTTCACAATATTGGTTTGGTCTTTGAATAAACCATTTCTACATCTTGTTTTTCTTTCTACACAATCTTTTCAACTGTCCATTAAACCAAGGATTCTTCCTCGAATTGCTGATTTTTACTTTTTTTGCATGGAAAATTATCAGTATACAAACTACTAAATTTATCAAAAAATATATCATATTTATAAAACATTAACATTCACACAATCACTAAATATAATATCATCCCAAGAAACATCACAAAGATTCATGTAAAATAAATTGATATTATCACCATTTACTGACCGCATATACTTTTTTTTTTTTTTTTAACGTTTTCATGAGTATTAAACTTGGAAAACACAAAAACCGGTAAATGATCACTTGCATCGCAATCAATATACCAGGGAATAAGACATCATTAAGGTTATTTACAAAAATATTATCTATTATAGATGATGACAGTTGTGATAAGGAGATCGAACTCGTGGTCTCGACCCATGTGCATAACACGCGGTCGTCTATGTGCAAATGTAAGTTAAGCTTATAAGTAAATGTGATTTCCAGCAAGACTTCGTCAGCTGGTTTATTTCTGTTGTTGATTTAAACAACCCATCTACTGCTTGATAAAAAAATCAGAATTAATCTAAGCCAGTAAAATTTGTTATTTAAAAAAAAAAATGCCCGTTTTCATATCTGAAAAGCTACACTTTTTCTAACGGTCCTATTTCCTTCGTAATAAGTGCCCTTTCACATTTTGATAAGTAACTGGTTTTCCCCTCTGATAAGTTCTCTTCTTAAGTTCCCCTTTAGCGTCTTATTAATGCCCCCTTTCCTTTCTAATAGTACCATTTTTCCTTCTAATAAGTACCCCTTTTTACGTCTGATAAGTGCCCCTTTTCAAATCTGATACGTGCCCCTTTTTTTACTTCTCATAAGTGCCCATTTTCCTTTCTAATAATGCTCTTTACTTCCTTCTGATAAATTCCCTTTTTTTGTTTTTAACAACTGCCTTTTCTCCTTCTGAAAAGTGCCCCTTAGAATATTTTTAATTTTCCTCTACAAAGTGTGCCCTAAAGTCCTCGAATATGCCATAAACGTAGCTCAAAAAAAAAACAAAAACAAAACAAAACAAAACAAAACAAAGCAAAAAAAATCAGAGAGCATTCGTTATAGATTCCCCTTTTGATAACCACAAAATGTGAGGCAGTGAAACAGGGGACAGGAGGGACACAAAGTCCCCTAATTTGATAATAACGAGCAGTGCCCCTAAGGCTGCTGCTGACAATTTTTAACATTTTTTTCCCAAAGCTCGATCGCTGCGCTCGCTCAGTCGCATTTACAGTATATCGACATGGTTGTCAGGTTAAAGGCTTATTCACTCTTCTATTTTTTCAGCAGATTGTGCTTAAAACCCTATGAATTTTGGTTATTTTCTCGAATAAACTCTGATCGGTTGCAATGCCACCTCACAAATGCATTGAAAATTATTGCTGAGAAAATAATAACAAAAACGACAGGATTAATGTATGAAAATAATACTAAATGATATAAAATTGCCCTGAAAACGCGGTTGTTGTTATTATAGTCTCGCTGTAAATAATGCTAAACGAGTAGTCTTCGGTATTAGAAGAAAAATAAAAAATCTTAATTTGTTTGCTCCCTCGCTTCGCTCGTTCTTAAATAAATAGTCACACCATTAGATACAACTAAAAAGTTGTTTTTATTTCGAACTATGCAACGATACAATCAGTAGGATATCGAAAAAGATCCTTGCTAGTGTATTAATAAAGGTAGGGATAAACTAATGTCTCAAAATGACATTTTCCCGCCTGGTTTTCACCTTTTGTATGTGCCCCCCCCCCTTTTTTTTTTTATTTTTTTACAAAACGTGCCCCCTTTTATTTATTTAGTACCCCTCCACTTTGAAAAACACTCCGCGCCCATGAAGAGTTCATTTCAGAACTCACCCAATAAAGAATAACCAACGGTCCTATTACGGACTATTCCACTGTGTTTCCGTAAAAAAAAGAACATTTCAACTATATTCCATCATATGCAAACCTGTAAAAGCTAATCTAATCTACGCTATTTTGTCTCGAAATGCAGTTCCACTAGCAGGAATGAAAATTAGCTTAATTTTTCACTAATAGGTCAAATGTGAAAACTTACAGCCCAAACTAACCAAACAGTATAGTACTTTGTGCATGTTGCAGTCACATATCCTGCGGAAAACCACTATTTATTCACCGTTTGGGGGATCTCCATTCTCTAAAACGTGTTTTTGAGTATCAGAATGATATCTCGTGGTAAGTTCATTGTTAATGATTTTGACTATCAAAAGACCGCTTCCTCGTTAAAGAGAAATATCTGGCGTTCATCGACACCAGAAGGGGTCAAATTATTAAAAGGACTAGATATGTTCAGTGAATCTGTCCCTCATCAAAGGAAATTACTCCTCATACAGCCGAAAATCACCGAACACACGCACATACCTATATGCAAATTTTGTTATTTTTTTGTTTTATTTATTTATTTTTAATTTAAATACATATCATGTAGACAATCGAAGTGCACCCTTCATTTGTTCATCACATTTTGGGGAGGGGGTGCCTTTTCTTTCCAATATTCTTTGACAAACAAACAGATAAGGTCTTCACATTTTTGGATACGTTAATAGGCCTTGGTGATTCGGTTTGGTTTTTAGTGATTCATTTTTTAACGTAAAAAGAGAGCCCATACCTGGAGGGTTATTTATACTGTGCCCTCCTTTCAAATCGTTTCGGACAAGTACCCCCACTCCCCGGATTTCTGCCCATACCTCGATAGCACTCCCGGTAACATTTTGATAAGCTAACTTGTTCTTTAATGGTAACAAAAGTCCCCCAAACTCTTTTCAAAGTGCAATTCTCAGGTTTTTTGACAAAGCGTTGTAGAACAGATTGTTATCGCTCAGCAGGATAATGTCAACAAAACCTGAGCATTGCTTTTCTTTTCAAAATATTAATCCTATAAAGTTTGCTAATAAAAAGTAGAATGTGATTTCTCAGTTAGCCAGTTTTCATTATATACTATAGTAGGAAAGAACAAGTATGGGAATATCGCCAGTATATATCTCTGTAATGTCAGCGATGCCATACAGATTAAAAGCAAAGTAATGATATGCGATTGAAGTCTCTGTATTTGCTCATTCTTTTCTTTTTCTTTTTTAAACAAACAAACAAAACAAACATAAATCATGTAATCAAAATCTAAAGATGAATGTATACATGCATATCAATTTTAGTTACTACTTGAAAGTAAAATTCATACAATTATATTTCTTTGTTTTACCCATTATCTTTATCCATGAAATATTCTAGAAAGCCGATCATGTAAGATTACATCTATAAGTTACAAATCTGTTTCATACATTTAATGTATATGTATATAGTATTTATGTGGTACAAATCATGCAAACCTGCCATCCGCCTTTATAAGCGATGGACCTGGTACAATTGCAACTTTCTCACTTTTATGTTTATGTTAATACTCTGTCAAATGATTTTTTTTTTTCAAACCAAGTTGGACTGATAATGTTATGTTTACCTTGTGTATTGTATTCCACTTTTCTTGAATAAAGAAATGATATCAACAAAATAGGCATTATTTTGAAAAGGAATTTCCTGTGCACATATTTCTTAATATACAGTGGGGCTGGGGACGGGGCATACTTCTAATAATGCGGGACAAATTTCACTGATACTAGTAGATGGGGAATCTTTTAAAAAGTAAAATAATACAAAATTAGCCAAAATTGATGGAATTTTTTTTGGAATTCTACACGCATTTTTGTGAAACCATGTTGAAGAAATCCACTGGTAGTGCTTCTTGCAGAAAAAAAAAAATCAGAAATTGTATTAGACCTGAGCTTTTGGTAAGCTGTGATAAACGTCAGATGGAACACAAACATAAAATACCACACACATTATTCAGAAGATCCTACATTTTTATGTGATTAGATTTGTAGAGGTGCAGTATTTATATACAATGAGAAAGTGTCGATTACTATGACAAGTCAAGACGAATCATTTAAAACGCAGTTCCATTGATACTGGACAAATCGGAAGTCTTAACCCATTGCATACGGGAACCGGGTGGTCCATGTATTGACCATATGGGAATTTGAGAATTCAGTAGTCAACAGATTAATACCAAAATGCTCCCTAAAACTAAAAACCCTCTACCAAATTTGTCAGTCTTGGTATCATTTTTCATGTGAAAAGATTCTCCTTCCGCAGGTACCAGTGAATTTGACCCCACATTATTGGAAGTATGCTTGTATTTTCGGCCTACCTGTATATAATGTATTTGATTTCATCAAAAACACGTGCGACATTAATGAATCTGCATTTCACTGAAAAGTTTGTTTATTAAAATATTAACTTAAGCATTCGATACTAACAAACTACTGATTGAAACACATTACTGGCACAGCCCTGAAATTGTTTAGACCAAGCTCCCATTATAGGGGTATATTACGCAGAAAAACAAAAGAATGCTTTAATATCCTTTGTACTTTCTTGAATGAAAAACATATTACAGCAATTGTAACTTGCTATTATGGTATTCTATTTCCTTCTTTCCACAGAAGTAACAATATCATTAACCTTTCTTGGTTTAATGATTTGTAAGTCTGTGAGAAAAGCCTTTGTAATTCACGAAATATCGTCTCTTCCTTCGTTTCGTCGAGTTCGTTACTTCCAAGCTTATCCAAATAAATAGAAGACATGTACATTGTACAGTTGGTTCTAATGATAGGCCACTTTATATAGATTGTATAATACATTTTAAACAATGTTTTTAGTTTTGTGAAGTTGATAAATTTATATGCTTATGCAATTCAATCAAAAAATGCCTTCGATTTAATGTATACATTTATTGTTTAGTTTGAATATGTAAGAATGATTTATTATTATGTTTTTATATGCTATAAAAAATTCTTCAAATTAATTTTGGAATAAACCATTACCATTACCATTTTCTTACGGGGTTTTTTTTGTATTCATTCTTTTTTCATGTCCAGTCTCTAGTTCGATCGTAATGCCATCGGTTCCACTGGGCCTTCTTCCACCCCTGGTGGTGGTCTTTCTGGTAGTGGTATCAATGACCACGCCCATCTATGGCTCATGCTCGTCTGGTGACCCGTAAGTATTAGAGCAACTTTTACGATTCTTCATTTCTATTAAGCTACCAGAAAGGAAAAGAAAGGGAAAAGGGGAGCTCTGCTCGTGATTTCGGTGAAATCGTTTACATAATCTGTCTTTAGTAGTAATAAGCTATGTATGACAATGTTCCAAATAAAAATTCCTGTAGTCATTGCTGCTATTATAACGAAAATTTGATCAAAAGTTCGTGTTCAAATCGAATTTCGCACAAAGAAAAAAAAAGGAGGCCTGTGTAGGGCCTTAAATTAAGAGGAAGAGATATCATTGTAACATAGCATATTCTGTGGCTTAATTAATGTCAATCAACTGTGCCGTGGAACCCGGGGGGGGGGGGATGCTTTGAGTAGACATGTTTCATAATGCTCACCCCCATTACTTTTAGAAACGCTCCGTGTCCCCTGGGTTAAAGATGCTTTGGAGTTCTTGATTCTCAAGATGTTTAACTAAAAATCGAAGGGAACATTTTTTTTTGAGGCATTTTTCTTTCTCTGTAGTTTCACCAAAGAACGCCAGATTTCGCCATTGCAAGCATTCATGAAAATAAAGGTTTCTCTTGTCATGATTAGTGATTTGATTTGATTTGTTTTATTGAATACACACATCATCATCATCATCCTACATAACTCATCAACTGCACTTACTTTGTAATCATTTAAATGTCATATATAGCCTAACGTATACTTGAATGGACGTCGTAAACTTTATTCAAAGCTTGATTGGAGCGTCCAGTAAATATAACTGACACCCAGCAGTAAAATCAAATGAATAAATATATAAACAAATAAGTAAATGAATGGATAAGACGGAATCATATAGCCGTAAGGCTGGGATAAGAGAGATGGAGTATTCACCGAAGACATTTCCACCCACAATTATAAAAAAATAAAAATGAACCTATCATCCCATGTAGTTCATATCAAGTTAGCGTGTCTTACAGCCAGGCCTACAGTCAGCGATACACAACAGATTGCGGGTGGTGGAGTCGATGCACACGCTACAGGCAAGAAAACTCTTACCAATGTAATTTATAAGAAAAAAAGATTCTGATAATGTGTTTCAAAATGTAAAATTTACTTCTAAACCAAGAAATATTCAGAAGGAAGGGTAGTAGTATAGTAGTAGTAGTAGTAGTAGTAGTAGTAGTAGTAGTAGTAGTAGTAGTAGTAGTAGTAGTAGTTTGTTTTTGGTTGTTGTTGTATTGCTTTGTTGTTTAGGAGTATTTGTTGTAGTAGTTGTTGAACTTGTTGTTGATATTGCTGTCTTATTGCTGTAATAGTAGAGTGGTGGTGGTGGTGATGGGGGGGGGGGTAACCTTCCTAGTCATAAGGACTGCTATTCATAAGGACCGCTATCCATAACGCGTGACTAAATGAATAGCGGTTTTGTACGAATAGCGGTCCTTCTGAATAGGGAGCAAACCATAGACAAATTTCCTCGCTATTCATAAGGACATCCATTCATGAGGACCACTATTCATAACCACTCATAAGGACCTCTATTCATAGCGCGTGTTAAATGATTAGCGGTTTTCTATGAATAGCGGTTCTTATGAATATAGCGAGCGGACCCGGGTGATGGTGGTGGTAGTAGTAGAAGTAGTAGTAGTAGTAGTTTGTGTTGTAAACACATCGAACAATGTACAAGTATCAATAAAAATGGTGTGTGAATGTGTGTGTGTTTGTGGGAAGGTGGAGTGCTGAGCACCCAGTAATGGGCCCCGTTCTTGTATATTCTAAATTATCAACATGACAACATTCGAAACTCCTATAATACGAGTCTAGTGTGCAAGTACATGAGTTTCTTCAAGAGTTCATTCTTTGGGAACATATACATTGATCTATGACGTATTCCAGCCAGATACACCTTCACAGCCCCTCAATCGGATCAAGGATATCAAAGGGAAATCCGACCTTAATGGCAAGTTGCTTTGAAAGAAAGAGGAAAAATCAGAGAAGCAGATTGGTGAAAGTTTGAACGAAATCGGACAAGCAATAAGTGAGTTATAAATTTTTGAAAGTTGTAATCACTATGCATGTGGGAATTTCAAATTGGCCGAATAGGTAATGTCACTGTGATGTAGCTGTGGACAACTCCCCCATTCGCTCTAACACACAAAATGACTAAAATGCCACTTTTTTTTCAAAATACATTACTCAGTAGGATCTTTTCGTTCATGAAGACCTATAACAATATGCTATCTCCAATATATTTTGAGTACAGCCCCGAGGGTAAAAGCGCCTAGAAGAAAACAGCAAATTAATGATATTTTTGTGTACGACTAATGGGAGAGTTGTCCACAAAAATGTCACAATTGACTCACCGAATTGCCAATTTGAGATTCGCATAGATGTAGTGATCTTATTTTTCAAACATCCATAACTTTCTTATTCCTTGTCCGGTTTATTTCAAACTTTCACCATCCTGTTTTTCTTATTTTTCTGCTTTCACACAAATCATCTTATTAACAAGGTTGGATTGCCCTTTAAGGAGCAAAGACTATTTTATGGTTTCTTGTAGAACACGTTATCGAGTGGCTTACACGTATGAGACAAGATGCTGTCCAGGGTTCGAGAAGATGGACTCTTCTTGTATTCGTAAGTTATATGAGGATGATTTTAATATAAGAGATCATAATTTTATGGCTTATTTTTATGTTCTTCTTATTCATTCATTATTATACATGGCAAGAAAAAAAAAAGATCAATCGGAATTTGCAGAATCACGAAGAACAACTAATATACATAATAAGAACAAAATGTCTCTCTGTATTCTGATTAGAAAGAAAAAAAATAGTAATGGGAAATTTAAAACCTGATGATGTAATGACCTATTAATCAAAATGGAATTACCACCCCCCCCCAAAAAAAAAGTAGAAGCTTATTATTAAATGCTAGGAAAATTTGTTATTTGGTAACTTGCATCTCATAATATAGAATTTTGTGTATAGGAACAGAAACTTATCAGGAGCATATCATGCCTACTACCAAAATTGATAGCAAACATGTAACTGAAATCCGAGTATACTGTTGTTTCTTTAATATCTTATCATTGTCACTAAGGATCATACTTAATTGGACCCATGGGGGAAAACAGGCATTTTATCATTAGCTATGAGTAGGGCAATCCAGTAGTGTTAATTCAAGTGTATATTTGTGTATATTACAATTACGCTTGTTATTCTTTTGTTTTATGCGGAAAATGAGGATTGGAAGAAATAGATAACCCAACCATATTCAAAACAGTTAAGCGACGGGTCTACATATCATCCACAATAAACAAATCATTTCAGCTAGTGCCTTCCACTTGGGGACATTCTAAAACAAAAATCAAATTTCATTTCACTTCAAATTAAATACAATTATGCTCTCACATGGTAACCAAAAAAATGCACATTATAATTTCATCTGGAAACATAATGAACATCCAGCATGTTTTCTATATATCGTATAATGTACTTGTAATGGACTCTTAAGCCTGGGTCACAATTGACCGATAACGATAACGATACCGAGATTTCCAATTAAAGGTACACCCTTGTATAAGGTATAGTCAAGTATTGTAACTCCGAACAGATTGTATTACCGAACGTGTAAAGTTAAGCGCCTAAAATGGGTTTTCATACGCGTGGGATTACGCGTATGAAAACCACACTATTGATACCAAGGTTGTGTCTTTTTCCCATAGGTTTCACACGTTCGGAATTACGGTACCTTTTTCAAGGGACCAAAACGCCGCGTCGTTGGGAAGGGGTTCACTCGGAAGGGAATATCGTATTAAATCTACGTTGTCTTTTTAAAATTCCATCAACTTCTTTTTTTGTAGGACTTTGAGCATTCAATATGTATAGTTTGACAGATATTCGTTTCATATTTTATTTGCTATCGTTGAATTTCTGAAAAGTGTTCGGACACTGGATCAACCACCATATGTATCCGGGAATGCTCGTGTCTGTTAATAGTAGGGCAGCTCTAGGGTGTATCCCTTGAACGAAAATTTCGTTATCGTTATCATTATCGGTCAAATTTGACCCATGCTTTAAAGGGTTAATAACTGAATTTGTATTTACAGTCGGCATACGTTATATGATTTCCTTTACCACTTTTTTGTCTAAGCTATAAACGAATGCTCATCTAACCCGTGTTTGAATGGTGGAACATGCTCAGATGAACGTAATTCATATTCGTGTTCCTGCGTAAGTGGATGGTGGGGAACAAGGTGTCAATATGGTACGTATGCTCTCTCTCTCTCTCTCTCTTCATCTCTCTCTCCATATAAATTAACAAAATTACCAAAAAATAAAAAATAAGAAAGAAAAAATATGCCTCAGTGCATTGCCTGGACCAGGGTTATGAATACTTCTAATTTGCCAAGAAATGAATATATTAGCATTTCCATTGTATGATTGTTATGCGAATGAGGTGAAACCACAATCATTTCTAAGTGCAATCTATGAAATGCATTATATTATTGACACCTTGAAGAGTTGGCATAATCATAGACATAATGTGCATGTTTTTGTATGTGTATGCATGTTTATATATACATAATTTTATTACTTCATAACTATAAAATATGAGTCAGCAGGTATCATAATGTCAATCTCTATCTTAAGTTCTTTTTCATTGCTGTATTTCTGCTTTAAGTAAATCAGATCATCTTCGTATCGTGCTCAGGTTTTATAGCATACGTCCTCTCTGCTGCCTTGGGCTCGGCTACCTTTAGTTTCCCGTTTATGCGCGCCGGTAAACTCTTAATTTTTATGGGCGAACTACGATTTCATTCGATATTTCTTGGACGGAGCACCAAATAATGGTTGCTGCGTTTGGCCTTTTCTTCTAGAAGCGGTGGTTTGTAGGTTATGAATGGGGTGGCTCGACGCTATGACGGCAGGGAGGACGAGTGCCTTTTTGGTTTTGTTTTGGGGTTTTTTCAGACGCGCTACGGGGATGTTCACATGGCATTGTTTACAACCCATGTTTTCCAAAATTAATGATACGCACCTACATTTCTGATTTTCTCCATACATTCTTTTTTCTTCCTTTCATAATATTGCTCGTTTCGCTATATTCCAAGGATTGTACTCTTCTTCTTATATGCGTATTAATAAACTAACCATCAAGTACATACACTACATGTACAATTTCATTTATTTCAAGATATCTCGTTCAGAAACGTAAAGCTATTGATTTTTATATAGCTTCTAAGTTGATAATGGTCGGACTCCATTCAAGCTCGTCCACGTGGGTCATTTACAGATAACTCCTACGTATATTGTTTTTGTACTAGCACATACACCGGCACGGAAATGAATAACAATCCCTTTGTTTTTAACAACCTAGTTAATGGACATCCTGTTGAGAGCTATACCCCTACAGAATTCAATAATACTTTTCAGGATAACTTAGACGACGTTAAATTCTTGCATATTAACGCTAGAAGCCTAAACAGGAATTGTGATGATTTTCAAAAACCTTCTTCATTCATTAAATCATTTTAAATTTACGATAATTGGAGTAACTGTAACTTGGTTACATCAGACTTCCCCTCCATTATTCAATTTACCTAATTATACTCTGGTTAGGGCTGATCGTGTAGGTAAGAGAGGTGTGGGCGTTACATTTTATGTAGCTGATCATTTAAATTTTAAGATTCGGTATGATATCAAATTTGATTAACCGGAAGTATTGAAATTGACAATCTTCAAAGTAAAAATTTAATTATAGGATTGATATATAGAGCCCCCGATACTCAGTTTGACCTATTATATGATAATTTTGAGCAATGCGTTAGTAAATTGACAGACGAAAATAAGCAGATATATTTTCTTGGCGATTTTAATATCAACTTTCTTTTATTACATCACAACAATTATTCTAATAGGTTTCTTCAGCTGATGAATTCATATGGATTTTCTTCTTTTATAAGCAATCCCACTAGATTGAATGTACACTCCTCAACTTTAATTGATAATATATTTTCTAACATACACTGCAAAAAGATAAATGGAGGATTGTTATGCTCAGAAGTATCGGACCACTTACCTGTATTTACTATATGTGAAAAATCAATGTCTCGTTTTAAATCAGCTCACAATTTTATGTATCGGAAAGAGACTCCTCCCAATATTGAAATGTTAAAACAAGATTTAGCCATGGAAGAATAGAATGATATTCTTAATACAGATGATGTGAATATTGCATATGCAAATTTTAATTCAAAGCTACAATTTTATTACAGTAAAAATATTCCATTAGTTAGAAATAAACGTAAGCGTAATAAACCTATCAACTCACGGATAACTAAAGGCATACTTAAATCAATCAAAACAAGAAATCGACTTTATAAATAACATATGAATATTCCCACGGATACAAGTTTACTTCTTTATAAAACATACCGTAACAAATTAACAAAGTTAATTCGTTTCTCTCGCAAATTACACTTTTCAAACAAATTACAAAAGGTGAAATCCAACTCGAGCGCAACATGGAAAGTTATAAAAGAAGTTATGGGAACCAAAAGTGATACTTTACCAAAAGAGGATTTCACCTTTAATGGTAACAAAATTGCAGATTCTAATGATTATGCCGATTGCTTTAATTCTTTTTTTCACTAGTATTGGTTCTCAACTTGCTTCCAAAATTGCTACTCCGAATAATACTCATTATACGGAATTCTTTTCAGAACCGACTCAGGCATCTCTCTTTTTAAATTCCACAAACTCCAATGAAATAATTAATTTAGTGAAGTATCAGCGATACTTTTCATGGTGGACTGAATTGTAGGTTTAGTTTTCCAGGGTTACACCGTGTAATCTTTCAAGGAATAAGAGCCCTGAAAAGGGCTGGTGAGCTCCGCTAAGAGCTCTGTGGTTCTCGATCAGTATGCTCTGATCGTCATATTAACTGATTAAGAAGAATGACTAGAACACTGCCCAGTCATGCCAGTGGAGGCTATTTATTGCCTACGGAGGGATCCGATTGACAGCCTGTTTGGCGCCAATCGGAAATGCCCGCGAATTTGATTCACGGCTGCATTCTCTTTCTTGTCACTATATAGTGGCGCTATAATTCCTCTAAACAGAGAAAGCACCGGGCGGTGCTATTGTTTTTCTCTGAATAAAGAGCAAGGGCCAGATTTTTCGCTGAATGATTGCTCTTAGAGCCGGTATTTAGTGAAGTATCAGCGATACTTTTCATGGTGGACTGAATTGTAGGTTTAGTTTTTCAGGGTTACACCAAAGACTTACTCTCACCTACTTCCGTAGTACATTCGGCATGCGTAAATTGCTGTGTTAAAAAAAAAAATAGGAAAAATACATTCGCCATAGGTATAACACGTGAAAAGATGTCTCTTTTTTCTTGATATTTCGTATCTTATACTGTATCTTTTTCAAGTCTGATTTTTGCACGAGAGAAAGTATGGATAGTTCAAAAAACATTTCTTGAACCTTTATTGTCAATAAATGCCACTATGAATCCCCGGGATCATGCCTGCTTTTTGACAAAGTCATCTTCCATAGGGTTAACACGTGAAAACATGGATTTTAAGAATGATTACAGTTCCTCTAGTATTTCCTTGAATTTAGTGTAAATGTGGCTTATATGTAATTTGAGACTCTGAAAAAGCTTAATGAAGGCTCAAAAAGTGGGAGGGACCCCGCATAAATCCCCGGGAATATGCATGCTTTTGGCCTTTCAGCTCCCATAGGTTAACACGAAAAACAGGGATTTTTTAATAATTATAATTACCCCAGAATTAAATTAAACTTTTGAAAAATGTGACTTAAATAAAATTTGAAGCTCTGAAAATGTATAATTAAGACTCAACTAATGGAATAGACCCCGCATAAATCCCAGGGAATATGCATGCTTTTGACCCCCCCCCCCCCCAAAGTCTCGCCTGCCATAGGTTTAAACGCGAAAACAAGGAATTTTAGGATGATTATAATTCCCATAGTTTTTTATTTGAAAATATAGAAAATGGGATTAACATGTAATTTGAGGCTTTGAAAAAGCTTAGTGAAGGCTCAAAAAATTGAAAAGACTCCACATAAATCCCGGGGAATATGCATGCTTTTGACCAAAAAAGTCTTGCCTGCCATAGGTTTACACGCGAAAACAAGGAATTTTAGGATGATTATAATTCCCTTTGTTTTTATTTGAAAATATAAAAAAATGTGATTTACATGAAATTTAAAGCTCTGAAAAGTGTAATTCAGGCTCGATGAGTCCAGTAAACCCCGCATAAATGCCCGGGAATATGCATGCTTTTGGCCTTCCAGCTCCCATAGGTTAACACATGAAAAGAGGGATTTTGAAATGATTTTAATTCCCCTACTATTTATTTGAAATTATGAAAAATGTAATTTACATGAAATTTAAAGCTATGAAAGGGTATAATTAAGGCTCGATGAGTCCAATAAACCCCGCATAAATCCCCGGAAATATGCATGCTTTTGGCCTTCCAGCTCCCATAGGTTAACACATGAAAACAGGGATTTTGAAATTATTTTAATTCCCCTAGTATTTATTTGAAATTATGAAAAATGTAATTAACATGAAATTTAAAGCTCTGAAGGGATATAATTAAGGCTCGATGAGTCCAATAAACCCCGCATAAATCCCCAGGAATATGCATGCTTTTGACCAAAAAAAAAATAATTTGTCATATAACACGTGAAATCGTTTGTTGTTATTGATGACTTAAAGGGGGTACCCAATGGTGAAACAATGTTAGTTCATTTAAAAGATCATGATTTTATTAGCAGAAAATCATCTGCCTTAAGTTCTTTAAAAATTCGTGTTGCCAGAAAAATCCCCGAAATATGGTAATACTTCAGGATATTTTGGCCCCTCAGCTGTGTCCCAATTTCAGCTAGGTAACCACAATGACGTCAAAGTGGTTACCCAGGTTCGCGTATTGCAGATGTGTTGCGCGCTAGACTGTATAAAATGCATTACACCTTGCGCGCATTTTGCTATAATTGCGCGACAAAGTAACCACTTTGACGTCATTGTGGTTACCTAGCTGAAATTGGGACACAGCTGAGGGGCCAAAATATCCTGAAATCTTACCATATTTCGGGGATTTTCTCACAGCACGAATTTTTAAAAAAAATTAGGGCAGATGATTTTCTTCTAATAAAATCATGATCTTTGAAATGAACTAACATTGTTTCAGCATTGGGTACCCCCTTTAAGGACGTTCATCAGTTATGTTTGTGCGCACCTCAGCTGCGCATCTTGGCTGGTTGTGTTACGTCATCACAACACCGGGAGAGTATTGCGCGCAGTTAAGACAATGGATACGCACATTTAACACAATGCTTGATAATGGGTTCGCAAGTGTGCGCAGTAACAAGAACCCGGTGAAAATAGATGAAATCAATAATTCTGTACCTGTGAAAAATATATATGCCAAATATTAACTAGCTTGAGCTGAAAGATAACATTCGATGCCCCCTCATGAACTTTCTATAGGCAAAGTTAGTCGTATAGGAAATATGAAAGGTAGATGTAATTTGGAATTCATAGTCATGGTCATCTACCTCCCATTTTAATACAATTCCTTAGCACAAAAAGAGAGCTGGAGAAAGAAAGTCAAATATATGCCCAAGAATCATTTGTCTATGCCATATGATTGTCTAATGATCATTATCCTTACAGTCAAAGACATGAGCAAATAGAATAATGAATAAAATTTCACTCAAAACAACTTACAATTCCCTTCTTTTTTAAACACTGGTTCGAAAGTGTGCGTAAAATATAGACAACTATAGCTTATGTCGTTACCGTGATTATCATGTTTGAAATACTAGTAGACGTGAACAGGTGCGCAAAAGTAAGGGTGCCTTACTTTTTTTTCCTGGGGAGGCGGGAGGGGCAAACACTCTGAGGTGCCCCACCTCACAAGAATATGGGTCCACTGCGCACGCTTGCTACCTGCTTACAGCCCTAACCCCCCCCCCCCCCGACCATGCAAGCACATCCCCGCACCTCCTTTTCTTCCATATTCCGATATATTTTCAAAGTGCGAGGTTTATAATTTTTCATTTAAAAAAATGGAATAACTGAAGCACTGTAATCATCAATTTTTTTTCAATATCCCTCCTTACACCTAAAAAAGGGTTATTTTGTGTCTATATTTTGTGTACAAAATTTTAAACACTTTTTGGTATACCGGCACCTCGCTGCCCGAATATGAGGATATTCAGGCGACTCGCTACCAAAATATGAGGATTTTCGGGAACCTTGCAAAATTATTTATTATAAAAATGCGGGGGGAGGGGGGGGGGGGCTGCTAGCACAAAAACCAGTACATGGACCCCCTTTTTTCCAAACTCTCTCCTCCTTCGGTATAATTTTCTCTACAAATCTGGAAACTTTGGTGAAAATGACATGGATTTTGAATGTACAGGAGAGTTATTTTGCACCCATCCCATTCCTAGACAGGTTCCCAGCCAGCCATGCGCAGTTTTTGCGAGTTTTGCGAGTTTTTGAATTTTTCTGCCACCTGAGGGCGCGGCTAGCACAAAATCGAGTACATGGACCCCCATTTTTTACACTTTCTCCTTTTGCAGTATATAATTCTCTACAAATCTGGAAAAATTTACGAATCTGGCATGGATTTTGAATGTACAGTAGAGTTTTTTTGCACCTATCCCATTCCAAGACAGGTTCCCAGCCAGCCATGCGCAGTTTTTTTGAGCTTTGCGAGTTTTTGACTTTTTCCGCCACATGAGGGCGCTGCTAGCACAAAATCAAGTGCATGGACCTCCATTTTTTAGACTTTCTCCTTTTGCAGTATATAATTCTCTACAGATATGGAAAAAAATACGAATCTGACATGGATTTTGAATGTACAGTATAGTTTTTTCGAACCCATCCCATTCCTAGACAGGTTCTCAGCCAGTTCTTACGAGTTTTGCGAGTTTCTTACCTTTTCCGCCAACTGAGGGCGCTGCTAGCATAAAAACGAGTGCATTGACCCCTATTTTTAAAACTTTCTCCTCCTTCAGTATACTTTTCTCTACAAATCTGGAAAGTTTGACGAATATGACATGGATTTTGACAGAATAATGGGGATTTGTATATGACATTGGGAATTCTGAGGCCTATCAATGGCCAAATACCTGCGATGACGTCATTCTACCTAACACCCAATCATGGCACAGTTCAGTGTCCCATAGAAAAAAAGTAAGCACATGGACCTATAATTTTCTACGCGTATTTGGGCTTCTCATAGACCAAAGTAACTGTATGCAAAGTTTGGTGAAAATGACATGGATTTGACTTTAACTGTGGAACGTCCTTAATGTGGGCATGTAGTATCGATCACGTGAGGTCGACGACATCCAGTGAGATCGTGCGCTAGCAGACGACCATGTACAGATGTAGCAGACGTACGCCCGCCCGAAGGCAAGCCCAGCCTAGCCGGTATTAGAAGAAGCTCTAACTAAATTCCAGTTCACTGTTATATTTCTAATGTACCAGAGGCAAAATGCAATGTATTAAATTCATAAATTCATAAATTCATATAATCAATGTCCCATCACCGAATTAAGCCTAGCCAAATGACTGATGTTAGATCATGCAAGCAGCATGGAATAGCTGAGCTGAATAGCGACCGACAAGGTGTCTAGCTCTAGCTAGGCTAGGTCTACCCATCTGCGATCTCGATCGAGGTGGTGGCGTTACCGATGGAACTATGTGTCAGTTTGCCAAAGGCGTTCTCATCCGTCATAGTGGTTTATGCACGCTTGGGCTAAAACCACTTGGTCTAATTTCCAGATGGGTTACCTTCATTCGGGCTAAACCCTTTTGGTCCACTTTATTTTGTTGTCACTTGGTTTACAACCAGTTAGTCTAATGTCAGTTTATCTAATTCCCAGTCAGTCTAAAACTACTTGGTCTACATGCAGGCATTTCGTCTAAAATCCACTTGATCAGTTAGGTAACTTGATAAAAGTTGTAAAGGTTTACCCCTAATACCATAATTTCTTTTGCAATAAAATTGAATGATTTATGACATCAAATGCCTTTTTTAGGTCTGTAAATATATCAAGAGCGTATTCCTTATTATTTATTGCTTGAATCATACTATTGATTAGACCCAGTATTGCTGTAGCTGTGGTATGTCCCTGTCTAAATAAAAATTGGTTATTCATGAGAATATTATGTCTTTCAATGAAATTTATGAGCCTATTGTAAATACATTTTTCTAAGATTTTAGAAAATATGGTTAAGACTGAAATTGGTCCGTAATTATTAACATCGTTACGTTGACCCTTTTTTGACGATTTGAGTTAATCATAAAAGCTATGACCGCCTCATAGACCCGTATTCTAAAATCGGGTTTAACTTAAACTCTAGTCTAAGTTAAACTACAGTTTAATAAAAACTGACTTAAACTGCAAGTCCAGTCTAAATTTCTGTACAAAGTTAAACTACACTCATGACACTGGAGTTTAGTTCAGAATGTGATTTTCTAAAACTCCGGTTTAAAGGGCAGGTTTAGACTTTGTTTAAACCTCACTAGACCACGGTTTAAGTTAAACCGGAGTTCAGAAAACCGCCAATAGTGATCATTTCTCTCACTATACTTTCCACTAAGCAACTATGAGTGACCACAAGCGTTTTGTTCAAGGAACATTTCTCTCATTATATACATATATATATATATATATATATATATATATATATATATATATGTGTGTGTGTGTGTGTAAACAAGTTAAAATACGAATTTTCGCCCTTACGGCTTTATCAAGTATTACTGTATTTTGAAATGAAACATTATAATTTCATCCAAAACAAAGATGCGTCAAATATGCATACGCATACATAAAATGCCCTAAGGATGAATGAATATTGTGAAAGTATATTATGTATTATTTTATGTATGCATATAAGGGCGAAAGTTCTTATTTCAACTTGTTACGGAGTGTTTCATGTATTGTTTGCAATTTACATTTCATCTCCGAGCAGAACTTCTATTTCATATATATATATATATATATATATATATGTATATATATATATATATATATATATATATATATATATATTTATATATTCAATTCAATTCAATTCAATTCATTTATTTCATTCTCCATAAAAAAATACACATATACTTATGATACATGGTACATGAGATAAAAATTGTGACATAAAACTAACTTAAGGTACATGATTTATATGATAACATGAGTAAAAAAAACAAAACAACAATAACAATTAAACGAGAGACATTTTATGGGAATGGGGGGTCAACAAAAAGAGCATTTAGCCTTATAAAACGTTGACCCCTTAGATAAATCATAAAGCAAGTAAATCGGATACACAAAAAGTCAAACAGAAAGAAAGAAGCAAACACAGAGAGAAAGCAAATCAAATCAATCAATCTCATACATACTCACAAGATGGGATTTAAAATATTTTTTAAAACTCTTCAAAAAAGGAATATTTCTTAAAGTGTTTGGGATATTGTTCCATACTACTGGACCTTTAAAAAAAATTGAATTTTTGGAAACATTTGTTCTAATTTTGGGCAAATGAAAATTGGAGGCATTACGAGTCTTGTAATCATGAATACTACAATTTAAGGAAAATTTTGAAATTATGTAAGGCGGTAATAGACCTTTTGAACACATGAACATAAAAATGGCAATATTGAAAATATTTACATCATATACATTTAACATATTTAACTGGTTGAAAATTGGTAATGAGTGGGCATTATATGGCACATTGGAAATTATACGAACTGCTTTTTTCTGGAGTATGAATAATCTAGTCATGAAGTAATCAGACCCATTAGCCCAAGCAATGTTACAATAATTAATGTGTGACAAAATCATTGAATGATATAACATAATCAAAATATATCTGGGGAAATGTTTTAAGCGAAAAAGAACACCCACACATTTTGCAATGCGATTGCAAACGACACCAATATGTTCATGCCAAGTCAATTTTTCATCTATATATACACCAAGAAATTTAACAACAGAAGTCCGAGATACATTCTGACCATTGAAACTAACAGTCAGATTATTGTCATCAAATTTTCTCTTAGTAAATATAATAAATTGTGTCTTTTTTACATTTAATACTAATTTATTGTTAACCAACCAATCATTCAATTTAATTAACTCATTATTAAACATACTTATCAATAAACTTAAATTTGGGTTTGACATGAATACACTGGTGTCGTCTGCAAATAAAATGAAATGCAAAAGTTGCGAGGAACTAATAATGTCATTAATATAAATCAGGAAAAGTAACGGGCCAAGTATAGAACCCTGGGGCACTCCGCATCGAATCGGCATATACGAAGATTTATGATTGTCAAAATTAATAAACTGAGAGCGATTAGATAAATAACTACTAAATAAAGATAACAAAATTCCACGAACACCATAAGTTTCTAATTTATTCAACAAAATAGAATGATCCAAAGTATCAAAGGCTTTACTTAAATCAAGGAATAAACCAATCATATAATTCCTTGAATCTATCGCATGTGAAACTTTATCAATAAAATCAAGGAGAGCCAACGATGCGGAGTGACCCGAGCGAAACCCATATTGATTGCTAAATAAAATATTACATGAAGAAAAAAACTTATATAATCGTTTGTACAAACATTTTTCAAAAATCTTCGAAAATAATGGAAGAACAGAAATAGGACGATAATTTGTCATATCATTGATATTACCATTTTTGAAAATTGGGATAACCTTTGCTATTTTTAGTTTGTCTGGAAATATACCATTTGTGATAGATGAATTAAAAATAGAACAAAGGGGTACAGAAATCAAATTAATTATTCGTTTCACGACATAAATGTCGATACCATCATATCCTGCACTAGTTCCATTCTTTAAAGCAGTTACAATATTGATAATTTCTTTACAGGTGATAGGGGAGAAATAGGCAGATTTATCATTTCTCGGTAACTGTTGGTGGTAATTGTTGTTACAAAATTGATCACTATTTGTTAAGTTAAAACCAATATTTACAAAATAATTATTAAACATTTCAGATATTTCTTGTTTATTTGTAACTATCTCTCCATCAACAATAAGTTTGTCAACACACTGCTTAGAACTGAACTTGACACCTAATGCTTCATTGATTGTTTTCCATGTTGCTTTCATATTACCTTTGTCATTGTTAAATCTATTCTTATAATATTGAAATTTAGCCTTTTTTATCTCACTAGTGACCTTATTTCGATATTGTTTATATACACCCTTCCTGTATTGAGTTGGATTTTTAATAAATTTTTTATATAAACGCCATTTTTTCTTTATCATTTTTGCGAGTTCACCATTAATCCAAAGTTTATTTTTACGTTTATTTTTTACTTTTATTTCTTGTAAGGGAAAACATTCATCATATATGCGCAAAAACTTTGCCAAAAACTGATCGTAACTAACATTAGGTTCATCAGATTTTAAATTCCAACAGACATTTTTCAAACGCTGATTGAATACATTAATGTTATTTTCATTAATTTTTCTTTTAAATACAGAATCTCTTTTTTCAAATATCTTATTGTTATGGCAAACACTGAATACTGGGAAGTGGTCACTTATATCCACCACAATAACACCACTAAACTTATCCATCACGTCATTTGTAAAAATGTTATCTAATAATGTCAATGAATGGTCTGTCATTCTTGTAGGGTGGTGAATAAGCGGATACATAGAGAATGTAGTAAACGTATTCAAAAATTCATTTGAATCATGGCAAGAGGTGGCGGATAGTAAGTTAACATTATAATCACCCATGAAGTACAAAATTTTATTTTCGTTATTGGCAATACTAAGAATAGAGCGTAATGAATCACAAAAAATATGTAATGGTTGGTCAGGAGGTCTATAAATGACGCCCAAAATTATATTTTTACCAGATACATTTTCTATTTCAGTAAAACAACTTTCGAAAATATCATTATTCACATCCAAATCATGTCTAGATTTAAAACGTAGCGAGTTCTTTAGGAAAACACCGACGCCGCCACCTCTTCTGCCTACCCTATTGTTATACAGAAAGTTATAATCTTGAATATGACATATACCAGCAGACATGTCATCTTTTAACCAGGTTTCGGTCACCCCTATTATAGAAAATTGAAAAGACAAACTATCTAGTAATGACGTAATACCATCCAAATTTTTCAATATACTACGACAATTGATATGTAACATAGAAAAATTTATGGAATCCAATGCATGACGAGCGATGTTATTATTCAATTCATTTGGTAAGTAGAAAGATTGATCTATCCCGGAACTATCATCATTTTCATTGATTGGCGAGAGAGCACGTGAGATTGTATTTAAGTCTAATCTATTCAGAGCATTTTGGTAACGAGTATGAAGAGACATCATAGATATACAAACAGTAAATCAAGAACATATAAACAATAAAGATTAAGATTCAAAAATCAAAATTCAATATTTACAGTTACAAGTCCAAAAATAGGAAGTGCTGAACAGAGGATAAAAGTGGTGTCCGGAAGCCATAAATCATTACAATGATATAGGATTTGAGTCAAGATATCGAAAGCATTTTAGGTGTTTCTGAGATCGGATAATGATGAAACAAGCTTTTTCCGTCCTGTAGATTTCAGTATGGCGATGATCCTCCCGTCTGTTGACCATGCAGCGCTAACCTTGTCTTTCATCCTGGACACTGTTGATAGTAGCTCAGAGTTACGCTTTGTAAGGTCTTCAACAATCACCTTACCGGTACCTTTCAACTTTCGCCGATTCTTGATTAAGGCTTCTTTGAATTTGTAAGATGTCATCTTGACAATGATTGCGCGAGGACGTGTGTCAGTAGAACGAGATACTCCAGCATATGACTGACTGCCTTCAGCAGTGTGTTGATCCCCTGTAGGTCGTCGGGATACGCGGTGAGATCTATCGATGTCACTTGCTGTAAGATCCACTCCGATGCTCTTCGCGAGATCACAAATAACCTGATCGGTCTTTTCATTCGGCGACTCTGGCATACCAAGAATGCGGACATTATTCCGCCGCGAATATTGCTCGAGATGATCCATTTCATGAATAACGCGATTCATTTCTTCTTTCACTTTTTCCATCGACTCCGTCACAGCACGGAATTCATGAAGCTTTGAATCAAC
Organism: Heliocidaris tuberculata; assembly: GCA_025618425.1. Taxonomy (NCBI): domain Eukaryota; kingdom Metazoa; phylum Echinodermata; class Echinoidea; order Camarodonta; family Echinometridae; genus Heliocidaris; species Heliocidaris tuberculata. The sequence goes on from CM046837.1 coordinate 5,936,198, forward strand.
TGATATTTCCAAATCATGAAGACGACCAAGTTTTTCCTCAATTATGTCTGAAAGCCTGGATTCACGTTTCTCCATGTTGCTTACGAACCGTAACATTTCTTTCTCCATCGCTTGCTGGACCGCGGCCTGAACAACGCGGTCAATGCACTTCATAAACTCAGAGCTTTGGAGAAGATTATCAAATGAAGTAGCTGGAGGCGTGTCAGTGGGTGTGTCGGTGGGTGTGTCAGTTGACATTTCTATACAGTCAGCTGATGACCCGGACTTAACTGCTCCTGATAAATCATTCGTTGATGAAGTGGGTGGCCTTCGTCTAAGATTGGGCTTTGACATTGTACTTGGCTTAGTGTTACGTAACCGTCTTGCTTTCCAGATCTTAAGTACAAAAGGAGTAATGTGAGTAGCACAATAACGGAGTAACACGGTAGCTTGGAAAAGGAATGTCAAAGTGGTCGTGCAAAAAGGGTAATACGGTAGCTTGAAGGATGAATGCGGGTATAACAAAACGGTAGCTTGAAACGTGAATGTGAATAGCAGAATGACGGGGTAATACACGGTGACATGAAGAAGGAATGTGGATAGTTAACGAGGTAGTTCGATCACTAAATTGAACAGGTTAGATTGGTAGTGCTAAAAAGCAAAACATCAATTTATGTAGATGGGACCGTGGCTGTAGAAAGTATCATATATGGCGACGAGCTATCAAATAAATCAGTCGATAAACTTACTCAGAACTGCTAGTTTGGCAAGAAATGGCTTCCGGTGATGTAAAATAGTATCTGCTCTCTAGTCCATGTTTGCAATCACTTCATATCTATAATATTTCCAGCAAAATGAACATGAAATCGGAGCCCAGGGTCGTTTCACGTCTCACAGTAGTATATATATATATATATATATATGTATGGGTGTGCGGGTGTGTGTGTGCGCGTGTGTGGGTGTGTGTGTGTGTGTTTGTGTATGAGCCTGTGCGATCCTCAACAAAGAAAACATGAATTCAAACGGACTTGAGCGAAAATATGGATTTTTTTTTCAAATCCCTAATTTCTTGTACTTTTTCAACGAAATTGGGATTCGTGCGCGTCCTCCCAGTCGCAAAACAAATAAGAAGTCGGACAGGATACTCATCACCAATTTTTTCTTTCTCTCTGTACAAATTTGAACGAATGTTATTCGTTTCCTTGTCAAAATGGAGGGACGTGCGACAATCTTCAGAATGCATTCAGCTGTGCATGTATGGCTGGCTGGACTGGTACAACATGTGAAACGAGTGAATAATTTTTACTTCACTTTATCTTATTATAGAAATAATAGTCATTACAATAATTATGATGTGATGGATAATGATAAAAAAGATGACGATAAGATTGGCCATACTAAGAATAAAAGCATCTCCACGAAAATATCAGTGACACAGACGGACAGACTTAAACTTAGCGGGGGTATAGATGTAACCATAGTACCGAAACTGTTTTGTTACGCATAAAAATAATATGACTTTCATAAGTCATTTAATGGTAAATAAGGTGTTGTATTTGTCTTGTTGGATCTTCGATACAGTTGACCACAACATATTGTTGGAAAGATTGTACTCTGATTTGTCTGTCTCTTGTACGGCACTGCAATGGTTTCAGTCCTTTCTTACTGGCCGACATTTCAGTGTTTGTGTTAGGAATGAAAAATCAGATAAATATCCATTAGAATATGGTGTTCCGCAGGGTCCGTTCTCGGACCCCTGTTATTTACATTATATATCAAACCACTGGGCGATATCATCAGGAATCACAATATACAATTTCACATTTATGCTGATGATATTCAAATGTACCACAGTTTCGATCCTAAAAATGCAGATAGTTAGCACCGTACAATATCGGTGATTGAAAAATGCATTCATGATGTAAGGCAGTGGATGGTGATGAACAAGTTACAGCACTGGCGTAGCCAGGGGGGGGCACAAGGGGGCCATGGCCCCCCCTGTTGATCGGAGAGCAAAAAAAAAAAAAAAAAAAAAAAAAAAAAACTAATTTCCTTTTCACATGCTGGTCTTACTAGGACTTACCCTACCCCTACCTTACAATCGAAATAAGGAAAAATAAAATGGAAATATTACCAAAAAAGTAAACAAAATAAACACTGCTTTCATTTCCAGCAAAAACTGTTCCTTTCCAAATCATAACCCCGAAACTTTGTTAACAACATTGACTAAGTAGATTGGTAACAGAACATTTATATTTCTTTTAGTTTGTCGAGAGTTGAAAGAAATTGTACTCAGAATGATGAAGAGGCGTATCAGTTATTCTTGCCGAATATAAACCTCTCTTTGTGAATGGGTATATGTCCGATGGAGGCAATAACCATTTTCTTCGTTTTGTAAATCTTGAGTTTGTTTAAGAGTTATCATTGTGGTAGCCAACATTGCTTTTATACGAAAACAATGTCACCGTTATATCATTTTTATGGTCTTCATCCGAGGAGAAGCAAAACACTGTTTTTCAAGGTAGAGTTCGATTTTATAGAGGAATATTCAAAAAAGATACAATTTCATTCTTTGTTCAAGTCGTATTTTATATACTAGTAAGTCATCGGACGAGATGCTTTCTGCTTTGATGTTTACAGTTTTGAGTCAAATCTATTATCACTAAATTGAATGACAAAAACGGCCTTCACATGTGGCAAATCATGTGCGCTTGACTTGGTTGTATGAAGACTTTGTTTAGCCCGTTCTCTATGTGTAATTACATTATTTCCATATGTTTTTATTACAAATTGTGATCTCTATACTCTTTACACGATGTAATTCTAATATTTTTCCGTGCTAAATACTCACATTGATGTTCATTTTGGTTACAAAAATTAATCAAACTATATAATTCCTCAGTACTTAAATGAAGGAGTACGTAGCTGCATTCGTGTAGTATATACGAATTAGGCAACTAATGAACAACCTCTAACCGAGAAAATGAGATAAAGAGCTAAACAAGGCAGCTAAATAAATTGCTAAAGTCTTTTACATACACCTAATAAAGATGTTGCATGTGTTTTCAAATGAGACTACCGCTTGAGATGAGATATAAATTCCACTCCATAAGAAAGGGCGTCCTCTCAGTCATATGTTAGTCAATAGTCAGTGTGTCTGTGTGTGGGTTTTTGGTTGTTAGTCTGTATATTTTCCTATCCGAAAACACGGGTTTCAACGTTTCGTATGTACACTGGTACAGCTATTTATACACACCAACTACATGTAATTTTGCGTATTGCTTGGAATTCTGGAGCCCCAAGGAGTGGTAATCCTTCCACTACAATTCATTCCAGCGGAGTAGAGAAAAAAAAAATCCTATTTCATCTGTCACTTCTCAAGTAGGTTACACCAGAATAGAATTTTAGGGTGCAGAAAATGCCATTTTCATGACCTGGTTTTAAAAAATTTTCCTACCGTGGGAGGGGGATACCCCCTCCCACACCCTCGCCTTGGCCCCCCCTCTTGAAAAATCCTGGCTACGCCAGTGAGTTACAGTTAAATGATGCAAAAACAGAGGCATTGTTACTTGTTTCACCCAAACTTAATCATCACCTTCCAGAAAGAGTGTCGGTATCTGTCGGTAATGCTTCCATTGTCCCCTCTGATTCTGTTAAGACTCTTGGTGTCTATACTGATGCTCCATTATCCATGTCTAACCAAGTAACTTCACTTTGTAAATCTCTCAACTTTCATCTGTATAATATATGTAGGGTAAGAAAAATGCACACAAAAGAAGCTTGTAGCCATGTTATTCGATAGCTTGTGCTTAGTAGGTTGGATTACTCAAACTCCCTATCAATTAATGTTAATAAAACAGATATTGAGTGGTGCCAGGATTGTTTTGAAAACAAGGAAGCAGAATAGGGCAACTTCTTTGTTGAAGCAGTTACATTGGTTGCCTGGTGAGAAGAGAATTTCTTACATGGTTTCTTTGATTGTTTATAAGTGCATACACAAATTGGCACCCGAGTACCTTTTTACTTTACTGTCCTCATCTCACCCGGTCAAATTACAGACTCCGCTCTAGTGAAGATACTTCAATTTTACACGTTCCTAGAATTCATTCGAAGAAGGGTGAAGCTAGCTTTGAAAAGCTAAAACAGAAAATGGCAAAAAGGCCTCTTTTTTGTGGGTGCAAAAATTTGGAACAACCTCCCTAGTAATGTACGAAATGCCCAAACAAAACAAACGTTCTGTACGAGCTATCTGAAAAATGTGTGAAATGGATATTAGGCATAAGTGGAGTATGACAAAATTGGGGTGTCAGACATTCTTTTTCCTCTCTATACTTTTATAATACAATGCTTCAAATTTTCATTGGATTTTAAGTAATACGTGCTATTTCTCCTTTTGCCTATCTTTTTTCATTATTAAACTTGAAGAAAAAGGTTAAGAGGAGAATGCAAACCAGTTTTTTTTATCAAATTACATGATCATGTGTGACTTTTCAAAAGCATCAAACCTAATGAGAGATCAACTATTACCATATGGATGGAATAGTCAACAAACCTTTCCCTAACCTACATGATGGGTGATTTCTTGCACAACCATGGAACCCTAACTTATTTACACTGCTTCTGCTAGTCTCTTTGTAAAAGAATAGATAATTGAAATGCATATAACCACATAAAAAGTGAAATATTTGAATTTTTTATATATACATATCATACTCTCAAACATGATAACTTATAATTCATTCACTTTGTATTTAATTGGTATGATGCCATTTAACATTATTCACGATTCTATGATTTGAAAGTTCAAATATCCAATTTTTTCCCGAAAGATTTTCTTTCATGTAAGATTTCAAATTGTTAATTTATCATTATTTCCTTTTCATTTTACACTTGCTGAATCATATATGATCACTTGTGTATTGAAAATCAATTTGGATTGTTCGTTTGATCATTATTATCATTATTTTTTTTTATGTTGTTTTAATATTTCTATCTTGTATTGTATTGTCAATGTATATTTGTTAATTTACAGGGCCTCCTTCTAAACCAGTGTTGAAATCACTGATGAAGCCACCCTCGTAAAATAAGACTAAATGAATAAATAAATAAATAAACTCATCGAACCAAATCAAATTAATACTATCATCAGTCCATGCTGTCGGCCTGAGACATGTAATAGCCGCCTAAGCATAATAATATGTTGTTATGTAATTGAGGGAAGTTAAGTTTCACAGGGGATTAGCAGTAGGGCTCTCTCTCTCTCTCTCTCCTACTTTATATCAATAGTCAATAGATTTCCTGTCTTTTCATCATAAGAACAAACGCTGACGCTGCTCGAACGCGCGTATAACTAAGCCGCCTCCCCATTATCCCTTCCGTCCCAAATATTCAACTCAACATAGCAGGTCCGATATCACATTATTATTGCTTCTGCGAACTATGGCCCGTATTCTCGAAAGTGGCCTAAGTTAAGCCTGGCTTAACTTAGGCCACTGATTTATGGAGGGCCATTTGTCAACCCGTAAGTCCCGTATAAATGACTATATTTATGTATCAAAATCAAGAAATAATATTATTTTTTGGCATGAAATGAGCATCAGAAATCAATTCTATCGCGTCGGTTTTAGTATTTGCAATAGTCCCAGAACTATGGTGATTTTGTAGGGGATTAAAAGAGGGTGACATTTGGCTCTCCATAATTCGGTGGCCTAAATCTTCACACTTAGGCGGGGGCTTAAGTTAGGCGCCCTTCGAGAATACGGGCCATAGCTCTAAGTATGCAAAATTTGAGACAAGCCGTTCACTGAAGTAGCCCTTTCAATGAAGAGAGTAGGGGCTTCAGTGTATGATACATATCTTGAAATGTATCAAAAACTAACTGATGGCAGCGCCCTATAAAAAAGTGCAAAACTAAAGGCCACATGCAGTTGATGTATGCCTCCCTTTCGTTTTCCTATAGTCTTTTCTTTCTCATTTTTTTTTGACTTCTCCATCTTTTCAATACTTTTCCTATTTCTTCTCTTTCCTTCTTTGTCTCTTCATATCATTTATAATCTCCTCGACCTCATATAAGGGGATTAAATAATCCAAGATGGATGTATATGGTTATTGTTAACTTAATTTCCATGACCTTGGAAAGATGTTAGTAACTGTAATGAGCATATTCATACACAAGCTTAAACAATATATATATATATATATATATATATATATATATATATATATATATGTGTGTGTGGCTATCAGAATTACGACTCTGTTTTATGTTAATAATTATCATCGACGTGGATCAATTAGATTGAACTGTTTTTGAAGTCATCATTATTCTGAAAATGAGTTAAGATTCACTGGCGGATTTTATCGAGGGCTAATCTTGTCATATTCTGGGGAGGAAAACACATCAGGAAAATTTTCTTGGTCCTGTAGCTTAATTCCTTCCCTTCCTATATTATTTCAGAATACTGCCAATTAGTAGTATTCTGAAATACTATTTCCAGGTAGACAAAAAAATTTAATCCTCATCCTCCCCCAACCGCCTTCCCCATATTTCCCCTATTAAAGTCTGCGGCACAAACTCTATTTTGACTTGGACCCTTTTGTCAATTTCTTACTGCAGTTCCAAGTCTACCGCTCATAATTTTCTTCAAGTTGAAATCAGTGTGGGCGAAAACTTAACCCCTTTTCCTTTTCCTAACAATTCGAGGTGATTTAGGGGAGGGCAATCCCGGCCCGTGCCCCCGCCCCTGTGAAAGAAAAGTATACATTGTTCCCCCCCCCCTTTTAGGACTTACGCCACCTTATTTCCCTTTTTTCTTGCTTGTCAGAGAATTATAGAGGAAAACTGGACCCTATGAATCTGATAACCCCCCCCCCACACACACACACACACTGAGGAACTTTCGGAGAACTGGTGAAAAAAAATCTCGCACCCCTCCCCCCCCCCCCCCCCCCTTCCCCCTACTGAGCGACTTTTGGAAGGCCGGTGAGAAGAAAAAATACGAATCTCTCTCCAAGCAGTTCCCCAAAGTTGACAGCCTTGGATTTGTGTGCCCCCCTTTTACAGATTTCCTGGATCCGCCTTTGATATGAGCGAATTTGAAAGTTAACTGCCATTATACATCACAGTGAACATACCGATGGGGCCAATTTCAGATTCCCATATGCATATAGAGATGACAACTTTTAAAGAATCATTACATTCTTATTGCTTTTCAAAACTGCATCCAAACTTTCACCAATCTGCTTCTCTGATTTTTCTGCTTTCACACAAATCAAATAAAAGGTTAACCTTTTTCGTCTCTCTCTCTCTCTCTCTCTTTGGCTCGCCCCCCTCCCCCGCTCTCTTTTTATTTTTTATTAACAGAAAAATGTAATATTGCATGAATGAAATACAGAGGGCAAATCATTGATAAAAATTATGAAAAGCAGTGGACCTAAAAAAAAATCTTTGGGGTACCCCCAGCCCAATAGATAGTTCCTCGGAAATGCTGTTGCCTATACAAGTTACAATTTTCCTATCTGAAAGGTAATTTTGAAACCACTGAAGTGACGTGCCGCTGATCCCAATTCTTGTCAGTTTTTCAAGAAGTCATTTAACATTGACCAAATCAAAGGCCTTTTGTAGATCTACAAAGATTGCACCAGTATACTTTCCCTCATCAAGAACCTTTAACCGTTCATCCGTGACTTTGATCAATGCTGTAGAAGTAGAGTGTTTTAGACGAAATCCTGATTGCTCTACAGAAAGAATATTGTTTCTATTCAAATGCTGCACAAGCTGCTTTTGGATCACCCTTTCCAGTATCTTCGATAAACAAGAAATAATACAAATGGGTCTATAGTTATTTGGGATTGATCTATCACCCTTTTTATGTAATGGAACTATTTTAGCAATTTTCCATTTCTTAGGAACAACGCCTTGGACAATGGATTTGTTAATCAGAGAGCTTACTGGTCGAATGATTTCATTTATGGACATTTTTAAAATATGTACGGCTACTCCATCTAAACCTACTGATTTCTAATTCTTTAGTTGTTGTATTTCTTTCAAAATATCATTCTCATTTACAGTACAAAGTTTCAACGGATGTTCCACGACGGTATCATTTACATCGGAAGCTAGAGTATCAATTATCGCAGAATCAGAAACTAGCCTGGTGGCAATATTTGCAAAATGATGATTAAAGTGGTTAGCCATGCTCTGGCACTGAATAGGTGAACTCCGAGAAGATGAAGTTTTCTTGGGTATTAATGTAAATAAAATTTTCCATGAATTACTTGAGTTCTGATCCTTAGTTAAATGTTCGGTATAATAATTACGTTTTGCTTTCTTAATTAAAGATGTCACTTTGTTTTTTAATACACGGTAGTCTTTCCAGTCATTTTGATTCTTGGTCTTTATAGCTTTAGATTTTTTTTTGCTTCATAGCTTCAAAAATGGTTTCATTTAACTATGGTGATTGAATATTTCGATCTCTTTTAGTTTTAAGGGGCATATGTTGGTTAACAACATGAGAAAATAGTTTTTCAAATTTGGCAGTGGCTATATCAATATCGTTCTCCTCCTCGACCTCCAGCCACTTCTGCTGCGAGAGATCAGACTTGAACATATCAATATCTACACCTCTAGATTTCCTATACGTTATATACTTGACACCAGATTGAATCTGATGGGCTTTCCAAAAAATTATCATACATTAACTTGCAATTTAGCCTATAATTAACTTAAATAGGACATACTCTTTTCTTGTTCACATTGATTAAACCATGCAATTTGTTTTACATAGAATTTACATAGTCTGGGAGCCTGTCCCGAAATAGTCACCCCATTTTACATGAGATTTGACCCCTTACAGTTACTTATACTATCCATGTCATACACAAACAGCTTGTCAGCTCGAACAAGGCCGCCGGGTTTGGCCCCAGACCCCCCAAAAGGGGCCCATAGTCGGGTCGATTTCCACCCACCTAACATATGCGCCAAACTTTGTCCAAATTTGGTCAGAAGGAAGAGTTATGGGTATACAGTACAACAACAAGAACAACAAAACTTACACAAATTTCCATAGCGAAGGGGGTGTAAAGGACACCGCACACCTTACGATCAGTCTGCGATCCGATTTGTGAAATAAATCACTGTGGCATTAAATACTGGCATTTTAACAAATGAAATCTACCCTATTCAGGTTCTGAAAAGTAATATGAATACTTAACATTGTAGGGTTTGGGTGAGCTGTCAGCTTTCTAGAAGAAATAAGGATAACATTAGTTTCAAATCGTAGGCAGTCGTACGATTTTTGTGACGTCACTACGACTCGGAGCCGATTTGGCCATTCCACCGACTAGAAAACTAGGCAAAGGCCGTATTATCGATTTTACTATCTGTATGGACTATTCATCCCCTCAATCAAAAATATTTTTCGTTTTTAAATGATTTTATCAAATGATATTATATTTTCTTCTGAAATCGGATCGAAGGTGTGCGGTAAGGTGTGCTGTAAGGTGTGCGGTAAGGTGTGTGTAAGGTGTGCGGTGGCCTTAACATGCCCCTGAAAAAACCCCAAAGTGCCCCTAAACCCAGCTTTGCTGCCCAAAATGATCTGGATGGAGAGAAAAACTAGTTTGGGGTTTCGCAACCTTAAAGGGAAAGTTCACCCTGAAGATTACTTGAGTTTAAAAATGCAGAAAAAATAAAGAAAAATATTGGCGAAGGTTTGATGAAAATCGGTCAAATAATAAAAGAGTTATGAGTATTTAAAGTTTTGGATTCGTGACGTCACATGCGAGCAGCTGCCCATTGGTCATGTAATAAATATTCCATATATTCGCTTTTTTTTTTACGTTCCACGATAAATTAATATTGTTTCTTTTCAGAATCTAGTATTGAATAACATTTCTGACAATATATCAAATGCACAGACGAAAATATTCTAAATTTTCTGAGAAAACTGTATGTTATGGAATATTTATCACATTACATCATGGAGGAGCTGCTCGCATGTGACGTCACAAAATCAAAACTTCAAAAGTCCATAACTCCGTTATTCTTTAACGGATTTTGTCCAAACTTTCGCCAATATTTTTCTTTATTTTTTCTGCATTTTTTGAACACAAGTAATCTTCGGGGTGAACTTCCCCTTTAATAACTCTAAAGTGTCTCATTCAATTCATGTCAAATTTACCTAGTACAATCTTGAGTATTGTAACTTTCTTGGGTGAAATTTGGTGTCAAATGATCATTTCAGTAATAATTTATTAAATTAAATGAAAATTGTATTGATTTCTCAAAAGTAGTCAAATGATATTTTCAGGTTTATGTAAACACACCCATTGTCCTTTTGCACCTGTATGACAAGACATAATAGAGGAGCTTGTTAAATTACATCTTGGCTGTGTGCCTGCCATGCTGAAATCTACCATTCATGTGTTAATTACACAAATACTTTGCAAGGTCTCTATAATAATAATAATAATAATAATAATAATAATAATAATGATGATGATAACAACAACAATAATAATAATAATGATAAAAACTTATAGAGCGCACGCACTGTCCAAGGACGCTCATGGCGCTAACCCAGCAACAATTGTCATATTAGATTATTAGTACTAAAAATTTAAAACAGTCGCAGATGGACAATGGGTGTGTTTACATAATCCTGACAATATCATTTAACTACTTTTGAGAAAGCAGTACAATTTTCACAATTTGATACATTATTATTGAAATGATCATATCGGACACCAAACTGCACCCCAAGAAAGTTACAATACTTAAGATTTTATATAAATTTTAGCTGAATTGAATAAGACACTTTGGAGTTAATAAGGCTGTAATGCAAAAAAAAAGGGTTTTTTTTTTTCTCTACATCCAGAGCATTTTGGGCAACAAAGCTTATTTTAGGGGCACTATGGTGTTTTTTCAGGGGTGTGTAATACCCCCTTCCCGACGGAAATTTTGTCAGTTTTAATATTTTTGTAATGTACACCCATTACTCTTCCTTCTGACAAAATTTGGTTTATGGGCCTTAAGGGGAAAAACAATTGCCCCAATCTTTAAGGGGCGGTCTGACAACCCAACCCGACGGAAAATTTTGTCAGTTTTGGTGTTTTGGTAATGTATAATCATACATCTTCCTTCTGACAAAGTTTGGCGCATATGTTAGATGGGTTGAAATCGACTCGACTCTTTGGGGGGCTCTGGGGGCCAAACCCGGCTGCTTCGTTCGAGCTGACAAGCTTTTTTGTGAATAACATGGATGGTCTTAGCAACTTTAAGGGGTCAAATCTCATATGTAAAATGGGTGGGGTAACAAATTCGAGACAGGCTCCTGGCCTAATACTCTTTCCTTGCTCACATGATTAAACTTGCAATTTGTTTTATACCTCACTCTGTAACTCTTTTCCTGCTCACAAGATTGACTTGCAATTAACTATATACTGTATTTCAATCTGTCTGCGTCACTCTAAATACAGGAAGACCGCGAATCCGGGGGTGGGAGAAAAGGGGGATATGGGTGCTCTAGCACACATCTCCTTACGACTATAGTTATCGGATGTGTTCTTTCCAGCAGCCACCCCCTTCGGTTTACCCTCTTTATAGCCATGATAGCACTAGATCTAAAGCTGAAGCACACTTCCATGATGTACAGTGGTCTTATACCTATACTGTGAACCAATTCTCGAGCTATTTCTCTACGTTGACTAATTTCCCGACTACTGACAAATGAAAGGGCTGCATTCTCTTCGTTTTATATTTTAGAATTCCCTGCTTCAGTAGGCTTTTTAGGAATGGATAAACAATTGAAAAGGGGCGGGGGTGTGATGTATGTAAATAATAAACCACGGCGTAACATTTACAGCCCCCCCCCCTTTGAGCTTTTAAATATCTTTGAAATTTTATTGCCATGACAACAAGAATATCTAAAATATTATCCGAAATATTCATCAGTGCACATCATTTTCAAAATATAACAAGAAAATAATATTTTTGCCTACTTATTAATATTATTAATAATGTAATTATTATTATTGTTAGTATCATCAACATCATCATCATCATCATCATCACCATAATGACCATTGCCATCATGTCTATTACAACTATACTACTGCTCCTACTACTCAATGGCGTATATGGGATTTGTGGCGCTAGCGCGGGGCAAAGAAGAGCCATATATCCCGAGTTTGGCCAACTGGGATTCAGTTTGACACTATGTGGCGCATATTGTTTTGGTTATATCCCAAAAAGCAACATGCGTCATGTTAATGGCTACAAGAGTCGAGTTCGACAAGCTCCGTGTATAGGTGGTGATGGGGCAAAAATACATTTGCCCTCCAAAACAAATCAGCTCAAAAATAAAATGCCGCTTGAATAAACGATCTTAAATCAGATATTTTGGCCCTACGTGGAAATGATTTTTGAAGCGTTTAACCAGAAATTGGTTTTCAAAGAACGGCCACAAGCGATTGAGGAAGAGACCGTGTGTTTGTTGATTTCGTTGTTGTTATGGCAGTTCCTAATTCTTTTAACCCATAACAGAACACAGAAAGTCAGATTTTCTTTAAAATTTTGAATATTTTAACGCTTTCCTTGTCACTTTTCATTATATTCTGGGGTAAAATACACAAGACCCCTGGAGACATCATAAGACTGTAGCACGGCAATCAGAAATTACGATTTCCTTCGAATTTCGAACCTTTTACATGCTATTTTATGGACTCTATACTTTTGGGCTTATAATACTGCACAAAATTCGGATGGAGTTTGGGATCTCAATTAGAATTGTCAGAAAAGGGGATCGGCAGAAATAATTTAAGTAAATAAGAGCATTATATTTGAAAGGTACGCAATACTTTTACCCTCGTAATAATGATACAGACTCTCTCCGATATTTGTTTTAATCATGAACGAAGAAATAAATAATATTTGATTGATTGATTGATTGATTGATTGATTGATTAGTTGATTTCATTTGCCAAGCCTCTAACATACAACAATAAAAGAATATCAGATCAAAATTATGTAAGCTTGAACAGGATAAACCACGAAAGCTCGAGGGCTTATTTCCAGTGGGGTCCCCAACATACAAAATTAATAAGTTAAATGTGTATTATTTACAGACAGAGAAGGAAAAAAAATATTAAGAATAATAAAAATGATAATAACAACAACACCATTAATAATGATATATGTAATAATGATGATGATAATAATAATAATAATAATAAGAAGAAGAAGAAGAAGAAGAAGGTGAGGAGGAGGAGGAGCAAAAAGAATAATAAAGAATATGTTGAATCTCTAAAACGTACAAAAACAAAAGTATATACAAACTTAGACAGCATGAACCTGGCAGAGAAAAGAAAAGTGTTCTGTCTTCAGGCAATTTCAATCATATACCATGTCATTAGCTTCTCTTCTCTGACTCTCAAGTGATAGGTATTCCCTTAATTTCCTCTTTAAAAGAGCAAAGTTTTCTATTTCCTTTATATAATTAAGAAGGGTATTCCAATGTTTGATGGCAATGTAATAAAACGAATTTTCAGTGCTACCTTCTCTTTCTGGTAAGTTAAAGTTGAATCTGCTATTTCTTGTATCATAATTATGTCAGTCAGTAACAAGATTGAAGTTGGATCGAATATAATGATTTGACCTAGTATGATATATTTTATGCACGTGATGCAATACGAGTTGTTTTGATCTGTGGTTAACTTCAAGAAAACCAGCTTTAGAAAGTTCGCTGTAGCCAACATGAGTTCTTGGACCAGAACAGTTGATGAATCTCACCATTTTGTTCTGTATAATTTTCAACTTCTTTTATTCTAACTTGTTTACGTTACTATACCATACAGGGTTAGCATAGTCAAACAAACATTGAATAAGAGCAGAACAGAGTATACGGCTTGCTTTTAAATTCATACAATTTTGATATCTGTACAAAAATTTTAGACGAGAATTTGCTTTTTTTAAAACTGATTCTACTAAAGAAGAAAATGAAATTGCGCTAGCCAACTCAATGCCTAAATACTTCACAGATTCTTTTCTCTGAATTACTTGATTATTATGTGTCACTTTGAATTCAAATGACTTTTTAGAATTACTTTTAGAACAAAACAAAATGCTTTCTGTTTTGCCCGAGTGTAAAGAAAGCTTATTATCAGTCATCCAATCGACACATGTAGACAGCTATTCACTGAGCTTCTCCTCAAGTAATTTTGGATTAGGATTTGAATAGAGTAGTACGCTGTCATCAGCGTACAATAATAGTTTACAGTCTTTTATACAAATACACATATCACTGATATAACTTGTAAATATAATTGGGCCTAAAATGCTTCCCTGAGGAACACCGCATGTTATCGGCATTAGTTTGGAACGAATATCATGAATGGCCACTACTTGGTGTCGATTAGAAAAGTAGGATCTGAACCATTCTAAACTTGCCTTGTTAAAACCCATTATTTGTAACTTTTCAACAAGACGCCATGATTAACTGTTTTTAAAGCTTTTTGCAGATCAAGGAGCACCATACCAACAAAGCGCCCTTGGGAAGTTTCTGTCCTCCAATAATCAGTTAAATGAATTAGACATGTTTCAGTCGAATAGTCATGTCGAAAGCCAGATTGAAATTCATAAATTATATCATTTTCTTTGATTATTTTTCAATTTGAACACAGACCGATTTTTCCAGAATTTTTGATGCTACGCTTAAAACACTAATTGGTCTATAATTGGTTACATCAGTTTTATCTTTCTTTTTATAAAGTGGAGTCACTTTTGCTATTTTCATATCCTCAGGAAAAGTGCTCGTCAAGATAGATAGGTTCATTAAGTAACTTAAAGGCTTATATAAAACCTTCGCACCATATTTCAGAAATTTAGCTGGAATCATGTCTAACCCAGTACTTTTTGATATATTTAATTTATGTAACTCATTGAAAACAAATTGTTCACTGATTGGTGATAACTCGAAGCTGTTTTCAAGTACACCTTTTCTTTCGTAAAACTGACGAATACAATCATTGTCTGCGCTGAAAAGATTTTTACAAGGAGGGGGTTAATCCTAAGCTTTTCAGATTCTGCCAAAGTCTTTTCGAATCTTGTTTATTTTCTTCTATCTTGTTTTGTAAGTATTCGAGTTTAGCCTTATTCACCTCTCTTTGGACCATATTTCTTAATACTCTGTATCTTTTAGAGAGCGTCTCATCTTTTGCTCTTTTCCTCATTTTTTTGTATACTATATTTCTCTCTTGAATTAGGGAAAGAATATCTATAGTCACCCAATTTTCTGATCTTTGTTTTATTCTTACCCGTTTCTGTGGCGCCTATCGTATTCAAAGTTGAGATAAAAACATGCTGAAATATTGACCATGCCTCATTTACATCTGTACAGTCAGTTATTCCTGACCAGTCAACAGCAGACAGTTGAAAATCGAAAGTCTCTTCTGTATATTTTTTCATGGATCTAATAGTACTAGTCCTGTGATGACCTATTGCCAGTCTAATAATTTTCCGTGTACAGAAAGTACAAGAATGGTCGCTAATACCAAGATCAATGATACCACTTTGACTTATTTTATTTTCTTTGTTACAAATAATATGATCCAGTGGAGAAGAATATGTAGGTGTAACGCGCGTTGCGTCTTTAATGAGTTGACTAAACCCGTGAAGACTCAACAAGTCAATATATTTTTTAGCAAATGGCGATTTGTGAAGAAGACAAATATTCATGTCTCCTAAAAGAATAATTTCGTCATCCTTCTTTAGTATATCAAAAGAATTGGACAATTTCTCGATAAACAAATTGTTTTTAGGAGGTCTATACAGAACGCCCACAACAATTAGTTTTGATCTTGGTATAAGCAAATTAATCCACAATGATTCCGTATCTCCTGTACATATATCATCAATAATATTAAATGCAATATCATTTCTGATAAATAAACATACACCACCTCTAGAGCCAGAGGGTCGATCACGGCGTATGATTTTATATCCGTCTATTTTAACTTCTTCATCATTTATGGAATTATTTAAACATGTTTCAGTGAAAGCAATAATAGACAGGCTTTTTCTTTTAAAAAGAATTCTAAGTTCCGATATCTTGTTCAGAATAGACCTCACATTAAGGTGTAAGAAATGAAGACCTTTGCCGTTAAACTTTTCTTCAAACTCCTGAGAAAGAGAAGTTTTTTCATCTGTGAGGTTTGACAGAATTGTTTTTGCTTTCACTCGGTTTTCAGGTGTTTGACTGACCCTTATTAAATAGTTTTCTTTTAGTCTATCATCGATTTGGTTTTCTTCTCTAGACAATCGTCCGTAAATAATGAATCACTGAAAGATGGCAGACTACATGTTAAACAATTCCAATTCTCATGAGGGCATTCATATAACCTACAGTACTCTGATGAACTTATAGCTTGACAATCAGTGTGAAACCATCTTTTACAATTAGAACACAAAAGGCCGCATTGATTAGATTTGACTGGCTTATCACAGTTTCCACACGGGAACTTATGTATTTCCGACCGTCACCTAACTTATTCGGACCATCACTTAATTCTGACAGACTTTCACTTAATTCGTTACCCTTCTTACAACTTGAAGGCAGTTCTCCCAGTTTTTCATGTCTACCTTGGATGGTCTGCAGGCTGGTTTCAGTCGTGACCTCTGCCTGACTGCGCTGAAATCCAAAGATCTCCCAGAAACAGCTTCGGCGTAGGATCTTACAGGGCCACTGCTCTGCTCTTTGCAAGGTTGACTCAGGTTAACTCGGTAGAGTGCTTGATGCCACCTCGCTCCATGTCGACTGCTTGTATCCAGATCAGACGACCGCGCTGAATCAAGCCCTGGTCTCGTGCCGTTCGTTGGTCAGCACGGTTGATTAGGCGTTTCAAGTTGCCTGCCAAGATTCGTTGACCAGCTCTGTTGAGGTGAACGCCATCACGCCCGAGATGCTGTTCCCTGATATTATCGTTGATGATTAAGCCCCACCTGTTCTCGTTGGCCACCAACTCCAGCAGATTGTTGATATCATCAACCGCTTCTTGTCCGCTGCACTCTCCCACCTACGATGGATGATCGTCGAGACCGAGACTGCGAACCCCTCAGCAGCAACAGACTTGCAGAGGTCTGTGATTTGATGAGTGACTTCACTAACACCCTCGGTCATGTTGTTAGTGGCCGCGTGGATGATGAGTTCTCCCCCTGGCTTCAGGAACTCGCAAGGCGAAGAGGTAAAGACGTCTCTCACTTTTGCACCGGGGAAGGAGACGCACTTCACGTTCTTGCTGCGAGAGAGACGTCTTCCATCGATGAGTTTGACCATCGAATCTCCAACCACAACTACATCGTGTTTGTTGTGGTTAACACGATGTCGGTGGCGGTAGCTCTTTATCTGCTCCTGGTATGGTGGTGAAGTAGTAGGCGATGGTTCTGTTGTTTCTTTGACAGCAAGAACTTCAAAGCGATGTCGGTGGCGGTAGCTCTCTATCTGCTCCTTGTATGGTGGTGAAGTAGAAGGCAATGTTCCTGTTGTTTCTTTGACAGCAAGAACTTCAAATCGGTTAGACGTTGGCACCGTAATCATCTCCACTTGTCTTCCGTCGTTTTCGGGCAGATCCTCGACACTGTTATCAAGGATAGTGCTGTCGACGATGCCCTCTTCTACACAGGTGGTGTTAGTTGTGGCGTCGTGAACTTCCTTCTTGGCCATTTCTAGATTTATGAATAAACAAGATCTATATACTCTTCATGAGGAAAACATTTAAAATGCTATTTACATCGATGTTCCTCTTGAATTCCCTCGTTAAACGATAAAGCCCACATACTGATTTTAGCCGACCATGAGAATACATATTAAAAATATTTTTAAAAGAGAGAAAATTTCGATACAGATAGACTCATTGCTCTTAGTAAATGCTAGTTTTAGAGTCCCCAGTAAGATAGAACGAAACAATTAGATTGTCATTCACAAGTGTTTTTATCGAAGTATATAAATACAAGAACAGATATGTATTGAGAAAATTCTATGCAACGGATCATCATGAAGGTGTCCTGCAGACTTGACCCGTCATAATAGTGGTTTGCCGCGTAGAGAAAAACACGTAGAAGTACACAATAATGTAGCCGTAGAGGGGGCTATAGCGTTTTAACCAGAGCTACCCATACAGAGAGTCCTGACACTGGAGGTCGCTTCTGATTGGTCAGTCATTTCATGGAGCTTCAAAAAGTTCCCTCTCAAAGAGAATGTACGTAAAAGGGAACTATTGGGAGCTCCATGATCCGTCATGTTTTAAACAAAAACCGCGTACGCGCATGCTTATTATGCGCGTGTCACAACTCTCTCTATCAACGCGCTTTGGTTTTAACGAGTCTCCAGAGAAGACCAAAAATCAATCGCAGCTTTTCAGCACCGGGAGACGGGATCGCTTTTGTCAGACACAGCGTCTCCGTTCCCCAGGGGGTAAAGTCCCGGAAGAGAGAAACGCTGTCGCTGATTGGCCGCATTCGTTCTTTTGTTTGAAAACCCCGTGCTAATGCGCCACGACGTTTCGCTAAAGGCCCTAAGTCTAGGCTTGCATTTGGGAGTTCCTCTTGTGTATGAAATTGGAGCATGTGTCTCAAATCACCACCTACAGAACCCAGGCAACACTTTCCGTTTGTTTTGGGCTTACTTACTGTGCCTGCAAACCTTTTTGGTTGTTCTTTCTTCCTAGATATCGATGACTGCGCATTGGGTCACAATTGTAGTCAGAGATGCATCGACCCGGGCATGGGGACCGGATATAACTGTGTCTGTTATGGAGGTTATCAACTGCAACAAGATGGAACAACGTGTGAAGGTAAAATGTATATATATATATATACTCAGTGAGAAACTGTGTTAATGCTCATTTCACATGTTTACAACATCACCCCAAAATCTTTTATTTCATGTGATTTTGACATAATTATGCTTCTTTCTTGAAGGAACTTAGCTACTTCCAGTCACTGCACATCATTTTTGTATTTATCTGATAATAACAGCATATGAATTACCGAAGTCTAACCTGGTTTTTACCTAATAGTTGGTTAAATAATGCACCTGCGGATGAAAGTTACAGAACTGCGGGAATCGTGTGATAATATCGATTCAATCTTTTGTTAACTGAAAATTTACAGCTGTACGCTTTTCTTTATACACTTCTTCAGACATAGACGAATGTGTTATGGTGGATGACTGTGAGCAGAATTGCTCAAACTCTGAAGGCAGTTACACTTGTTCCTGCAATGCTGGATTCAGTCTCGATGTCGATATGCGGACATGCAATGGTAAAATACAGTTATGTACAACAAATGGCGTAGCTCCGAGGGCACAGGGGCACATATCGTCGATGGGCTGATAAAACCTCGTATCTCAAAAAAAACTAAATTTTCAGGAGAGCGAAAAAACATTCTTATTTTAAAAAAATATGTGAATATTCTATGTTATTTGTACTAAATACTGTGTTTGATAATTAAATCAATATGAGGCGGTTGGAATGTGCAGTAGATGATTATGAAGCGGGTAAAATGAGTTACAAGGTTTTGGCACCAAAAAAAAAGAAAAAATCATAAAAAAAGATACGAGGTTTTTGTACAAATGATGAATTTTGATATTTTATAAGGATATGCAACTCACCATGCTCTATTATGAGTATTAGAAGATAAATTACACCTTACACTTCACATTCATGAACAAAAAGAGTAATTTTAACCTGCAAAAGGGTGATTTCACCCCAAAAATGAGATACAAGGTTTTATCCACCAAGCATACATGATGTTCATGGGCTGTTAAAACCTCGTATCTCACAAACCCTGAAAATTTTAGTAAAATGAAAAAAATAATCTTCATTTCAAGAAACCATGTGTGTAGGCAATTTTATTTGAACCTTAAACAATGCTTGTTAATAATTTGGATTATATGAAGTGGTTAAAATGCATTAAAAATAATTTAGAAGGCAGGAAATGGAGTTACGAGGTTGGCGCACTAGACCAAAGTGGAATAAAAAGTTGAGATACAAGGTTTTTGAAGAGATATTTAAAAAATGTTTTTTTTAAAGATATGCAACTCCTGGGGTTATCAGGAGATGAATTACACTTTAAACATCACATTTATTTTAAAAAATCATTTTCACAAAAATTTGAGATACGAGGTTTTATCAGCCCATCGACGATATATCCCATCCCCATCATGCCCATAGACTAGTGTACTTTTTAAATGCATTTTAAGTTATTCGTGTTTCTCTCCAGAACCCTTTTTTACTATTTAATTTACCTGCTATGGATAATAACATCTCTAGGGATGGAATTCACTTTGCATACCTGTTATGTCAAGTAAGCCTGTGGCAAGCTTTTAAGTTGTCACGAGAAACATTTTTTTTTTCAAGAAGTATGCATAATATTAATGAATAGGTCTATTGGGTGGCAAAAAGCTGGGGAGGAGAGGGGAAGAGTGAGAAAGAGAGGAGAAAGAGAGAGATTTCAAAGAAAATATAAGAACGAGATTACACGATAACCCCCCCCCCCACCTCCCTGCACCCCCCCCCCCCCCCTTGAGGAGCACGCTTCGCGTGCTCACAACCACCCCACTAAAATTTAATCCTGGCCATGCGGTTAGTGGGGTAAGAGGGAATACATCACTCCAAATATTTATCGAGGATGATGACCTGTCATCATCACCCAACCATACATAACAAGAATGATGAAATGACAATCATAACATGTAGACCCGGTCAGAAGCACCACTCCGGGGGTTGCATGTGGGCACAGTGCGCCGTCTTTCCCCTATAACTTTAGAAAAGTACCCCCATTTTTTTTCGAATAAATTCCCGTTCCATATTCTTATAAGTGTCCATTTTGATAATTACATCTCATCCTTCACCTTCCCTTTGATAAATGCTCCTATTTCAACGAGAGCATTTATCACTTTTAATCCCTTTTATCCCTTTTAATGTAACAAGTCATTTTTTTTTCTTTGTAATATTAGGCACTGATTTAATTTCTCTAGTTTATAAGAATATTTTTCCGTTCTTATAAATGCCCCTTTTCAGTTGTGATTAGTGCCCCTTTTCACCTCTAATAACTGTCTTTTCCACCTTTTCTACACATTCGTTTATTTTTCTTATAAGTGTCCTTTTCCCCATGATAAGTACCACGTTTCCCTTTTCCATAGCATGCGCCCCTTATCCAAAGTGACTTAGAGCCAATATTCCCAAATGCTCGCTCGCTACGCTCGCTCGTATTAAAAGTATAGCTTGTTAAAAATAAATTTTCATTGTGAAATTTTGCAAATGAATCCCCATCAGAATTGTGATTTTTATATTACAATGTATAATTGCGACCTCACAAATTTTGAATATTGTTTGCTCGCTCGCTCCCTCGCTCGCTCGCTCAATATTCAAATCGTACTACAAAACTGTAAAAGCATGATGCTAAAGTTGTATTTTGGACATGTAAAGAGAAAAACCATATACATGTTTACACACCACACCCTCACCCCACACACACACACACTATATATATATATACATGGTCCTTGAGGGAAATCATACCCCCATCTATGAGAACCTGTCTACGCCAATGTCTGATTCAACTTGTCACATGAACGGATGAATCGAGCCGATTTTTCAGCAGGTAGTATCAAAAGTAGGGGTTAATGATATATTCCACGTGGATTGTGTTGGCCAGCCTTGGTAAAAAGTTTTCATTTATTGTTTACAAACAGACTGTCCGAATATTATTGTTAGTTAATCATTATTTTGTTATTTTTCATTGTATAGACTTTGCGCGTTTCTTGAACTGCAGTATTACAAAAGTACTAGTGTATAGCACTGAAACCACGACCGTGTTTACATGGTTTAAAAAACATTTTATCAATAACAACTGCCACAGATATATTGCAAATCTGCTCGTAGTCAATCAAATGTAAGGATTTCAGTATCTTATAACAAGTTTTGCATCTTGTTATTGATATAAAGTTTTATGAGACAGGGCCCAGATGTTATGATTACAGTAGCTATTCAAAAGAATCGCTATTCATAGAAAAGCGCTATTCATTTAACACGCGTTATGAATAGCGGTCCTTATGAACTGTTATGAATAGTGGTCCCTATGAACGGATCGAGTTCCTTATGAATAGCGAGGTAATTTGTCTATGGTTTGCTCGCTATTCATAAGAACCGCTATTCATACAAAACCGCTATTCATTTAGTCACGCGTTATATAGATAGTGGTCCTAATGAATAAGTGGTCCTTATGAAAAGCGGTCCTTATGACTAGCGAGGTTACCCCACATCGAGAAAGTATAGAGAAAGTGTTCACATTTACAGTAACTGAATAGGTTTTGAACCGACGTAGGTGAGTAGGTTATGTTGTTGTAAGTTATGTTTACAGTGATTGTGCAAATATTGTGGTCAACAAGCTAGTAATGTATCTACCTTGTTTTATTACTCACAGATATTGACGAATGTTCTCCAAATCAGTGCCAAAATGGCGCCAAGTGTAACAACCTGCTGAACGCGTTCTCTTGTGATTGCCCACCAGGATGGGAGGGCGTGACGTGCAACAAAGGTATTGTTTGTTTGGTTTGTTCGTTTGTTTGTTTGCTAATTTGTTTGTTTTTATTTCCGTAATCAACATCCTTGTAATTTGAAATACAAAGACGTTGGCTATCCCATATCGGCTGTGTAGAAGGGTCATTAAAAATACATAATATTGAGTAAGATGTACATAATTACATTACAAAACTAGAGGGGCCGTCAAAGGCGGCAGACCCACGCCTTGGCGGTGCTACATATACAGAGTAGTTGCAATACTATACTATGGGGTCAAAACTGAAATCTACATTGGGTGATTTCACGTTCGGTGTTGGTGTTTGTGGTTAGTGTTTATTTTGCCGCGAAATCATGATCTAACACCGACTATGAAATGAGAAAAAAAATCAGTCGGTGTTAGGTGTTGACCTCTGATTTTCTGACGTAGTTCCGGTTGCCGGTGTTTAATTTTTGTCAGATGTTGTCTGCTGAACCGAGCTCGGCAGCCGGTGTTTAATTTCATGTACAAAATTCCGTTCACTAACACTATACCCTAGGGATTAATAAACTTTCATTTCACGTTCGGTGTTGGTGCTGGTGTTGCTACTTGTATGCTAGATACGGGAAATTTGGGGGATTAGCCGTGAGAAATAAAGTCAGTAGGCATCATTCGAAGTGTAATTTTACAGGTGTTATGAGGTAGTATGTTCATATAGGTCTGAAATTAAATCTAGGCCAACATTTAGTCCAACGTTCGATCTAGAGCACACGGAAAGGAACTAGATCTACCTTTGCTTTTTAAAGGGGCGGAATGAGTGAATAAAAAATCCTACCTAGTTTTTTTTCCAGATAGATTTGATAAATATGATGTTCGATATTCCGTAGTAAAAGACCCAGAGAATCCACATTATTAACTAGGATGAGTTCTAAATCAACAATCACAATGCAAAAGTAATGAAACTTCACGGCTAATCTGAGCCGATGCCCGAAATTTGGCCGTTTGCCATGTACGCGCTGGGCCGTCCGATCTGGCGTCTAGCTGCATTTGCTGCAAGTGAGAAACTCGAGAGAAATTAAATCTAAACTTACTGTTCCTGTCAATACTATCCATTTCTGTGAAGTTTCTTACCGGTCTCTAGATCAAATAAGGATTGCTTTTAGAATCACCGGACTACTCGGGCAATTTTACGATATTCTAGACTAATAATTCAGTAGTTAAAAACATTTTTTTCTTCTTCGTTGAGAATGGTGCTGACGCCATTACCAGTGTGACTCTATAGTTCACCGTTTCGCACGTACGTATACACCGCTGTTCAGATTTAAGGAGCCGATACCGATATCCCAACAAAGCGCATCGATAGCTTAACACTTACGTAATGGCGTCAGCACCATTCTCAACGAAGAAGACTAGAAGGTCACACAGAATTTGCAGGGATCAACCAATCATCACCAAAATTTAATCGATTCTTTCCTGTTACTATCCAAACAATCCCTGAAAATTTGGTGCAAATCCGTTCACCCGTTCTCTAGTTATCTTGTACACAAACAAACAAACAAACAAACAAACAAACAAACATACGGAACCCTTTACATAACCCTGCCGATTTCATCGGCGTGGGTAACAAACAAACATACGGAACCCTTTACATAACCCTGCCGATTTCATCGGCGTGGGTAATAATAAGTATGATCGTCTATTGTAACGACGATCTAGAGGGTTTTTTTTTTACAAGTAAAGTACAATACGAGGCTTGTAATTGTGAACTATTGTAATAATTGCAACCATTTTCTTAGAATATTCTAAATGGGGCTTAATATAGTCTGATGATGTATCTATGCATTTATTATAACATGCTTAATTCAAGAGTGGCTGACTGTAACAAGACCGTCACGACCTTGTGTGTATTTATTGCAGTAAAGGCTTTTATTGTGCTTTATAGCTGACGAGTATTATCAGGTAGAATATCCATTTTCCATATTCAATCTTCGCAGATATTGACGAATGTCACTCCGGTCCCTGTTTAAATGAAGGAACATGCGTCGATCATCTCAACTCATTCTCCTGTAACTGCTCGGAGGGATGGTCCGGCATCTATTGCCAAAGTGGTATATTTAGAAATAATGGGGAATCACGGCGTAGCATACGCCGTTTTGTAAAAAAAACATACTTGCCTCCGATTGTAGACATGTAGTCTACCAATCAGTTCTAAACTATTGCTTTTTTAAAGTAAGAACGATGATGTTTTCGGGAAATGCCTCTGCATCGATTGTAGAAATATTCGATAAAATATTAAAAATAACTTGGATATCAATCACATTGTTTATAAAATATAAAAATCATGAAAATGAAAGAGATATAAGCATGATAGGTAAGGGACCCCTTTTTGCAAAACAGAAAAAAAAGAGTATTTTCCATTATCAAATATCAGTATTAATATACGCACGCAAAATTTAATGTAGTAGACCATATTTTGGGGCCCCCTGTCGTCCACATTGTGTTCAAAGAATCTTAATGATTAAGATATCATCAAACTCCACAGACATACATATATATATATATATATATATATATATACATGTAAAAATAGATGCTATTGTACCTACCTGCTAAGAAAGCAAGTATTAAGATCATGTACTTGTAGCAACCAGTGCACCTACATGCAGCTTTAACTCCTATCTGAGGGACTAGGTAATTAATGATTAATGTTTTATCAGAGGATACTAGCCCTACAACTTGGTTTAGAAGACAGGACCTCCGTTTCAAGATCACTCCTGTACCACTGAGCCATTTTTGTCCTTCTTCTCAATAGGATATTGTGAGTCAAGTCCGTGTCTTAATGGAGGCACTTGCATACCGGCTGAACGACGGTGTGCGTGCACGTCACTCTATGCGGGAACATTATGTAACATCTACCAAACACCAAACGGTACTCATATTTCATTTACTAAACTACGCCTTCCAATTATTTCCTGAATATATAGAAAGCATACCACATATGCCTTGCACCATGGGGCAACGAGGTACATTTGCTCGTTTTTACATTTACAGTATAAGCACAGGTTTTCAAAAGATATCATCCCTTAGATTTCGTATTTTAAAACTGTATCATTATATCAAGTATACTTCAACTTCGCCCATAGGGTCACAATTATAATATGGTGTTTCGTTGTTGTTGTTTTTTCAATCCTGCGTGGTTACAGCACTCAAAATATGTATTACATCAAACGAACCACGAGGAATTTCAACTCTTTCCGAATTTTGCACTATTCACTACTGATCTAACCTATAATGAAGACTCCATCCAAGAAGTAAAGGTTGAAATAGCCTCATCCTCTTTAACCCTGTTTACTTGTAATTATACAACTCTTTAACGTTCAAGTGTGAATGTGTAAGCGGCTCTGTTTATCTACATCCCCTGACTTTTACCTGACTTCTACCTGACCTCCTACCTGCCGTCTTTAAAAAAAAAACACAACGAAGATTTAACATGCTGTACACGGGGTAACCTCGCTAGTCATAAGGACCGCTATTCATTAGGACCACTTATTCATAAGGACCTCTATCCATAACGCGTGTTAAATGAATAGCGGTTTCTATGAATAACGGTCCTTATGAATAGCGAGCGGACCCCGCTGTACACAACATGAAAACATCGTTAAAAATCAAAGCTGGTGGCTTAATAAGAGGTCACGCACTGATAAGGAATAAGTCAAATAATGTTTAACTCCTTCAAAAGATCTATGAGTGTAATAAACACTGCTATACGATTTTTTTTTAATAACAACATAGAACTGGCACTAAGTTGTTCTTAGACCCACATCAATGTAGTCTAGTTTAGACGTCCAATCTTTCAGAAATTAAAAAAAGTACATGAAGATGAAGAATATATTTTCTAAAAATTATATTTACTAGGTGTGCCGACCGTGATCCGTCATCCAAGGAACATAACTACAGAAGTATCTGAGAGGGTGGAATTAAATTGTCGATTCCGAAATGTTCAGCATTTTGACTGGTGGAGAGATGGGAAGAAGGTGCCTCTCACCCGGGATATGTCCCACTATGTCATCAATGCAATGAGTCCCCCTGACCAGGGGTACTACAGTTGTGTTGGTATCCGAGAGAACCGACCTGATATTGAAAGCAACCGTGCACTGCTTAGAATAAGAGGTACTCATTTAGGGGAGTTGTTTTCGTAGCAGGTTGTTTTAGTATCAATGCAATATTACTCCCGGAGTGCTACCCCCAGACTACTACCCCAAAATGACTACACTAATACACCTATAATATTCTAGGTAGAACAATTATCCCCTTATAACTATCCCGGGCAACAGCCCCCAAAGTCAGTGGCATATCGTTGATTTAGCCATTGCAAGGGCACTGTGCCGGTGGGGGGGGGGGGGGGGGGACGATCATCCTAATGAGATGACTCGCGAGAGAACAAGGCCCTTGAGTGTGGGAATGTGCGGGGGGTTGGTATCATCTTCTTTTTCACGTTGCCTCCCCAGCCTCCTCTCCCTCGTTTCTCTTTGTCTCTCTCTCATACACACTTTTTTTTTTTCATTATTCATTTGGGAATTGGGGACTCCCGTGGCCCCTCCCATAGCTACACCACTTTCAAAAGTAATTGCCCCCTTGTTAATATGTCCCCAGATAGGAGATAGTTCAAGGGCTAGTCGTCAATAAGTATCATCTGGGATAGGAGTACAGAATGGGAGTCCATGAGCTATTAGTCCTAGAGTCTATGGTTTTATGTATATCTTTCTTGCTATCAGGTGGATTATTTCAAGAAATTCATAGATCAAATGATACTCCATTTCATCAGGACGTCTGCAAGTCGAGACATTCGTTTGATACTAACTATATTGATTAGAATAAGAACGTTATTCATTTTATAAATACGTATCAAACTATATTAATGACGCATTTTTCTTTCAATTACAGATATGTCTATATTTCATCTGACGTTCAAGCTTGTCAGAAATTTTACGACGTTTCACGCTGATCCAGATTCATCGGATTACCGAAGCCTTGTGAGGGACATTACAGCTGAGGTAAAAGGGTGTAAATAGTTCATGTCGTAGCCCTTAACCCTTTCATGACAGGAATTATTTAAGGGCTAAATTGATCACTTTTTGTTCTTTAAATTGGCAACAATGATATTTTTCTTTCAATGTTTCATGGTTCTAATAAAATGTTATCTCTTTGAAAACAACATACATGGTTAGGAACTTTCTTGAAAAGTTGAAAAAATGGCCAATTTTGATGGAAAACAATGAATTTGAACCTCTCAATGTGTTGCCAATTTAAGGAATTTAAAGCTTATTCTCCTTTTTTAAATTCCTGGCATCAAACGCAAATATGGTAATGCAACAAAAATGGACACAGTGTGTGCGGAAATTTTAGCTCTTTCTACTCATGCAGCTGATATATTTTTAGGGTTCTGAATCAAAAGTTATGGAGCCAAACCACAGAATGTGGTCAATTGTCTTGAAAGGGGAATACCTCAGTCTTAAAAGAAGAGACCGACAACAAACCGAACAAAGCATTATTTTACCTAGAATGGAAAATAATTGGTCGGTTTGGAAATGGTGTGGAGTTGGTTTGATAGTATGACTTAGGTATTAATTCATCGCCGGCTTATCAGGATACATGTATATCCTTTTATTACTTTCGTAGCAAAGCTATCTAGCTGCTTAAAGAGCTTATTTAGGTTAGGAGCAGCACAGTGTGTACTAAGAGGAAGACGAAACAAATCTCTTTATCTATCAATTTCACTCATTGATTGATTGATTCGTTCATTGATTTGATTGATTCATTCATGTGTCCAGTAGTCATTTGGAAAGAAAATTTCCTTTTGTCGCCTAAATATGAATCTATTACATTTTTTCAACAAAATAAAGATATTAACATTAATTGAATTGTTAGTTTTTCAGTGATACGTCTATTTTAATTTTCAGATTTTGAAATCGTTGCTGTCAAAATACCATTATCGGTAATTCAGATTATGTCATGTTATTGTGCACATAAATCATTGGGCGGAAAACATAAATATCTACTGTTTTATCTCCTCTTTTGCTTGTATGTAAAGAAACAACCCCAAAGCCTAGAGAAATAGTTTTTTTTTTTAAAGTTTTTTTTAATAGTTTTGTATATCAAAGCAACTAGATTAAAGTCTTTGGTATCAATTGATATCTAGTTCCTAGATGTCTTTGAGATGCTGCAAACAGACAACGATGCCCGTGGAACTATATACCTCGACGTCAATGAACTCCTACCCGAAAGCGGGGTGGTGGTCGATTTGAGGGCTTATATAGCAAATAGCAGCATGACTCCCCAAGAAGAGATGGACTTGCTGCGGACAGGATTGTTATTCGTGGCAAACTTCTCAGATAGCTTCTTTGATCCATCTCTTCTTCTGGTACAAAGTACAGGTGAATCTTGTTGATAGACTTTTTAATGGATTCTACAGACCTGGTGAAAACATTTCTAGAAAGAAAAAAAATGATCTTGAAATGCCAAAAATACGAACATGGCATAAATGTTTCCTCTTGAAAAAAACTATGTAGGCATAAGTATTAAAAATATAATGCATGATATCTCTTAGTCACGGTACCCAACATTTGAAATAATCGCACAGACTCTCAAGAAATCAACCTTAGTGCAATTTCAATGGCCTAGTTTTATCAATAGTTGAAATGTGCGAACATTACGATATCATTTCATTTAATCCAAACATTATTTTCTAGCGGCAATACAGTACGGTATTTAGATTGCCTTCTAGTTGATTTTGTTGACAGTCTTTGTGATTGTGTTCTTCACTGATGTTCGTAAAGTACGTTGCATAGGGAGTGACGACTTTACATGTTATATGTTCTCCAATGAATTACAGTTGCAACAAAGTAATAATCCTTGATTATCCAGTTAATACTTATGGACTATCGTTCTGTTTATTCCTGCCTACATTATCCATTTAGATTGTCACTCAGTCAATGTTAGCATTCATTCAACGAGGCCTCCTGGTTCCCAACTCCCCCGCTTCTGGGCCGGTTGGCTGAATGATCAATTGATCAAGACAAATCTGACTATTATTACCATTCATTAACTCTTTGCCCTGTGCATTATGAAAACCATGGCTGCTGGATTATTTCAATTGCTATATCTTTTGTACGTGATTTCTGTCGACGATCGTCGACAGAAGCGAGAACCCGGAAGTGACAGTGGTCAACAATAGCGGGCTATGAGTTTAATAATGAAGCGTTGCGAATTAAACAAAGAGAAATCATGTCTAAACAGTCCCGGTATATCCAACTGATGTATGTTAACCCTTTCGAGACAATTGACCACATTTTGTGGTTTGGCTCAATAACTTTTGATTCAGAGCTCTAAAAAATATACCACAAGCATGAGTAGAAAGAGCAAAAAATTCTGCACACACTATATCCATTTTTGTTACATGACCATATTGCATTTGATCCCAGGAATTTTAAAAAGGAGAATAAGTTTTAAAATCCTTAAATTGGCAACACATGGAGAGGTTCAAAATCATTGTTTTTACCAAAATTGGCAACTTTTTTCAACTTACCGACAATCTTTTTTAACCATGTATATTGTTTTCAAAGACATTACACCTTATTAGAATCTTGTAGCATTAAAAGAAAAATAATATTGTTGCCAATTTGAAGAACAAAATATGATCAATTTAGCTCTTAAATAATTCCTGTCCTGAAAGGGTTAAGACAAAATTCTCTCTCTCGCTCTCTAATTCTCTCTCTCTCTCTTTCTCAGTGCTATGTCCCTCTACTTCATGGTCCTCTCAATATGGTGTCGTCCAGTTTGAATCAGGAGACATTCGTTCATGGAGTGACTCGAGCGGACAATGCCCATGGTTCACCATCAACAGTACGCCCCAAACATGCTAAAAATAATATTTTAGGATATTCTACTTATTCGACTGTTTTCTTTAGCTAATTAAGCTTCTTTGAGAAAGCCAACTTGTAAACATAATGATAAGAGCTACTGGAGAGCTCTTTAGGATAATTTGATATGATCATGATGATAAAAATGATGATATTAATTATCAATGATAATTATTAAAGGATGCCCATGCATCATCGTCATTGGTACGAAGAAGTAGTTTTCATGATATTCCAGTTGTAGGAAACTATCCTTTAGCTAATTAAGCTCGTTTGAGACAGCTAACATATAAACTGTAGTATTACGACTATTGGAGAGCTCCTTAATAATATTTGATATGATAAATGTAATGATAGTAATAGTGGCAATATTAATGAAAATTGGATTTATAAGTGTTTTTCTGAGAAAGTCTTCATGATACGGCGCTCAGAAATTTAAGCAATTCCTTTCCAAGAGGTTTTCATTTACTCCACCTAGGTCAAAAGCATCTCGATATATCATTGATTTAAAATTACAGTGTTGTATTGATTATGATCGACTAGAGTGTTTATGCATAACGTAAGCAATAATTAATCCGCTGTTATGACAAAAGACATCACTGTATTACTATTAGTCCATACCCCGCGGTTATTGTAGGGAAAGATTTGGGGGGTATTCATCATACTAGTCAGGTGGTCCATATACTCCTATGAAAGTAAGGGTTTTGGTTATGTTTCACTAAACAAATTATACCAGTGGAACGTAAGAATACAGATTCATGAAACCGGTATATTTACTCTGAACTTTATTTTACATAACAAGCTGGAAGCCCATTAGCACGAGCTGTCTGCTCTGGTGACTACATCTCTCCTTGTGCATGGGAACCTGCAGATAACTGTGGTGGCAATAAAACAGCCGATCAACTCTTGATCTACTTACAACAGCAGGTAAACTTTACAGACCCCCTTGTTTTGTTTCGCTTCTCATAGGGTTTTTGAAAATTGCGACCCCCTTTCTTTTGCTAGATAATCTTTTTATTTTTGCTTGTCAAAGACTTTGGGGATTGGACACCCTCCCCCTATTTTTTTTCTTCACAAAATTCTGATGCCGCACCTGCACCAAATATGTATTTTGAAATACTAGTAATGAGATTATGCTTTTATGACAATGTCAACATGCAATAGGCTCCAGATCTTTTTATCGTGTGCTGTTCTGATTCGCGATGCTTTGATTAACAATAGTTTTCTTGTGCACCCATCCAAAATAATATGATGTGATTTCGTTTTAGATAATTTCTTTGATTGAAAAATTGATATTGTAATTACACACCGAAATCCAAATACAGTACATCTTTAAAATTCTCCAGAAAGTAGTACATTTACTATGGAATATCATGTGGTATTAAATCTTTTTAGCAAAGGGTACAAGCCTAAGGTTCGTGAGCAAACCTTTAAGAATGTGACATTTTTTGCCATGCACCATGCTGGGTGCAATGTTTCACCACATTTCTGAGGTTATATGTTGAAGGTTTTCTTAATCTCTCTATCTCTCTCTCTCTCTCTCTCTCTCTCTCTCTCTCTCTCTATCTATATGTCTCTTTTTATCTAAATATGTAAGATGAAATCAGTGATAAGCAGAGTTGTCATAGTCGAGTGGTTTATACACTTCACTGGAGATTCGAAGGTCGTTGGTTCGTTCCCAGGCACGACACTTACGTCCTCGAGGCATTTTATCTACATCGCTTCTCTCCACCCAGGTGCTAAATTTGTACCTGGTGGAATGCGAAAGTCGGTGTTTGTTCAGCTTTGTGAGCGTCTGTAAAAAGGCGCCTGGCTGTAATGGAGGTGCATATAGGCCTACATTGTGTGCGGGCAAGCCTGCTTCCGATGATCGGGGTAATATAATATTTTTGTAAAGCGCTTAGAGACATCGTAGATATAGTAGGTGCTATATAAATCCAAATTATTATATTTATTATTGCTTTTATCATTATCATTATTATTATTATTATTATTATCATCATCATCATCATCATTATTATTATTACACTACTTGTATTTGTTGACGGTTTTGTTGATAGGTAGCTGATGAAGGCAGCACCCAGCTCATTCTGACAGAGTTGGTTGTGATCACCCAGAACTCCATGAATATTACTTCTACTGGGGTCACAGCTGCATGCAGCATCATCCAGCAGATAGGGACAATGTCTCAATCAACAGAAGAGGTATGTAACAGTCATTTTATTATTTGAAAACTTCTCACTCCGCAGTTGGTTACATAATGCATAACTTTAACTTTTGGTACCAATTCTCGGTATTCGCAATACGGTGCGCCACCTATCGGGTGCAAAGGACAGGCCGAAACCCGCAGTGCCTCATGGGGAAATAGTCGACATCAGCCGGCTACTAGAATGATATGTAATTTTTGCCACTCTCCACCCAGGTGTAAATGGGTACCCGATATGCTAGATCGCTACATATTTGGCCGCTGGGCTATGACCGGGGTAATAATGTTGGAGCGCCATGAGCGTCACAGCGAGACGGATCTGAGCGCTATACAAGAAGCCACCATTATTATCATTATCATTATTAATGATATGTATTTAATAATACGTGCCACATAAACTGTAGAAATGTAGCTGCAGTGTTCATTTTTAAAACATGCAGTAAATAGTGGCTTTACTTGTATTTCTCTCTCATTCTCTCAGCTAGCTCTCCACTTCTTTATCTCTCTCTCTCTTTCTGTCCCACTTTCTCTCTTTCTCTCTCTCTCTTTCTCTACTCCTTCCCTATCTCTTTTCGCTCCCTTTCTCTCGACCTTCTCCCTTTCTCTTCCTTTGTCATCTCCTTTCTCTTGTTCTCCCCTTCATCTCCCTGTATCTCGATCCTTTCAAGTGCAATGTGATTCCTCATCTCTTTTTTTCAGCCCGTATATTCGGGGTATATTGTATTTATATTTATGGTACGTAGTCTGATTATCACTCTGTTACATTTCCTTTTCTGTCCTTCTCCACTTTCCCTCTTTCTTTTCTGTCTTTCTTTCGCCATTGTATACTTGAATATTTATGTTTATATGACGTATGCATTGAAATTGTTATATTGTTATTATGTATATTGTTTTTCTTATGCCAGTGGAGGCCAAGTTTCTGTATTTTTGATTTATGGATCAATAAATAAAATCTGAATCTGAATCTGAATAAATTTAACGTAAACAATACATGCCGCATATGTTTTTCTTTTCTTTTCTTTCCTTTCCTTTTTTTTTTTCTTTTTTTTTTCTTTTCTTTTTTTTTTTTCGTTTTTTTTGTTTTTGTTTTTTTGTTTTTGTTTTTTTTTTTTTGGGGGGGGCGCGATATGTTGACAATGCTCGTTGAATGCTCCCTCCGCTTATGCCATGGTTTTTACCTGTGAAGTATCGGAATTCTGTTCCTACACTTCCAAACTTAACATTTGCAGAAATACCCGTGGATAAAAGACATACAGAGGGTGAAATGGTCTCGCATCAACGCTGCCGCAGTTAGTAGCGCAGATCTTACATGTCAACTCCGGAGGTTGGATATTGGCCTATCTGTGGCGTCCGATAGATGACGCACCATATTACGAATACCGAGAACTGCTCGTTCACAGGGTGACATGGAGTGGATCTACACTCTTAAAAAAGTTGGGCAAAAAAATGCCCAATTTTTAACCAACACTGGGCAACATACTGTCCACACAACTTTGGTTAAAATTTGCCCAACTGATGTTGGGCAATCCATTTACTATGTTGTTGGGCAAATTAAATTGCCCATCAGTTGGTGACCCATTAGATTTTACCCAACTCTACAATTGCCCAACTGTTGGTTATATTCTCAGTTGGGTAATTATTGCCCAACCAATCTTACCCAATAGGATTGCCCAACCCTCTATTTGTTCAGCTGTTTGGTAACAAATATCATGTGGTTGGACAAATTCAGCTGCCCAATTTATTGTTTCCTTTTTCCTCCAACCTAGGTAAAAAAAAAAATGAAATCTGCTTGTTACGTCCTTCTGGGTCTTAACCTAATCAATCCTAACCTACCCTATTTTAAGCTATCCTATCCTATATCTTAACCTATCCTATCCTAGTCCTATCCTATCCAGTTAGTGCAAACTAGTGCAAGCTCTTATATACCCCTTATATTTTTTTATGCATTCGGTGACAGTTAGTAAATCGGGCCACCCCAAACCATACGCTACTAAAAATTCATGAATATTCATATAAGTGTTTTCCCCAATATTG
Organism: Heliocidaris tuberculata; assembly: GCA_025618425.1. NCBI lineage: Eukaryota > Metazoa > Echinodermata > Echinoidea > Camarodonta > Echinometridae > Heliocidaris > Heliocidaris tuberculata. The sequence goes on from CM046837.1 coordinate 5,970,888, forward strand.
GGTAAAAATATTTACCACAAGTTGGGCAAAAGCGAATTTCTAACCAACCATCAGTTACCCAACAAAATTTACCCAACTGGCAAAGGAAATGTGACAAAATTACACAACTACAGGGCAACAAGTACCCAACCCATAATTACCAAATACTGTTGGTAAATATATGCCCAATATTTAGGTAAAAAGTATTGACCAATATTGGTTACACCACTCGAGTGTCCAGTTGGTTAATAATAGCCCAGAATGGGGAATATTTTTAACCAACCAGCAGTTACCCAACTAAATTTACCCAACATTTTAAGAGTGTAGCTATGAAGGGGCACTAGTATCGTTTAGGGAAAGGCACTCGTCTTATTTGGTGGATGAAATGCGAACTAGGCCACCGAGTGAGGGGAGGGTGTGAAAGAAGGTCGCAGCATTCACGTTGCCTTCTCCCTCTTCCTATATTTTTTCTCATTTTCCTCTGTTTCATTTATTTTTCTTTTGTCGCCTTTCGATTGGTGCTTATGTCCCCCTGTGCCCTCCTGTAGCTATGCCACTGCCTCTGGTTCTTTTGTACCTATATCCTTCCCTATTCTGTGAAAGAAAATAACTATTTGAATATCAAAAACATGTAGGGAAGAGGACTGGAATCTATCCAATTTACTTACTGCTGATGGCTTGGCTTTGATTGTCTGAACAAATCTATGTCAAATCCTATAAACCTGAAATAAATTAACAAATTTTTCTACACACCGAGTGGATGATGGAGATACACCACCCCACACGCACACGGAGAGAAAGAGAGAAAGAGAGAGAGAGAGAGAGAGAGAGAGAGAGAGAGAGAGACATAAATAATACCTTACAATGGTACAGACTGATATCCGGAGGCCTGATGGCTCAGTGATGGAGCATTGTCTCGAGTTCCGGCAGGTCTGGGGTTCGAAATCAAATCGATGTGCTATTTTTAGTTTTTTTCATAAAAACTACATTAATTGTATTCATTGTCAATATGGTTTGAATTTCAAACTGTTAAAGGAAGTCTTTGGCATGTTCTTGAGATTTCGCTGTGGACCGCTTTTCATCTTCCAGACGGTTCCACCAGTTCAAAACTCTTTAATAATGTTAAGTCAACATCATAACCTGTCATAGATTACTATTATCTCGCTCCAATCGTGTTAACGGGTTACAGTGCTGAACTCCATGGTTGAAAAAAAAAATAAGAAGATCCAGGTCGCTAAATAAGATATTGTTAAAACAGTGGCCCCCAAAAAATAAAATACACTTTTATTTATAATAGAATGCTGCCTCGGTGGTCGAAATCTTAAGCAATCTGGCCGTCTTAGATGAAAGCGCGCTCGAGGAGGCTGAGATGACGAACAGTGCCATCAGCGGTGCCACCCTGGCATTGGAGAACATCCTCCTAGCCATCGATGTGCCTACCAACGAGACCTTCCAACAGGTGGCTCCAAACCTTGTCGTACAGGTATGAAAATAATTGTCTCGATGTAAAGGTCAATTAAGAGTCATGACTGTTTTTTATGTCATGGATTTGTTTAGCACGCCTTCCATCGTATTTGATGATTAAGTCTTACATGATAACTCATTATATTCGCTGACTAAAACAATTGCATTCTACGTACATTATCCATTCCGGATGGATTTTTCTTGTCATATATGAAATGTATTCATGTAGGTAAAAAGACTTTTATTTTTTAAAGAAAGATCCAAGAGACCGACTGACTTTTATCAGTTGATCGGTCAATCAAACAATTGAAATTGAAATTCATAGTGAAAAAGAAACTGTCCATTTGGATTTTTTCACTGGTACGAATTCAAATAATAAATTTACAAATAAAAATAAACACAATCGGTTACAATATTTGCTTTGAACGTTACAACGCGATAGAATAATAACCAGGCGCGCCGGAAGCAGTTTGGGATTGGGGGGGGGGGGGCAAACAGTCAAGGGGGCTCACCTTTCAAGGGCTCATGTCTTCTCACCCCTAAAAAAACACACACGCTTTCCCACCCTCTCACAACAATACAGATCCTACTGCTAAATCAAAATTTTACTCAAAAATTCTCTGACAAGTAAAAAAAAAAAAAAAAAAAAAAAAGGATATCAGCATTTTTGGGGTGTATTTTTACTGGAAAATTCTCTGACAAGCAAAAAAAACAAAACAAAACACCAGAATTATGCTAAAATTCTGCTAAATATTGTCAAATTATGCTAAAGCGGTCAAAATTCTGCCAGAAAGCAGAATTTTGCCAACTCTGGCTACCTTGCGTCTAATACAAGACCTCCACTACGTTAAAGTTTAAAGTTTGAATGCTTTATCTGTCTTCAGTGATCTCCATGAATACGAAAAATGGATACAATGGCTTACAATTACGTAATAAAGCAATCAAGCTTTTAAAATACACACGATTTTTACTCCTTTACTACTAATTTTTTTTTTTTTCATGGGGGGGGGGGCTTTTTTGGGGGGCGAAAATGCATTTTGCCCCCCACTTTTTCGTGGGGGGGGGCGACCGCCCCCTACCCCCCCCCCTCCCCACTTCCGGCGCCTATGATAATAACACTTAAGTGGGTGAGATACATTGCGAACTAATCTGATCATGCCTATAACATGCATATTTCTTATTTCCCTAGGCAATCAACCTTCAGTCGGATGATGTGCAAGATGGATATGTATTTTCCTTGACCAGCAGCAGCGGCGGCAGCCAACCGTTTGATGGTAGCAACTTTCAGCTATCCAGCCCTAGTAACTTCAATGGTGCCAATGGAGATCTGGTAGAAGCCTCCATCGTAATTCCTCCGGAGGCCATTGACCAAGGCACTACGGGGAATGTTGCGTTCACCGTCCACCGTGACGATGCGTTGTTCGTTACGGATGATGACCAAGGCGAAGTCGTGGTAGACGGTCGAGGAGACGAAGATGGCCCTAGCAACATAACGGTTAATACCGATGTCATCGGGGCCAGCATCGGCTCAAATGTAACCGAACATCTGAACGTTCCGGTCACCATATCGCTTGCACACAAACAAGTAATGAATAATGTACTTTCAAAATAAATTAAAGGATCTCTTTATTATGATGCCATTTAAATAAACCAACTTTTCAAGTCCACTGCTTCGTAATATACCTAAACGTACAGTATATATTTTAGTAAATCTTAAGAATTCATCCTAAACCACTTCTGCAAAAGAAGATAATTTTTCCTTTTTTTCTACACTGCCAGCAAAATGCTACGAATCCCCGGTGTGTATACTGGGACTACTCCATAAATGATTGGTCGAGTGATGGCTGCCATATCATCAACAGTACCGAGACACATACTGAATGCCAGTGCAATCATCTGACCAACTTTGCGGTCCTTATGGTAAGAAAATTATACCAACGCTATCTCTATGTCCATACGTAGCTGAATCTATTGAAATAATATTACTTCAAAGGGTGTTTCATAGTGTGAACAAAAAGGAACAATAAATTGATATTAAAAAACAGTAGGAAACTTGGAATGGCCTTAGCATTAAAAGTAGCCTTTTGGTTGCCTCTTTGCTGCTCCAGAATTTGTTTTCGGCTTGTTTTCAGCTCTGCTCTTGACGGCTGTTGGCTGCTGTTGGCTGCTTTTGGTAGGACCGTAGAATAGTCTATTAGCACTCTTTTCATTACTATGTAATTCGACATTATGTTGTCTTTTCTATTTGTGATATCATTAGGACGTGAGTGGCAGCCCGAGACGATCAGAGAAGGTTGAACGAGTGTTCAGGATCCTTAGCTTTATAGGGTGTTCCTTCTCCATTGTAGGTATACTCATGACTATGGTTGTGTACCTCACTGATAAGTAAGTATTTAAACTTCTAGTTTCCTACCCTTCACCTATTTTTAATAACTCTCATTTTCTTTCAAGTAGGGGGAGACTCACGAGCTTTGGTTTCGGGCAAGTTCAAAGTACGGTGTCATGGAAACAAATCACCAAAATTTGATACGACTCATTAGGTTACTGACAGCTTGAGTTTTACATATAGGCACCTGTCTTATAAAGGGATGCAATTGAAAAAAATTAATCGCAACTGTGTACTTACGAGATAGAAGGTAAGATCAATATTCCATTGCGATCGATTCGAATAAATCGCAACTCTTTATAAGACGAGGCCCCGTACGGTAGTAATGCAGTTAGATATGTATTTCAAGACTGTTTCGTAATAAGCTTAGGGGAAACGGAAAGAAGTGGTTCTTTAGTGGGTGTATCCTCAGATAATCAGATTGATAAACAGTGGGTATAACTAGGAATCTTTCCAGACCGGGAGTAAGGGAGAGTATGTATCTGGGCAGTCCCGCATGTGTAGACCCACAGCGAGATGTGTTGAATTCTTTTTTCTTTCTTTCTTTGGCCTTCCACCTCGAGGGAAGGGGATGGGGGATGTACTCCGGCTCTACCATAATATATGCAGAATACACCACTGGTCTTTTAAGACGCGCTCAAACATGTTTAACTTATCATAGGGCTAGTGTCACTGAAACTGTGACTTCTGTCCCCCATTAAATGCTGGTACATGTAATTATCACCAAAACTAGCTTATTAACTTAACTATACCATACTTTATCGCTCCCAACTATGAAAACATGTGAATGAATTCATATCAAGTACTACGTGTTTTTTTTAAATTTTATCCCTGCCTAGAAAACTTCGTCGCTCGCAGCCCATCCAGATCTTAATGTGTCTCTGTTCTACGCTCTTCTCTCTCTACATCTTCTTCATCATCATGTCGGCACTAGACAGACATCGAGAAGAAGCGGAGGTCGATCCCGGTCTGTGTGGTGTCATTGCCGCTGTCCTTCACTTCACCACGCTGTCGTCGATGTCGTGGATGGGCATAGAAGGCATGAATATGTTCCTGATGGTTGTCCGTGTCATGGACTCCTACATTCCGCTCTTCATGTTGAAGGCGTCTATGATTGCCTGGGGTACGGCCTTGCGAACCTTTCATCATAATACCCAACATCTTCCGTCTATTTGCCACTTTTTAAATTTTCTTATTGAAACATTTTTCTTTACCCCTTTCGGCATAAGTTGCGCGAGGTCCCTTTTTTGTCGCCAAAACAAATTTGATTTTTTTTTTCTTTCTTTTTCGAAAAACAGTTCACTGTCACTAGACCATTTGAATAGACTAGAAACAGCAAGAACTGTTGCAATTCATGGAGACAAAACCAAAAAAGCAGAAGGGTAACCCGGGGGGGGGGGGGGGCACTCGACCCAAAAAGTGGTGGGTATGTGCCGCCGGCAAGACAAAAAAGGGAGCTTCGGAACGAGCGTATCATAAAAAGGATGGTCTTCGAAACTACTAACATTGTTGAAAACGGGGCTCTTTGGAACTGGATTACAATATAAATATGATGCTACGGAACTGGGCATTGCTTCACCAAACCGTCATAAGTACAGGTTCGCCGACATCCCACTGAAACGCATGTTAATTTTGATACACGCGTTTCAATGGGATGTCGGCGAACTTGATGAAACGCTACCCTGGTTCCCACACACAAGCTCCCATTCGCTAAGTCATGGCAAGTCTATGGTGTCTTTGAAACGGGCCGGGGCGGGGCGGGCCGGTGTCATAGGCGATTTGTTCCGAGCAGGCGATTAGTTCCACAGGATCCAATCGACTGAATGTCTACCCGCCGATTGGATCCGCTTTGGTCGAGTCGATGCGAGCGTCATAGGCGATTGGTTCCGGCCAGGAGATTCGTTCCTTGGAACCAATCGACGAGATATTTAGCCGCTCATGCGATCCGAATCTCTATTGTGCTCAAGCATCATGTCATGGTAACACCCCTAAAGAAAAATGTACTCTTCTGGTCGCCTTTTGTAACCAATCAAAGTCCTCCAAATCAGCCACACCAACAGAACGGACACTGTTGCCTATTTACGAATTTTGTATAGAAAAATGTACTCTTCGCGAATTTTGTCATTTTGACAGTTAAGGTGCAACAGTAAATACAACAATATAAGCTAGAACAGAGTATACATATGTTTACCCTTTAATACATGAAACACATAGCATATTGGATATCATACATGTGACCTGTATTGTGAACTATTCAACTCTTTTAGATGCTTCCAAATGGGATCCCTACGTGAAAGGGGCAAAGATAGCAGGGTGTATACAATCATCCCCCAGGTTTTAGTGACCAAAAAAAAAAAAAAAAAAAAAAATCTTTGCTGGAAATAGAGAGTGAAACAAGATAAGCACATTTCACAAAATCCTGGATACCCACTGCCCATCAGGCCATTACAGATGGACTTAAGATATGAATAAGCATATATACACTCAGGGGCGGATCCAGGATTTCGTATAAGGGGGGGGGGGCAAACAAATGGAGGATTGTCAACTTTGGGAAACTGCTTGGAGGGAGACCCATATTTTTCTGGTCTCGCCAGCCCTCCAAAAGTCGCTCAGTGGGGGGGGGGGGGGGGGGGGGGGGGTTATGGGGTACAATTCCCCTCCATAATACTCTGACAAGCAAAAAAAAAAAAAAAAAAAGGTTTCCTGTTCTAAAAGGGGGGGGGGGCACAATCAAAAATAGGTGGGGCACAATGCATTGTTTTCTTTCAAAATGGGGTGGGGCACGGGCCGGGATTGCCCCCCCCCCCCCATCCGCCACTGTATACACTGTATACATCACTGGCGTACTGGTGGAGGGCTTGGGGGCAGTAGGCCCCCCCCCCCCATTCTGCGCCAATAAAAAAAGAAAAAGAAAAAGAAAAGAAACAGAAAAGAAAAAGAAAAGAAACAGAAAAGAAAAAGAAAAGAAAAAGAAAAGAAAAAGAAATGAAAAAAGGGAGAAAATGAAGTATGCAGGTAAACAATACTGCCCCAATGGAAAACTAATGTCGGAACCAAACGGCGGCTTTCGTTACGTATCGGCCAAAAGTGATATCAGTCGTTTGAGTCCACTGGAACGAATCGACTAGTCGCTTGGTTCCGGGGAACGAATCGACTAGTCGTTTCGTTCCGCCGGAACCCGGAACAAATCGACTATGACACCGGCCAGAACGGTCGTAAAATGGGGGTCTATACTCTGCAGAACATACCCACCGCACAAGCTGAGTTGCCCCCCCCCCGGGGGGGGGGGGATAACATACTCGTTGAAATATGATCTCTGGATTCTACTTTAAGATTTGATACGATTCGCTTCATAAAAGACCAAACTGTGTGCTCGTCTACGTTCACTGTTATCTGAATAACCATGTTACATAATCATAACAGTGACATATTTCTTTTACTTTAGGATTGCCTGCAGTTGCGGTTATCCTAACAGGAGCTATCGCAAGAGAGAATTACTCCAACTCAGACTAGTAAGTACTCTCGATAGGCCTATATAATGCCGTATATATCTAAACTCACAATATTAATAGGCTTATGTGCCTTTGACGTTACTGGGCATTAGATTATCAAATTCTATCTTTCACTTTTTCAAAAATGTCGTAGGTGCACCTAGCCCCCCCCCCCCTCGGGCTCCGGCTTTTGCTTGTCCGCTGAGCACTGGATATGTTGTCCAATATCCAGTGTATGTGATCTCCAACAAGTTTTCGTCAACCCCCCCCCCCCCTCGGGCTCCGGCTTTTGCTTGTCCGCAGAGCACTGGATATGTTGTCCAATATCCAGTGTATGTGATCTCCAGCAAGTTTTCGTCAACCCCCCCCCCCCCCCAAAAAAACAAACAAAACAAAACAAAACAAAAAAACAAAAAAACAACAACAACAACAACAACAAACAAACAAACAAAACCCCCCAAAACACCAACACACTCAAACACGATCGAACTGCATTTTAGATAATTACCGGTAGCCATATTACCAGAACTCAACCCGTATGACTTTTATGTTTCTGTAATATTCCCTTTTATACAGCTGTTTCCTTCAGAAATGGCCACTCGTAGGCGGTCTCCTCGTCCCTATGGCCATCATTCTCCTCCATAACGTGGTCGTCTTCACTCTCGTCATGCGTCGACTCCTGCTCATCGACTCAGGCGGCGGGAGAGCCACCGAGTTGAAATTAGAAGACCGCCACGAGATGATGCGCCGTCTCAAGAACGCAGCCGGTGTCCTCCTCCTACTCGGTCTGACCTGGCTGGTGGGATACTTTACCGTGATCAATGAACTCAACCTCGGTGTCCACGTTGTCTTCATCCTACTCAACTCTCTCCAAGGATTCTTCATCTTCGTCTTCTACGTGCTCCGACAACCTCGTATTCGAGCGCGATTACGGGAGCTCCCCTGCCATGTCGGCGGGCTCCTCTGCTGTTTCGGTGATTCGTCCACGGTCACAAAGTCTGATCCCCCGAGTATGAAACAGACAAGCACGACGGGAACAGATAATCCGATCTCGGGCACTATCAGCGAGTCTGAGCAGAACAAATCTAACATGGATGATTCACATGTCTATGAAGAAGTTGAATTCTAGAAAATGATATCTTTGTTTAATTTTGGCACAATCTTGTATAAAATTTGGAGTCAGCAGTAATTACGCTGAATTGAATGGGATTTGAAAGATAAATTGGTGTTTTCTTTGAAAATAATATTCATATGATATTATTCCAAGTCATATTCATATAATATTGTTCAAAACTATGTTTGTGTAAATATTTAGGTTAAAAATAGGTTCTTTAAGTCATTTTCTTTCATAAATTCCTTTCTGTCTTTGTGGCCTGTATACCTTTATCGCTAACAAAAGCAGTGTCAAGTTTTGATTACTCAGATGTGAATTGGTGGTAATATCAGTGAATATGGTGCTGGTAAAAGTTTTAATGATAAGTTTATTTTCATAGAGCCACTTTTGTTTTTTCTATGTCTTCTCTCTCATAGTATTTCATTCACATGATTGTTAATTCAGATTTGTTACGGTGGTGGATTATTGCTTTCTAATGTTATGTTTGATACAAAATACGTATTAAGATCGTTACTAATCATTCAATTTACAAAGAAATGATCTTACTAATAGACTTCTGTTTAACGTATGTTGATAGTAAGATCATTTAATATTGATACTGGTCCGTCAATTTGATACATATGTTTTTTTTAATACATAACTTACTTTGGGCAGAGAATTAATTATGACCGTTTTTCTGTATTCTTCAAGTGAGATAGGTTGCGAATTTCACAGAGATTACATCACATCTTCAGTTACCTTTATTTTTGTTTTGAATTCAGTAAAAATGTACATAGCCTACATTATTTTGTTTGTAAAATTTGGTAAGACCGAAAAGAAATATTTTACACGTCAGGCATGAGAACATTGTACTATTTATGATTTTCAAAAATTCGTCAGTGTATGCCTGTGTTTGTGTATCGCATTATGCAAATATTTAGGTTGAAAATAGGTTCTTTAAGTCTATGTGACCAGTATACTTTTATCGTTAACAAAAGCAGCGTCAAGTTTTGATTACTCAGATGTGAATTGGTGGTAATATGGTGCTGGTAAAAGTTTTAATATGTTTATTTTCATGCAGCCACTTCTGTGTTTTCTATGTCTTCTCTCTCATAGCATTTCATTCACATGATTCTTGATTCAGATTTGTAATGGTGGTGCATGGATAATTGCTTTATAATGCTATGTTTGGTACAAAATACATATCATAATCGTTACCAGTAATCATTCAAATTACAAAGACATAATCATAATGATAGACTTCTGTATAACGTGCGTAAGTTGATACTCAGATAATTATGTAATATTGGTGCTGGTTCGTCAATTTGATACATATACTTTGTACATTATTAAATTCATGTTAAAAATTGATATTTGACTCTCTTTGTATAACAAGTTACGATAACTGTTTAATATAAGCTGCTAAAATAACTGCATTTGGCTAGCTTTGAGCGCATTTGTCATCGAAGTTTGGCGCTTGTTATTGAAAACAAGTTTTATGAAACAGGGCCCAGACCAGGAAGAATATTCGTAATAGACATGCAGAATTACAACAAAAGCAACTACAATAATAATGATAATGATAATAACAATAATAATAATAATAAATATAATGATAATAGTGGGTTCTCGATCTATAGCGCTTATGTCTATCAGGCACTCCTGGCGCTCCACAATAATTACCCTGGCTTTAGCATGGCTGCTATTACGGCGCTTAGTAATTCCTACAGGTACCCAATTACCTTACCTGGGTCGAGTGTGGCAAATGTAGATTAATGTCTTGCCCAGTGACATTAGTGCTATGGCAGGGATTCGAACCCCGTGGTTCCCTATGAGGTTCACAGTCCAGTGACTTGTCTACTAGACCAGAACACACTAGCGTACCCAGGAGGGGGGGGGGGTAGAGTGCCCCCCTGACAACTTTTGACAGAAAAAAAGAATCCCCCCTTTTAAAACCTTTTTTTTTGCTTGTCAGAGAATTATGTCTAGTAGACAAGTCCAGTGACTTGTGACTTGTCTACTAGACCAGAACACACTAGCGACCCAGGAGGGGGGGGGGGGCAGAGTGCCCCCCTGACAACTTTTGACTGAAAAAAAAAAGAATCGCCCTTTTAGACCTTTTTTTTTTTTTTGCTTGTCAGAGAATTATGGAGCAAAACATCTGATAACCCCCCCCCCCCCCCCCCCCCCCCCCCCCCTGAGCGACTTTTGGAGGACTGGCGAGACGAAAAAAATATGGACGTACCTTTTTGAACTCACTTTTTATTTTTTTTTTGCTTGTCAGAGAATTATGGAGCAACACATCTGATAACCCCCCCCCCCCCTCCCCACTGAGGGTCTTTTTGAGGGCTAGAGGAAAAAAAAAATTGTCGCCACCCCCTCCTCCCCCCCCCCCCCCCTTCCCTCAACGTAAGAAGAAATGTAGCCATTTCGAACTTTTTATTTCTTCAACTTATCAGTCAATAAACTCAAATTTGAATAATTTACATGGGGCTTTTCCATTCTGGATGTAGCATTCAACTACCGTGGCCTATTCATTTTGTTTCAATTGTGAGAAAGCGTTGAGTCCACCAATCCGCACTCGACTGACTGTTTAATATACCATTGTGTACTTAAGTCTTAAGTCAAATGTATATATCGTTTATTTGGAGATCAGTGATGTGGCTATATTTTTTGTGAATTAACCATACCGTACTCTTTTTCTGCTATAACAAATGATATCATAATATAGAATCTATTTTTGGATTAAACCGTTTCGATCTTTGGAATCAACCGGTCTTTTGAAATGATGAAATCTCATACTTTGGGTAAAGCATACAACTTGAGATCTCGATTGCAGTGTGGCTGGAGAGACAGGAATACAGAGAGAGGGGGAGAGGGAGAGAGAGAGAGGCAGACAGACAAGCAGAGAGACACAGAGAGAGACACAGAGAGACACAGAGAGAGAGAGAGAGGCAGACAGACAAAGAAAGAGCGAGATGGGAATACATGTATATAAGGAGAGAGTAGGGTGTACACGAAGCGGGAAAAAGGAAGGAGTTATGGAGAAGTAGAGATAAAGGAAGAAAAAAAAGAAAAACGACGAAATATGGGTACGTAGGTCCGGCGGGGGCACGTGCCACCCCTCCATCGAATGACGTAAAAGAAAGAGAGAGAGAGAGAGAGAGAGGGGGGGGGGGGGAGCCTATACGAAAAGAAAATGACACCACCGTTCTCTCACACTCCCCTCAATCTAAAGCCTCACTACCCCGCATTTCAGCCACCTAATATTTCTCATTCCCCTAAAAAAAAAACACTAGTGACCCCTCATCGGCTGTACTCTCGCAACACCTCTGAAGAGAGAGAGAGAGGGGGGGGGGGGGGGGATTCGAAAATTGCTTTCAGTGAAGAATGAACGAATCTGCACATTTACTGAAAACCTTGTCACTATGTAGGCCTACCCCCTCCCCCCCCCCCCCGTATTGCCTTTTTACATGATAATAATGGCTATTTCTTTAACGATAATGTTGAGTTCTGAACATACATATTTACCGTGAAAGACTCGATATGTATAGAAGTTATTCTGAATGGTTGATTATGTAGTAAATTGGAACAAATGTGTATTATGAGGTTTTAAAATCATCGAAATTATAACAAAACTGCTAAATCTCGCTGAAGATCACAATCAATGTAAAGCATTGGACATGTTGGACATGCTTATGGGTATAATTACAAAAACACGTGGAAGCAGAAGTTGATTCAAAATTGTTAACTATTTCTGGTCATTCCTGAAATATGACAGCATTTTGAGAGCACATGTAATTCTTTTCATGTGACTGTAGGGAGGCCACGCATGGCTACCGAGCAGATTATTTTCTCTTCAGAGACCAAATGTACCAACAGATTAAAACATACACCTGAGGATTACTGACCCATATATACTGCAACATCACCTATCCAGATCTTGAGGTTAAGATCTGCTCCTTCTGTTTTGCACATCCTTTCATAAAGCTGTCCTTGATATGCACTCAAGTCTTCTGGTGCCTTTAAAAGAACACTTTCTGGCAACTAATTAAGATGTCACGTTTCCCGTCACTTTACCCATAAGGTGGTGGTGGTGGTGGTGGTGTCGGTGGGTTTATGGAATTAGGCTAGAAGGGTAGCCTGATAAATGGCAAAAATGAAACTGAACGTGAGGAAAAGGCACCTAACATGGTCATGAAAATAGTTGTGAACATTCCTTAAAATACAATTTGATTGAGGGAAAATCTTGGGAGGCTCGCGCTTCGCAGCCTGTTTTTCAACCCCTAGAACTCAAGAGAAGAACACCCCCCCCCCTCTCTCTCTCTCTGCCGTATATTCACTCAGTCCTTTAATACTCTTCTCTCTTCATGCCATAAATGCAAAATGATGTCGATTTTGAAATTGGCCCACAACTTGCAGCTGCTTTGCAAAAGGCTCATGTGTGTCTGGGAGGTGTTGTTAAAGTTTGTATGTTGATTATAATTATGTTTGCAGAAATTGGACAAAAATGACGAAAGGTTTGCTTCCTTCACACCTCATCACATATCTATATAAAGCTATGTGGGGCCTAGTGGTATTAAGGGATATGCTTTTTCAAAAAATATTAGCTGGAATATGGACATTTGTGTTGCCAATTCAGGAATGAATCTGCATTGCACATACAATAAGTCTTTGGGGGTGGTGACACGTCATTTGCTCCTGCGACATTTGCTCCGGCGTCCATATCTCTAAAGGTCAAAGGTTAGGGTCTAGGTCATGATTTGTTTTTTGTTTTTTTGTTCAGGACAATGTGAAGATTAGGTTTAGGGTTAGGGTTAGGGTTAGGGTTAGGTTTAGGTTTAGGATTAGCATGGCAAAGTTAGACAGGAGCAAATGTCATGGAACCTTTGGGGGTAACTTGAAAAAGTACCGCTCTTGTATATAAGTACGGTTCTGAGATACGGCCGTCACCTGGTGTAGAGGCCTTTGTAAATGCAAGTGTCTACACAAGTCTCAATATATTTCTTCCCTAAAGCCCCTTTCACACCGGGCCTGCGTAGAGTTGCGTTATGCGGCGCACCGAGTACGCCGAAATTACGCGCAGGATCGGCGTAGTCCCTGCGTAGGTTATGCATAGGCGATGGCGTATGGTTGCTAGTTTGCAGGCACAAACCCTGGTCAGTCGTACAAGAGAGTCTGCGCTGTAAGACTACCATAGGCCATGTACTGTAGCTGCTCCTGACCTATATTGACACGACCAGTAGGTAGCTGGATTAGGCTCCTCTCAAGACACAATGATTTTCTGATAAAGTGTCAAATTAGGGTCTGTGCTTGCAGACTATATGGTTGCGTACCCTGTGCATAGGCACCGCGTACCTACGGCCTATGCAATTGGCGTATCTGCACGTAGGATTGCGTATAAAGGCCACCGCACACCTTAAGCCCCTTTCACAATTGGTCTGCGACCAGTTTGCGACCGCCTGCAACAGATTTTTCGGGGTGTTGCACGACCGATCGCTTGGTGTCTTGCGACCACTCGCAGTCGTTGCAGGCGGTCGCACGAACCTGAGGCGGTCGTTACTGGTCGCATCTGAACTTCGAACATGCTCAAAATCCAGACAAGACCAGATGCGATCGATTCACTCGCATTAGGTCGTACGACCGGTCGTGCGATTCTCGTATGAGTGTTGCACAACGTTGCACGATTAGATGCGAGAGTTCGCACGACTCAGTAGTCGCAGTGGGTGGGCTGGAGGTCGTGCAACACTCGCACGTGCGCTAGCGACCTATAGCGACCAGTCTTGCGAATGGGTGCGATTGTGCTAAGACCATGAGACTGTTGCACGACCGATCGCAGCACATCTTACGTTGTACTACCGTTGCACGACTGTATGAGACTGTATGCGACTATTCCTCGGGGGTATATATAGGGGGACTATGGAGATGATCCTCTGCAACAGGGCCCTCCTCTAACAACTTTCTCTTCTTTGTAACTTTCTTCTTTGGCATCTTGACTATTAAGAAGGCCAACTTGAAACTGACTACCGGTCAATTGTCGAGGGGGTTTTTATACCCCACGCCACTCGCACGAATACTCTCACGACCACTTGGACCGGTCTCATTCAATCGCACGAGCGATCGCATGGTCTCACATCCACTCGCACGACCATGCAATCGATCGTGCGACTATTGTGATTGGCGTCAAGCCACTCGCAATCACTTGTGCAACACTCGCATGTGAACGCAAGACCACTCGCAGGAGCATATGCGAGCAAATGCGACTTACTCGTGCAACGGTCTCTTCTAGTCGCTTTTGTTTTACGACCGCTGTTGCATTTGTGAATGCCTTTCTGCGACCTGATGAGATCGATGGCGATTGAAGCCTGTTGCAGCCTGTCGTGCGACCAAATGGTCGCAAACGGTCGCAGACCAATTGTGAAAGGGGCTTTACGATCGGTCTGCGATCCGATTTCAGAAGAAAATGTAATATCATTTGACAAATCATTTAAAAAAGAAAAATATTTTTGATTGAGGGTCTGAATAGTAAAATCAATAATACGGCCTTTGCTTAGTTTTCTATTCGGTGGAATGGCCAAATCGGCTCCGAGTCGTAGTGACGTCACAAAAATCGTACGACTGCCTACGATTCGAAACTAATTTTGCCCTTATTCCCTGTAGAAAGCTGACAGCTCACCCAAACCCTATATTTAGTATTCATATTACTTTTCAGAACCTGAATAGGGTAGATTTCATTTGTTAAAATGCCAATATTTAATGCCATAGCGATTTATTTGACAAATTGGATCGCAGACCGATCGTAAGGTGTGCGGTGGCCTTAACAGGCTTAGGGTTGCTTACGAATACGTAGGTCTGGCGTAAAGGGTATGTAGGTTTGCTTATGCTGAACCCACACTAAGCAACAGTACGCAACACTACGCCCTTCCATATGTAACACTACACCAGCCTCAAAGGATTTTTCGTCGGACTGGCGTAGTAACGTACTATTGCGTAGGAAGGGCGTACAGTTGCGTAGACTTGCGTAAAAACTGCGTACTTTCTGCGTCCAGTGTTCTATGCCGAAAGTACGCAAAAAAATTAAACATGTTTAATTTTTTGCGTCCATCTCGCGTACCCCTTTGGATCCCTTGGCGTATTGCCACGTAGGCCAGCGTAGGCACAGCGTAGGGCAGCGTAAGCTTGGCTAGTCGGTACGCCGCACTAGCAACTCTACGCAGGCCCGGTGTGAAAGCCCCTTTAATGTGAAAAGGATCACACTCTTGCAGTTTGAGCTTGGTAAGATGACTGTCAAAGACGTTTTTGTGTCCTCCTCTCATTCCAACTCCTCCCTATCTCTACGGTCATGTATATTTGCAAATTACATAGGAGTAAAATAGTTTGGAGTAAAAAGTGTAAGGGTAAGAAGGATGCAGCTATATAAATAATAAATATTTTGGAGTAAAAAAAAGTTTGGAGTAAAAAAAAGTTTGGAGTAAAAAGTGCACAAGGGTAAGAAGGATGCAGCTATTCTACATGCATTCATGATAAACCTTGTGGCGTAATGAGAAGAAACTTTTTTTTAATGGCTACAACCCCCCCCCCCCCCATACATCAGGTGCGAAAATGATATTTATGATTTTACTAGTAAGATGAACTTTGTACTAACAAAGTTGAAGAGTGCAACTACATTTTTTTATCATCAGGGTAATTTTCATGTCGTTTCTCAAAATGATATTTGTGCAATAATGCGAGGAATATTTAAATTTTCATTTTTAGACAAATTTAGGCTATACAATTTTTATATGTCAATAATCAATTCATTACAAAACAAAAACCCAAATGGTGCATCGCGCCTACCATTCCGCAGCTTATGCAGGCAGTGGCGGATCCAGGGGGCGGGGCCCGGGCCCCCTCCCCTTGGAAAATAAAAGACCGCCCAATTTTTTTAAATTAAATTTTTAGATTTTTTTTTTAGATTTTTTTTTTTTTTTTGAGGGCTGACGATTTTATTTTGTTCACTCCCCCCCCCCCCCAACTGAGCGAATTTTGGAGGGCTGGCGAACTTTTTTTCTCTCTTCCCTCCCTACATTTCCTTGTCTTTCTTTGTTTTATGGGTCTCCTGGGGTCTCCGTCCAGTTATCCTTTTGTAAATATCAGACTCTTCAACTAAATAATTGGCAAAGTTCAGCTTAAAAGAAGTTTAAATTTTGACTAAATATCAATCAAATATGTCCTTTTCTAACAGTACAACTTGTTAATACAAAGCTGTAAAAGGAAACGGATACATAAGAAGTTGGTAAACATTACAACAGCAACAACCAATTATTTAAAGTACATCTAATTTATTTCAGTATTTTTGGCCTCTAAAATTACTCCTCTTGATAAAATGTGGTATTGCATACAATTTGGGAATGGGGAGGGGTGTAACACCCTTTACAGAAATCGACATTTTCATAATATTTAACAATCTCAGAATGTGAGCAATACAATCCATGATAAGCGTCACAATAATTAATCACCAACATAAATAAATTCAGACAACTTTTGCTATGGGTTAAATATCTAATAAAGGTCATCTTATTCTTAAATTTGCCAACAATGTTTGAAGAAATTAAACAAATATTTCCATGCAGTAAGAAAACGGGGAGGAGGGAGGGAAGTTATCTATGATTTGTATATTAACCCCATTCCCCTTTATATGCATCTGATGCATATGATAGTCCTGCCTATAGTAAACTAATGACACTTTCTAAGTTATTTCTAAGATTTGTAAACATGTATTAACCCAATTTCCGCTTATATACATGCATCTGGTGAATATAACAGTCTGGTCTATAAAATGACATTTTCTAAGTTATTTCTAAGATTTGTATTAAACATGTATGTATTAACCCCATTTCCCATTAATTATACAAGCATCTGATAAATATAACAGTCTGGGCCCTCTTGCATAAAAAGTTGCGATTAAACGCAACTCAAAAAATTAAACGCAAGTCCCAAATACGCGATCCTGATTGGTTGAAAATCGAGTTGCGTTTAATTTTTTGAGTTGCGTTTAATCGCAACTTTTTATGCTAAGAGGGCCCTGGTCTACATAATGATACTTTTGATTTAGCCTTATACATTTACAAAAGAGCAGAGATAATATTTACAGACCTTCACCAACAATTCTGGTTATATTCAATGCATTATCAATTGCTCACTAACTACAGTACAAATGTGAAGCTACAAATGTATGAGCATAATGAGTGAGGCTTGCGGTTTCACCACATATTCTTTTAAGAGTGATTGGTGGCCCTGATAAGGGCCCAGATATGCTCAATATTTTGATACGTTGTACCAATTGTCTTCAGGATATGAACACAAACTAATCACAGATTTAAGAAACTTACAAGCAGACAATTTCATTTCCATTACTCTACATGTACATGTATATATCATCTGTTGAGAGACAGAAGGGCGTTAACTCTGTGTTAAAGTATTTGAATTAATGCCCTTTTGGCTGCAGATGATGTACTTACAATAACCATACAATGCATATCCAGCTTTAGCTAAGAAGAGATTAATTTTTGCTCTTCAAATCTTGGCTGTGGTAGTCCAATATTACATGAATATTGTATGCTACAGAATCTAATATAACAAAATAAAACATCTACTACAAAAGCCTAAACATAAATGTATATTTACAAGAAATTAAAATCATACAATATTATAAAAAAAACGAAATCTGTATGACTGTATTGCTACTCAAATATTTTGAGAATTTCTAAGATTTGTAAACATGTATTAATCTCATTTCCCCTTATATACATGCATCTGATAAATATAACACTCTCATTGATATGATGATACTTTCTAAGTTATCAAGTTATTTCTAAGATTTGTAAACAAGTACTAACCCCATTTCCCATTATATACATTCATCTGATGAATATAACAGTCTGGCCTATATACTGATACTTTTCATTATTTTGGCCTTATACCTTAAAGAAGCGCAGAGATAATACATGTATTTTCGAATCATCACCAACAATTCTGGTAATATTCAATGTATGATTGCCATGCATTATCAAATGCTCACTGACTACAGTCCAAAAATGAAGCTATGAGGCTTGCGGTTACAACACGTATTCTTTCAAGAGGGATTGGTTGCCCCGATAGGGCCCACTCATACTTAATGTTTAGAAAGGTTGTACCTATCGTATTCAAGATAAGAACTTTTACACAAACTAATCGTATATTTAAGAAACTTACAAGCAGAAGCTATACAATTTTTCAAATTTTCAGTTCCATTACTTTACATGTATATCGTCTGTTGAGAGACAGAAGGGCGTTAACTCTGTGTTAAAGTACATGCATCAACGCCCTCCTGGCTCCAGACGATATGTAGTTACAATATCAATACAATGCATATCCAGCTATAGGTAAGTAGAGTCTTATTTTTGCTCTTCAAATCTTTGCTGTCATGGCTGTGGTAGTTCAATACTACATGAATATTAAATGCTATGCAGAATCTAATAAAAGAAAATAAAACATGTACTCCAAAGGCTAAACATGAATGTATATTTACAAGAAATCAAATTCATACAATACAAAAAAAGCTTATCTGTGTTTTTAGCAAAATATTTTGAGAACTTTGAATGATGTCCTGAAATATGTTTAGAATACGAAGTCTAAAAAAAGGTTACCGAAAGCTTAGCTTAGAAAATACCGCTACTGAGAGAAAATAAACAACATATATACAGAGGTGAAATGTTATACAGCTTTATTATTACACTGTATTTGAATAAAGTACAGGTATTCTGTAAATCTGTACCTACTTTGAAAGTTTGAGTTTTGGTGAAATGAAAATTTATTGAGAATTAATATCAATCAGTGAGCAATCATCTTCATATACTATATCATTATTTAGACTAGTTAATATAAAAAATACTGAAATCTGTTGGGAACTAAATCACCATGATTTAGGTACATAAAGCAGGATTCTTGTGGAGCGCTCATGTGACTGAAACAATGTATTATTACTCAAGTATTGTTACCCCAGATATACAAACATGCACTTTTTATCAAAATCAACCACCAGCTTCAATTCAATTAACTTCTTAAATACATGTATTAATTAATTCTCTTAATTCTGACCATGGCAGATGTAGATTAATGTCCCACCAAGCTCGAGAGACAGGAGATTTAATGCCTAGCTGGGATTCAAACCCTCAACCCTACATGTACGTACCACCTCATTCCCTACACAATTTACATTTTGTAGTCATTCGTGTCAGTCAAGAAGACTGTATGACCTGATATATTTCTTTGCTTTTTAATATACTCTTAATATACTCTGTATTTTTTAAAGTGAAATCGTTTAGCACCAAGAAATTAGTTTAGTTTCAAGAATTCCGCATTAATTTTGTTGAATTCCCTGAAAATTTGATTTATCTTCATTACCGGTTTTTAAGATTACCTATAAAACAAGAGTATTTCATTTGATAGTGGTCGGTTTGGATTGGTTCTTGATATATTGGGATTTGAATATGGGTTTCATTGCATGCCTTGTGAAGCTCATAAGACACTTTGTTAAGGCGTAAAAGCAATCATTATAAGATTTGCTTACAGACAAATGGCCATGAAAAGCAACCAAGCTAGTAAAAAAAAAGATATTTAAACCAAACCATGCCTAAGGTGTTTTACAAGAAAGTGAACCAACAAGAATTTGGCATTTAATTTTGAAGACAATGGAGTTCGCTGATGCTTGACCCTGGAAACCTAAACAAGTAACCAAATAAAATGAATTACTCTTTCATATGATATGAAATTCAACGCCGGTAAATTTATAGTCCACTTACAAGAAATTTTAAAACTTGGGTTTCCTTTTTTTTAAACGCCCAGTATAACATGAGTGTCATGTGATAGCTTTTCAGCCAACAGGATGCTAACAAATACCATATTTTATATAATACATGTACTACAGGAAATTTCCATGATTACTAATTGTGTTCCATATGAAACACAATTAACCGGAATGGTAAAGCAAATCGACAATTAAAGCATAATTTTACTTGATGTTCGGGCATGTCAAAGTTGTAGTAAATGAAGTAAATAACAATTTCTGTTTATTATTCGGGTAAAATCTGTTACATATGAGAATTAGGATTCATCTTGGCTTTGCCCTAAAACACGGAGGCTCTTATACATGCACTTAAAACCTAGATACATGTATACTTACAAGAAATTATAATCATACCATACAAAAAACCTAATCTGTATAAAAATATTTTGAGAACTTTGACTGGTGTCCTGAAATACTTTTGAATACAAAGTTAAAAAAAAAAGCTTAGAGAAAGCTTAGCTTAGAAAATACCCCTAGTGAGAGAGAGAAAAAATACATGTATATCTAGAGGAGAAAATGTTATACAGCTTTATTATTACTTTATATCTGAATAAAGTACAGGTACTCTATATATCTGTACCTATACATTAAAGGTTTGAGTTTTGATAAAATGAAAATATATTGAAAATTATTATCACTTATTTAGTAATGATCTTAATTTGCTGTGGCATTATTTGGACCAGTTAATATAAAAAGACATTGAAATCTTTTTGGAACTAAATCATCATTATTTATTTACAGGATTCTTGTGAAGCACTCATTTGACTGAAACAATGTATTATTACTCCAGTATTGTTACCCCAAATACATGTATGAGCACATTTAATCAAAATAAAGCACCGGCTGTATTCCATAAAATTCTCAGAAATACGTCTTAATCCTTAGCCCTGTAGTGATCTAACACCTGACTATTTTTCCCTTTTCTCACTTGGAATGTTTAGCACACATTTTGATGCTGAGTCCCACCAAACGTGGTGGTAACCCTGCTTTTTTCCAGGACCAAGAAGTCCCATACTATCGGTGGGTCTAGCCCACTTTGGTAAAATGGAGTGTGATAACAAAGGGGTTAAGCTTAATGTACTATTGGCATGGCTAAGACCTCATTTAGCCCCACCTATAGTATGGGGATAAGCAAAATTTTGTGAGTGTGAGTGGGTTTCCTTTTTAGTACCTCACACTGTATACTATTGAAAATGCCACAGGTTCAGAATTAAGACCAATGGTTATCTAAAAACACATGCGACTCCTACAGTAATGTGATTCCCTCGTGACAGGGTATATGTCATCAATGAAGAAAAAGACAATGGACGCTCCAACGAAAGTGTTAACAAGAAATATGTCAATTCCTCTTGCTCTGTTACGTGATGGTCCCCCCACAACACCCCACTCAAATACCCCTCACTTGAACTATCTGTTGGGCTTTCCCTTGGCACTTCCCTTGCCCTGCCGGAGTGTTCTGGTGACCTTCCTTCCTCCTCCAACGTCACAGACTCCCTCTCCGACATTATAGACCCTCCCTCCAACGGTGAAGACTCCCCCTCCAACATGGCAGACTACCCCAGCCTCCACGGCGTCAAAGACTCCCCCTCCGACGTCACAGACTTCATCTCCGTTGCAGACACCTCGCAACTCTTAGAGGCCCCTCCAACGCCAAAGACTCCCATTCCGACGAAGAAGACTCCCCCTCTGACATGGTTGACTCCCTGTCCGATGTCAAAGACCCTCCCTCTGATGTCTGAGACCCCCCCTCCGATGTCTGAGACCCCCCCTCCGATGTCTGAGACCCCCCTCCGACATCAGACCAACTTCCTCCAACACTGTAGACACAGAAATTATCAATATACAGAACATAAAGAAAATATAAAATTGGGCACACATTTACATGTATATGATATCAATACAATATTATAAAAATAACACGAGGCTGTGAGAGCATTCATTGGTTAACGCTTTGCCCTGTGCATTATGAAACCCAAGGCTGCTGAAATATTTTCAAAGGTGATGTGACCAACCAGTACTCAGATGCATGGGTAAATTTACCCTGTGATAACTTTTTACTGGTGTGTTTTAGAGGAAAAGTATGTACAGCAAAGTTGTAGAGGGGATTCTTGGCTTTCCAATGATGTATAATTTGCTGAGCCGGGGGACCACTGTCTATTGTATTGTATTGTAAAATAGATAGTGGTATGTAATTTCCCCCAGCTCAGCACATGCTCTGGAGGATTATTTTTAAGTGGGTGGGGCTTAGCAGGTTTAAGAAAATTATTTCAAAAATATCTAAAAATCTATGAAACATATTTAGAAGTTTATATATAAAAATATTAGATGTATGTAGGACTACACACCAACAGGTATCAACTTTTATTTGGATGGCACGGGCCCTTTAAAACAACACATGGTGAATATGACGAGAATACAAGCAGCACAATAATGAAGTACCTTTATTATGTTTTGCTTTCCAAAGCTCTCACTCTTGAAATATATTAAAACAGAGAGCACAGGCTCATAAAACAAGGCAAACACCAAGCGTTGTCTTGCTTGCATCTCGCTACGCCAATGAGAATGTAAACTTTGGTCTGGCAGCTTTATTATACCACGAAGCTACAAACCTAGCTTCATGATTATACTAAGCAAACATACATTTCATCCCTGGAAAATTATTAGTCCTTGATCAAATTTACAACCATAACGTGCACCTTCAAGAGATATACCTGTGGTTTGAATTTGGTGATACTACCTCAAATGTACAAAAAGTTATTATTTGTTCAGTGGCTTTCAATGAAGTTTATTGACCATTTAACCTTTGACCCATTTTCAAACTTGACCTGTGCCTTTAAAAGATGTACCTGTGGCATGAATTTGGTAATTCTACCTCAATTCCATAGAAAGATATTGTGATTACAGTGCTTTTTGCAGAAAGTTCATTGACCTTTTGACCTTTGACCTTGACCAGATTCAACTCATATTCGAACTTGACCTGTGCCTTTAAAAGATGTACCTGTGGCATGAATTTGGTGATTCTACCTCCATTTCATAGAAAGTTATTGTGATTACAGTGCTTTTTGCAGAAAAATTCATTGACCTTTGACCTTTGTCAGATTCAACTCATTTTCGATCTTGACTTGCACCTTTAAGAGATGTACATCTGGTATGAATTTGGTGATTCCACCTCAAATCCATAGAAAGTTATTGTGATTATAGTGCTTTTTGCAGAAAGTTCATTGACCTGTTGACCTTGGCCAAATTTGACTCACTTTCGAACTTGACCTGCGCCTTTAAGAGATGTACCTGTGATATGTATTTTCTGATTCTACCTCAAAGCCATAGAAAGTTATTACAATTACACTATGATTGTTGACGACGCCGATGCCGCCGCTGCAGGAAATTATGGTGAATATAGTCTCGCTCTGCTACGCAGGCAGGACAAAAAAAACCCCAAACAATTTACTGTATTTAATATCCTAAACTAATATATCCGTTAATGACATTGGAAACTTCCTTGCTCACTTCTGCAGCTCACATTCGTTATCCTAGGGAATGAAGCTATAAACAATATCATCCTTACTGCAAAGATGCTGAAAAAGTAGCCAACAAATGAAGTGTCATTACTATCAATTATTATACAGGGTGGCCGAGAAATAATGCAAAACCTGAGATCTGCAATTTAAACATCACTCACACAATGTCTATGATTTTTGTTTTATTGGGTAAAAAATTCTTTTCTGAGTAAAATGACACCATGCTCAGCAAGTTTGGGTAAGGCGTTTTGATTCTACTGCCATTTTTGTGAGGCAATGTCGTTTTCAAAATCTGCTACTTTTGCATCCTTTGTCAAGCTTGATGCAGCAAAAAATTTGTACATGATGGCTTCTCATACAATCTCCTTTTCATTCATGTTTTCTTTATTTTCAAAGCGAGAGCAGTCATGTGCTTGTCAGCACAGCTAATTGTATGGGAAGCCGTCACATGCAAATTTCTCCTTTATACCCAAAATTGATGATCCTGCTGTCATTTTACTTGGGAAAGGCTTTTCTACCCAATAAAACAAAACCCAATGACAATCTATCAATAATATGTTGAAATTGCAGATCTCAAGTGTTGCATTCTTTCTGGGCCATCCTGTATAACGTTTTTGCGTGATTCTCACATTTTGACGGTTTATGCCCAATTCTGCTACAAATTGATTTTAACAAGATACTTCTAAAACAATGGTACTCATGGCAAGTATGGATAAATGCCTCTTAATTTTAACTTGAAAATCTTATTTTATAGCAAACACAAAAATATAGCCAAATTTTTTACTCGTGGGGAATTGACGTCGGCCAGAGCAATAGTCTTCCAGGGAGCATTCGCTGCTTCAACTGCCCTTGTCACTGGAGCAATAGTCTTTGTCATATACCGCATGTCTAGATTCTAGGCCTCTGATTGGTCAAACTTGCGGGCATGAAATTCACTACGGACTGCCGGGCGGTATGGTGAAAAATATTGACTGGGCATAGTTCTGCTCGCGCGTACAATGCAATTATGCAAATTACAATGACGAAGGATACGCAATTTTGTCTTTGTACGCACGCGCGTAGCTATGGAAATTTATATGTGGGTGCGCGGCCGGCACCATACATGTACACCAAGGAAATTTTGAAAGAGCGATCAATGAGAATTACGTTACGGTGCCGTATTTCATCTGTCTTTGAAATGAATTTCTGAGCTAAAGAACGATGCGGTATATAAAACAAATGTTGACTGCTTTGAGGGGCACGGTTAAAACCATGGCCCTCTGTGATCTTGCAGCTGTGCTATGTAATATTCAGAGGAGCGATTGCTGGCAGAGCAGTTGCCTTCTATAGAGAGCAATTTTCACTAGAGCAATTGCTGCAGGAGCAATTGTCTTCCATAGATATTTTTTAGGTGTGTAGCAATTGTTGGCTGAGCAAATATTGGCAGAGTAACTGTCAGGGAGATAAATGCATCAGAGCCTTTGTTGCCACACCTGGAGCAATTGTCATCAAAGCAAGCAGAGCAAGTGCCCATGTAGTAGTTGGCACAAAAGCGTTTGACGTAAGTGGGGAGCAATTGTCATGAGGCAATTGTTGTTTCTTTTAGAGCAATTTTTACCGGAGCAATTGTCTCAGGAGCAAGCGTCTGATCATTTTGCTCAAATCTGCTCATCTGCATTTCCTCAAACTTTTATTTCCCTCTGTTTCTCTGACATTTCTACATTTATTGAAAGTAAATTTCTGAGGCCGGAGTAGTGCAGAGTTTACCTTTCCGGTCCTGCAAAGCCTTCCTCCTGTTCTGCTTGGCCTCATTCCCCAAATCATTTATCATGTGGTCAATACACTCGTCGAGGGAAATACAACGGATGGGAGATCGTGCCTCCCCATTGCAGAGTGGGCACTTTGCTTTCATCTGCAACCACATTTTAATACAGAAGTTACAGAACTTGTGTCCACACAAGGGTAGCAGGCTGGTCTAAAAAAAAAGAAAATAAACACAGTGCATAGGCGAGGTAGCACACATAGGTCTTGTATTAACTTACAACTAATTAAGCGAAAAGTGAAGTGAACTTCATTCAACACGATAAAAACGACTTTCAAAAAATAAACTCAAGGGCAATTTCAAAGGCCTATTGTACTGCCCATAGAAATCAGGTTCGGATTACGTAATACGCCATTGTAATGTTCTAAAGGTGATAGACAGGGCTATTGAAATTGCCTTCAGTTGATTTTTCCAAAATAGTTTTTATCGTGTCATTCATGAAATTTTTTCTAAGATATTTTGATCATGGAATTATCTGGGAATAATTTTCACAGAAAAGGAAAATATGCACAAGTAAATGTTATACAGCAAGCCTTATCCTGAAGATTTACAAGTACAATTTAGCATCAAAGGTACACATTAAATCTAAGTAGGTTGTATAACTTTTATTGGAACATGCAATGCAAAGATGTAACCACAGAACTCGAAACTCCATAGTGCATGTATCACATTATATACCAGTAACTGCTCTACTTTATACACAACATGGAAAATTCTTAATTCTACAGTGCGTATCAAGAAAAAGTATACCCAACTTTGATAGCTTCTAATTAAAATGTTATAACCGATGTGACTTTGAAATTTATTTCATTGTGAAGAGTAACTTATTGCCTGTCCAGTGGTACCTCATTCATGACATTTCTTCCATAGATGACTGAGCACCAGGGTTTTAAAGAGTGTTGTCAAAATCTCCTTGTTCCAAGTTTGTGCTGATGCAACGAATGTCGGTCAAGCCATATGAATGTGTTACTTTAGTCTCAAATCATTTTAAAAGTTGAAGTCTCCTTTGTGATTCAATGCTTGTTTAAAGTGATCCAGTGTATCTAAGCTTTCAAATGACGTTGTTTCAATCCATATGATAATCTTTAAATTATTTTAAAAGCCTTCTAACTTCTTGTCTAGTGATAACTAAAAACTCTCTGCTCATTTTGTTCATTGCACCATTTCACCTGCATAAGGTAGAACATGAACTCAAAGGTTTACTGACTTTAAAGACTAAAAAGAAGAAAAAGAAGGATATGTGTGTTGAGAATTAGCGAGGTAATTGATAGTAGACTTTCAAGAAAAAAGATAGCTTCCCAAATAAATGCCGTCCATGTTGAATGACTCAGTAAAAAGCCTTTATTACCTTAAAAAAAGGGATGCAGATCGGGATGAAACCAAGATTAAGTTATCATGGCAAATAAAATATCATGAATTTAGCTTGTAATAAGCCCTTTCTTGAGTTTGAGTTGACTGTAACATCTTTTCTATTCAAATGCACAAAATCATTTGAAAATAACTCAGCAATTGTTTTCCAACTGTAACTAATGCATAATTGGTTTGACCCACACTCGCTGCTTCAGCCCAAACTTGGAACAAGAGGACCTTGACAATAATTTTTTGAAAAACCTGCTGCTTAATCATCCGTGGCAGCAAAGTTACGAATAAGGTATCATTACACATAATTTAACTTGCTCTTTACAATGAAATAAATCTCAAGCTCATAGAGGTTATAACTTTTTGATTAGAAACTACCAAAGTTGGTATACTTTTTTTTTAAACGCACTGTATAGGATGTGAAACGTAACTGAGTAATAACAAACAATGAAAATGGTGCTCACCTCAATTATTGTGTCTTGGCATATGCAGCACATAAATTGTCTTTTCAGCCGGTTGGCAATATTTGCCATGATCTACAAGAAATAAATAATCAAACTGTCACTTCATGTACTGCCTATTTACCTGGAGTCATTAACACTCATGGAACTGGTGGAGGAGGGGGGGGGGAGATTAGGGTCTGAAGTCCCTCAAAAATTTTGCTGGGTGTTAAGAATTGCCAAGTTTCACGCAATGCTACTTAACTTCTTTCTTTAAAATTTTATTGTACATCTTTTGACATGAATTCTAATGAAAATTGGATGCAACGTACCATCATTACAAAGTCATTCGAACTTTTGTGAGCATATGTCAACTAAAATTTGAAAAAAATTGTCTTTTAATTGCAGCAAAAACAAATGGGAAATGACTTCCTGAACTTTTTTGTAGATCTTTTTTTTTGTTGTAAATCTTTTCTTATCATCTTTTCAATATGAATATTAATTCAGAAAAATATTCAAATAGTCGAAGAAAAGAAAATAATAGAATGCATAAGGCATTCATAAAACAAAAATGAAAAGGCTTACATTTAACTCCTTACACAATATCTGATCTCAAGGCCTATATTGATTAAATATCACGTTCTTGCAGACAGTAGTCTATAAATTTATAATTAATGTGATTTACAGAAATCAAGATTCTTTTTTTTTAAATGCCGTTTTCAACGTCTGTATGTAAAATTTTACTGACGTAGTTCTGTGGAAATGACCAGAGAGTGCCCTCTCTGTCATATGGAGCTCTAAAAAAGCACACAACTGCCTTACTTTTATTAAGTCATTCGTAAATATGTATAGATGTGCTCAAAATTATTTATACCCCATGCATTTTTTAGAGAAATGAAAGGGGTACTGGAGTTACTTGTACATCACTTGAATACATTTAGTTATCATCTATAAACAAATGCTGTTTCTGGTTTCACCTTAATTGCATAAACAAGTATAGTCCAGTAGAAGTTATTCAGACCTGGAAAAAGTGTTAACTACAAGGTTTTTTCGTTGATTTGTGTTCTAGATGGGTATTGAGGTAAATTCAGCTTGGTTGCTGCCTTGGCAACCTTGAGCAATTTTTTTAATTAGCCTAATTAGCATAATCATCTAATGTGCAATATGTAATATGTTGATAATCTTAAGCAAGAAAGCCTGAAAACATAAATAATACAACTTTTCTAGGGTTTTCTATGACGAGGAATTCATTTATGACACCAATTTTTAATTTTAAGTAATGCAATTGTCGTAAATAGCATAATTAGCATAACTAGCTAATTAGCGTATGACAATATATGGAATTCTTTGTCATTGTTTATCCAGAAAGCCTGAAAACATAAATAATACAACTTTTCTAGGGTTTTCCATGATGAGAAATTCATTTATGACACCAGTTTTTAATTTCAAGTAATGCAATTAGTGTAAATAGCATAATTAGCATAATTAGCTAATTAGCATATGTGCAAGATATGGACTTCTTGGTCACTGTTTATCCCTAAAGCCTGAAAACATAAATAATACAACTTTTCTAGGGTTTTCTATGATGAGGAATTCATTTATGACACCAGTTTTCATTTTAAAGTAATGCATTTGTCGTAAATAGCATAATTAGCATAATGAGCTAATTAGCATATATGTGCAATATGTAGACTTCTTTGTCACTGTTTATCCAGAAAGCCTGAAAACATAAATAATACAACTCTTCTAGAGTTTTCTATGATGAGGAATTCATTTATGACACCAGTTTTCATTTTAAAGTAAAGCAGAACATAATGCGTTAATTAGCATAATTTTGTGCAATATATGGACTTTTTTGTCATTATTAATCCAGAAAGCGTGAAAACATAAATAATACAACTTTTCTAGGGTTTTCTATGACGAATTCATTTATGACACCAGTTTTTATTTTGAAGTAATGTAATTGTCGTAAAAAGCATAATTAGAACAATGAGCTAATTAGCATATATGTGCAACAGTGTTGTAGTGCCTTGATGCTTGGCTCTGGCCTTAAGGCACCTGAAGGCCTGTTTTGTCAATGCCTTGGGCTTGAAATTTGATTCTTTGGCCTTCGACATGCCTTGGCCTTGGCCTTGAGTGTTCTTAGCCTTGATAATCTCCAAAAAATTCAAGGCATATGGAACTTTGCTATTTCTGAAAGTTAACTTTTTGGAAATATTTTGGTTATTTTGTGCAGTAACACTATATCATGTAGCTGATACAAAATCTACATGTTAGGTAGTCATAACAGATGTGGGAAATGAATTCATGTTTTACAATTTTTTAGATTAATATGATAGAATGGTGATGATGATAACGATGACAATAATAGTAATGATTATAATAATGATAATAATGATGATTATAATGATAATAATAATATTTACAATAATAACTTTAATAACAATTTATGATAGTAATAACTAGAACTTTAATTCGTCACTGAAGACGAATCAGTGGTCTGTCTACCCGTTGGCCAATTGCTTTGTAAAATGTAATAATATTTGTGCAAGATAATAATCCTGATAATGTTGACAATGGATCGAGACTTGCGTCAAAGAAAATCGGATGATTTCATATTGCATTATTCATGGGAGATTAACCCATAGGTTTAATACACGACAGGCATTCAGATTTCGTATTGAGTTGTACACAAACTACTTTACACTACTTTCCAATAGTCATAACACACAAAATTTAAAAGTTTATTACATTGTTTGTGATTGTATAATTATGTTATAGTAGTCGAAGCAGATGGTAAAATAAAAGGCAAAAAGAAGGAAAAAAAATGGAAAAAAAAATGGACCCACCGGGGTTCGAACCTGGGTCAGCGGGATGGGAGGCAAGTGCTTTACCAATAGACCAAAATTTTTCCAATAGAGACAACACGTAAGCAAAAACAGGGATTCACAAATGACATTTTGTAGTTTAAAAATGTGCATGATCCCGATATCTGATCAAAAAATGGAGGGCACACATATGAGAGCTTATAGTCTAAAATTTGGAAGAAAATCGAGCAGAAATAAGAGAGTACTGCTCAAAGAAGACTGGAAGGTAGAATCAAGATTTGAGAAAAAGTCATGTCCCATAGAGAATACACGCAAAATGAATTAAATTATGATGCCTTTGTCAAAATGAAAAATGGTGATAACTGATCTTGTAGAGAATTGTCTCAGCTACAACATATCAAAATTTGAAAAAAAAATTGACAACCTACTGATTACTGAAATATTATCAAATGAATACAAAAATCATGACGTCATTTTTTCAAAATCAATTTTTTGAGTTCATATGCAAATATGACGATGTTCCGATCGATCGACCCGAATTTTATTCATGAATTCAAATGTACAACTCATAGGCTTTCAGAATATGTAAAAAAATTGGGGGGTTTCCACGCATTCTGACGAGCTATGGTGGATTCTATATGGGCATGTTTTTACTGTTTTTTACATCATATTGCCCATTGACGCGCACGTGTGCCATTATGGAATGTCGAGAATGACTGTAAATAGTTGGAATTTGTCAAGAACAGTGGTGGAATACAAACCATGCGAAAAAACGCGGATGTGCACGGACGGAAAATTTTGAAATGCTTAAAATGTCCTGAACCATACTCTAATTTGATTAAAAAGTGATTTTGAGCATATCAAAATTTTGACGCGCGCGTACGTGCGCGTCATGATGCGCGCGCAGATTTTATTGAAATGTTATGTTGACCCTTGACCTGAAGTTCATGTGTGTCAAATATGGTTTATTTTTGATGACTCGTTATGAAGATATGATCGATAATGTGATTTCACAAAATGGCACCTGGATGACGTCACCATGACCTGATCACCTTGAAAAAATTTCTGGCACTTGACCATGACAGGCCTGATGACTGACTGAAATTTGATGAAAATTGAGTGAGCCGAATTCGAGCAATCACGCTCACAAGAAAGTGGTGGAAAAATAAAAATAAAGAATAATAAAGAAAGAAAATTCTGACGAAATTAAGAGGTGGTCTGTCAAGTGACAGACCACCTAATAATGATAATGATGATGATGATGATGATGATGATGATAACAGTATAACTGTATAAGATACAGGAGCAGATTTGAACAAATGTACATGTAGTTGCATTTCTTATCTTTTTTGTAAACAGTTTGTACGTTTGAACGAAGTATTGCCAAAATTTAGTAAATTTGGACAAAGGCATCTGCTATATTATTAATTCCATTGTCATAGGCAAAAACTAATTTTAGGTACATATAGAAGCCTACACCTCTTTTTGTGGGCTTTGTTTGGCAGGGGGGCCATTTGAATGGAGAGCAACAAACATAATTTGAGAAAGAGGAAGGGTAGAAAAGGAAAAAAAAACTACGATCATATTGTGGATTACATACGCCTCAGTAAACAGCGTAAATTGCTTTGGAAATTTTTTTTTTTTTTTTTCTTTTTAGGGTATAAAATGCTATTAATTTTCTAAAGCTTGGTCGCTTTGCTCCCTCACATAACATTGCTTCACGATCTTGTAATTTCACACCCCAATATACATGTATTTATGATATATTTCAGAAATGGCTCTTTAATGGGTTCAAAATCAAAAAAAGATAAAAGAAAAAAAGAAAATGAAATAATGTAATTTTCATTGCTTTGCTCCTTAATATACATGTAGGTCTTAAGTTTCATTAGCCTGTTTTTAAGTATTTTTCCCTGAATATAGGATAAAGCTGAAATAGCACTTGCAAAGGTTGAAAGAAATCTTAACATTCGTTTGCCTTACTAAATTCCGCAACAAGAACTCTCCTGGGTTTTCTAAATTTGACGCCCCATTAGACAAAACTGTTTTATCAATGTTCATCAATCGAAACTGTATAATGCTTGATTGCAGTGCTCCTTTGCAAATTTTCTAAGGTAAAGTGATTATAAATTGCATATTTGAGGATTAAAAATGCACAAAATCTACTTCTTGGTTGCCTTGCTCTCTCGCTTGTAAAGTTTAATACATATATTTTTATTTTTATTCTTTATTTTTCTTTCATTCTTATTTTTTTATATTTTTTAAAATTCTTTTTTGCGGGTAGGGGGAAATTTCATTGTTTGCTCTGAGCTCCATAATCCCAAGATACACCACTAGAGCAGTAGTCGCTATGCAACCTTGAATAAGACTTCACATTCACTATCTTGGCAAGAGGCCTAAATTTGTAAATTTGGCCTAGTAGAAAAATCAGCTGGAGAAAATGGCTTTATGAGTTTGAAAGCAGTGACACATCTCCTGTTAAATTTGTAATAAAATACATGTATAGTGCCTTGCATGACTTATTAACATAATGCAAGCTCCCAATTAAGATTTGTTTAAGAAAAAGTCCACATTTTATGGAAGGGCACTATCAGAAAAAAATTGAAGTCCCTCTTTATATTAGCTGGCTCACTTCACTTGCTCACAAAAATATAACTACTTATTAGTTATTACCAGTTAATATGTCCAGGAAGATAACAATACATGTACAAAAAGTAGGTCATGAAAAGGCGGGGGGGGGGGGGGGGGGGGGTTATGAAAATTAATATATTTTTTTACCAGGTTTTTGTCGGTGCCCCATTTTCCAAAAAAGGTGTCTTTTTGCAATAACCCCCCTCCCCTTGAAAAATGTTCAGCCACCCCCTGCTGTCATTTGGTTCTTGAAGGCAATGCCTACTTTTGTGCGTGTGTGTGTGTGTTGTGTTTGTGTGTGTGTGTGCGTGCGCCCGAACCTCCATCTTTGTATGTTCCATTTCCTCCTCCTTTCTTCATTAATGCCTTGGCCTTGGCCTTGAGGTTTCAAGCCTTGGCCTTAGCCTTGGCCTTAGCCTTGGCCTTGCTAGTCAATGCATTGGTCTTGACCTTGGCCTTGAGGGTTTGGGCCTTGACTACAACACTGTGCAATATATGTACTTCTTGTCATTGTTTATCCAGAAAGCTTGAAAACATAAATAATACAATTTTTTCTCGGGTTTTCTTTCACGAGGAATTCATTTATGACTCCAGTTTTTATTTTTAATTAATGCAATTGTCGTAAATAGCATAATTAGCATATGTGCATTATGTAGACTTCTTTGTCATTGTTTATCTAGAAAGCCTGAAATTGGTGCGATGCAACATTTTAAAACACTTTTTAAAAACAAATTAGTTTTTGAGAAGATATTCCATGTAGATGTAGTATAATTAGCCTAATGAACATCCAAAAATCCAAGAATTTTCTGGATTAACTATCTCAATAGATGTAAATATGCAAATTCACTTATTATGTTAATTAGGCTAATTATACTACATCTACATGGATTATCTTCTCAAAAACTAATTTGTTTTTAAAAAGTGTTTTAAAATGTTGCATCGCACCAATTTCAGGCTTTCTAGATAAACGTTTGTGATTAAAGCTTATAACACTGAATGTACACTGTCACAAGGCTTGTGGAGGCCTCTGCTGGGATATAATACCTGGTCTGTAATGCCTGAATCTCCATGAGGATGTTGTCCAGACATGCCTGCACCTGGTCTTCATGGAATTCCTTGGATCTAAAGCAGACTTTGTGTCTGCAGGTGGTGTAGATCTACAACAGGACTATGATATTGATATTTTCAGTCAAAATTTTCATGCATTTCAATGAAAACTATGCATCTAAGATGAAACAATTCCCTCTTCTTGGGGAAATCTTTACTGGAGACATTGCATAGTCTGAAGGAAGGTACATGTATGCCCTCATACTTTGGCTCCGTTATCATTAAAACTGTTAAGGAAAGCCATGGTAGAGGTCTAAAGGTTAGTTGGTGCCATTTTTATCAGTTTTCAGTTACACTAACTGGGACACTTAGTATATGGACACCAGCCATAAGGTCCCTCACAAGTGGGTAATCTAGTGAAGGTTAAATACTGAACTTTATCTTCCATTGTAGTGTAAAAATGGCAGCATTTTGTGCTCTGCAGCTGGTAACATTGAGGAAATAAATAAACTCAGTTCCCAGTGATATCAAGGTTTGTACCCACCACAGCAACGACAGTAACAAGAATGTGAAGATTGACAAAGTAAAAGTCCATTTGGGATGTTTATGGTACTCGAAGGTTACATACTGTAATCCGGTTAATCGTTTTTCTGAAGGTTCGTAATTCCGAAAATGAAAAAGGGTTGAATTTCCGAAGGTTCTTAATGCCAAAAAATTATGTAGGGCTTTATTGCATTTTCTGAATTACGAACCCTCTTTCATTCTTGGAATTACAAACCCTCATTCGTTTTTGGAATTACGAACCTTTGGAGTAATGCATCAAATGTTCGGAATTATGAACCCTATTTCATTTTCGGAATTATGAACCTCCTGCTGAGGGAAATTTGTGTTTCGGAATGACGAACCTTCGGAATCATGAACCATCGGAAAAACGAACCTTTGGAAAAACGAGTACCCCCACCCCCCTGTAATTCATGGTGACCTGGCATCAGGGTCATGAAGTGACTTAAACATCGTCAACCTGGCCTCTCTGAGCACTCTGCTCTAGAATAGACCCAAGCAATGAGGGGAAACCTTCCCTTAGGCAGTGCAACAGGGAAGGGTTCCAGGAAAGGTCTCTCCAGGAAGTGTGTTTTACTTCATCTTAAAGGCGCTTCATCCCTTTTGCAACCCTAAATGTTGAAGTGCGAGTATGCGATAAATTACAAAAGAATTATAATTGGAATACTTGTGCGGGATGTGAAAAAAGGATTATAATTTGCTTTATAACAACAATAATTGGTAACACTTAATTTCTTTCTGAATAGCTCCCTCTGCAACAAAAGCAAGATGTTAATTTCTTACAAAGGAGTTACAGAATTTTTGACCTTGACATTTCATTGGCAGTATATACAGGATGTCTACTAAACCTGTGTGAAGTTTCACAGAATTTGCAGAATAACCATAAAGGGATGCCTTTAAGCTCAAAATTTTCATTAAAGTAAATGAAACGTTAAATATATATACAAATATATATACATGTATATATCATACTAGATCCCTCGTAAAGGCAAATTCGCTATGTTGCCACCTATTGTTCAAATTCGCTTTAAGTCGTTTTTCTATTGTGATGACATAAACAACTTTGTTACGATTCCCCTTTCCGTAGGATTTAGAAAGATATATATATTATACTAGATCTACCGTAAAGGCAAATTCCCTTTATCTCGGCCTATTGTTCAAATTCGCCTTAACATCAAATTTCTATTGTGACGAAGTAAACCGCTTTGTTACGATTCCCCTTTCCGTAGGATTTAGAAAGATATATCTTAGTCCTATCATCATTATGTCTGTAATTACACCACCTGTAGCCACAAAAGCTGCTTTAAATCCAAGGAATCTCCTGAAGACCAGTGAAGGCATGTTTGAACAACATTGGCCTGATATGCCAGTAGAGACCTCCAGAAGCCTTGTGACAGTGTGCATGAGTGTTATAAGCTTTAATCACAAACAACTGGATTCATACTGAATGACAAAGTCAGTGAAATTCCTAGGGTATGAATAATTTTGAACATCACAAAATTTGGATAACGCACTTTTTCTATTGTCATGCAAATGAGGTGAAACCAGAAACAGCATTCATTTGTAGATGATAACTAAATGTAATCAAGTGATGTGCAAGTAATTCCAGTTCCCCTTTCATTTTGCCGAAAAATGCAAAAGTCTGCAATTTTCCATGGGGTATGAATAATTTGAGGACAACTGTACATAATTTTGTAATCGTGCATCTTTATGGTACAGCGGTATCCACGTATCCCTTGAACACTATTTAGCTCACCTTCTCCTTTTCCCATTTCAGCTTTGTCAGTGCTCTACCTTTCTTCATGTTCTGTTTCTCCCTCTCCTCTCTCTCTTTCTGAAATGCCTTCTCTTTCTCCTCTAGTATTCCTTTTTGAATTTTCATCTCCTCCTGATGGGACCTTTGCTGCACAGCAAGTTCCTTGTCCTTGCGCTGCAACACTTCATTCAGCCTTGCAATCTCCTTAGGAAACACCTTTTAATACAATAATTTGAAGAATGTGTTATGAAGCCAACTGTTTCATAATCTGCCTCCTGAAGCCTCATTCAGACAGGATGCAGTAAACCAGCTATAAAATTAAAACCAAACAAAATTCTACACACTGTACATGTGGGTGTGAAAAAAGTAGCTGCAAGCACCAAAGGTGCCAAAGCATAGTGTTATAAGATACTGCAATGAAAAGCTTTCTGTGCTTAATTGCCATTACTGTCTTTTTTTTAAAAAGTGGTTTACAATGTTTACGTGTGAACAACTACAGAATAAAGAGCATTTTTCTTACGTTATACAAATGGTTGTCCAAAATTTGCTAAGCTTTATTTTGTTGAAGATAAATGGTTATGGCTTAGCCAGATATTGGATTTAGGTTAGGTTCAGGAGTCTGTTGAGCCCATATTTTTGAGTTTACAAAAGCACTAAATTTTGCTTCACTTTTTTTCGCAGGAGCCATTCATGCCAAATTATGCTATGCAAATTATATGAATTTTATTATTCCTACATAAAAAGTGTAAATATCAACAAACATGTTCGGAATTATGAACCCTATTTCATTTTCGGAATTATGAACCTCCTGCTGAGGGAAATTTGTGTTTCGGAATGACGAACCTTCGGAATCATGAACCATCGGAAAAACGAACCTTTGGAAAAACGAGTACCCCCACCCCCCTGTAATTCATGGTGACCTGGCATCAGGGTCATGAAGTGACTTAAACATCGTCAACCTGGCCCCTCTGAGCACTCTGCTGGAGAATAGACCCAAGCAATGAGGGGAAACCCTCCCTTAGGCAGTGCAACAGGGAAGGGTTCCAGGAAAGGTCTCTCCAGGAAGTGTGTTTTACTTCATCTTAAAGGCGCTTCATCCCTTTTGCAACCCTAAATGTTGAAATGCGAATATGCGATAAATTACAAAAGAATTATAATTGGAATACTTGTGCGGGATGTGAAAAAAGGATTATAATTTGCTTTTAAGTAAGTAATAACAACAATAATTGGTAACACTTAATTTCTTTCTGAATAGCTCCCTCTGCAACAAAAGCAAGATGTTAATTTCTTACAAAGGAGTTACAGAATTTTTGACCTTGACATTTCATTGGCAGTATATACAGGATGTCTACTAAACCTGTGTGAAGTTTCACAGAATTTGCAGAATAACCGTAAAGGGATGCCTTTAAGCTCAAAATTTTCATTAAAGTAAATGAAAAGTTAAATATATATACAAATATATATATATATATATATATATATATACATGTATATATCATACTAGATCCCTCGTAAAGGCGAATTCGCTTTATGTTGCCACCTATTGTTCAAATTCGCCTTAAGTCGTTTTTCTATTGTGATGACATAAACCGCTTTGTTACGATTCCCCTTTCCGTAGGATTTAGAAAGATATATATATTATACTAGATCTACTGTAAAGGCAAATTCCCTTTATCTCGGCCTATTGTTCAAATTCGCCTTAACATCAAATTTCTATTGTGACGAAATAAACCGCTTTGTTACGATTCCCCTTTCCGTAGGATTTAGAAAGATATATCTTAGTCCTATCATCATTATGTCTGTAATTACACCACCTGTAGCCACAAAAGCTGCTTTAAATCCAAGGAATCTCCTGAAGACCAGTGAAGGCATGTTTGAACAACATTGGCCTGATATGCCAATAGAGACCTCCAGAAGCCTTGTGACAGTGTACATGAGTGTTATAAGCTTTAATCACAAACAACTGGATTCATACTGAATGACAAAGTCAGTGAAATTCCTAGGGTATGAATAATTTTGAACATCACAAAATTTGGATAACGCACTTTTTCTATTGTCATGCAAATGAGGTGAAACCAGAAACAGCATTCATTTGTAGATGATAACTAAATGTAATCAAGTGATGTGCAAGTAATTCCAGTTCCCCTTTCATTTTGCCGAAAAATGCAAAAGTCTGCAATTTTCCATGGGGTATGAATAATTTGAGGACAACTGTACATAATTTTGTAATCGTGCATCTTTATTGTACAGCGGTATCCACGTATCCCTTGAACACTATTTAGCTCACCTTCTCCTTTTCCCATTTCAGCTTTGTCAGTGCTCTACCTTTCTTCATGTTCTGTTTCTCCCTCTCCTCTCTCTCTTTCTGCAATGCCTTCTCTTTCTGCTCTAGTATTCCTTTTTGAATTTTCATCTCCTCCTGATGGGACCTTTGCTGCACAGCAAGTTCCTTGTCCTTGCGCTGCAACACTTCATTCAGCCTTGCAATCTCCTTAGGAAACACCTTTTAATACAATAATTTGAAGAATGTGTTATGAAGCCAACTGTTTCATAATCTGCCTCCTGAAGCCTCATTCAGACAGGATGCAGTAAATCAGCTATAAAATTAAAACCAAACAAAATTCTACACACTGTACATGTGGGTGTGAAAAAAGTAGCTGCAAGCACCAAAGGTGCCAAAGCATAGTGTTATAAGATACTGCAATGAAAAGCTTTCTGTGCTTAATTGCCATTACTGTCCTTTTTTTAAAAAGTGGTTTACAATGTTTACGTGTGAACAACTACAGAATAAAGAGCATTTTTCTTACGTTATACAAATGGTTGTCCAAAATTTGCTAAGCTTTATTTTGTTGAAGATAAATGGTTATGGCTTAGCCAGATATTGGATTTAGGTTAGGTTCAGGAGTCTGTTGAGCCCATATTTTTGAGTTTACAAAAGCACTAAATTTTGCTTCACTTTTTTTCGCAGGAGCCATTCATGCCAAATTATGCTATGCAAATTATATGAATTTTATTATTCCTACATAAAAAGTGTAAATATCAACAAACATGTTCGGAATTATGAACCCTATTTCATTTTCGGAATTATGAACCTCCTGCTGAGGGAAATTTGTGTTTCGGAATGACGAACCTTCGGAATCATGAACCATCGGAAAAACGAACCTTTGGAAAAACGAGTACCCCCACCCCCCTGTAATTCATGGTGACCTGGCATCAGGGTCATGAAGTGACTTAAACATCGTCAACCTGGCCTCTCTGAGCACTCTGCTGGAGAATAGACCCAAGCAATGAGGGGAAACCCTCCCTTAGGCAGTGCAACAGGGAAGGGTTCCAGGAAAGGTCTCTCCAGGAAGTGTGTTTTACTTCATCTTAAAGGCGCTTCATCCCTTTTGCAACCCTAAATGTTGAAATGCGAATATGCGATAAATTACAAAAGAATTATAATTGGAATACTTGTGCGGGATGTGAAAAAAGGATTATAATTTGCTTTTAAGTAAGTAATAACAACAATAATTGGTAACACTTAATTTCTTTCTGAATAGCTCCCTCTGCAACAAAAGCAAGATGTTAATTTCTTACAAAGGAGTTACAGAATTTTTGACCTTGACATTTCATTGGCAGTATATACAGGATGTCTACTAAACCTGTGTGAAGTTTCACAGAATTTGCAGAATAACCGTAAAGGGATGCCTTTAAGCTCAAAATTTTCATTAAAGTAAATGAAAAGTTAAATATATATACAAATATATATATATATATATATATATATATACATGTATATATCATACTAGATCCCTCGTAAAGGCAAATTCGCTATGTTGCCACCTATTGTTCAAATTCGCCTTAAGTCGTTTTTCTATTGTGATGACATAAACCGCTTTGTTACGATTCCCCTTTCCGTAGGATTTAGAAAGATATATATATTATACTAGATCTACTGTAAAGGCAAATTCCCTTTATCTCGGCCTATTGTTCAAATTCGCCTTAACATCAAATTTCTATTGTGACGAAATAAACCGCTTTGTTACGATTCCCCTTTCCGTAGGATTCAGAAAGATATATCTTAGTCCTATCATCATTATGTCTGTAATTACACCACCTGTAGCCACAAAAGCTGCTTTAAATCCAAGGAATCTCCTGAAGACCAGTGAAGGCATGTTTGAACAACATTGGCCTGATATGCCAATAGAGACCTCCAGAAGCCTTGTGACAGTGTACATGAGTGTTATAAGCTTTAATCACAAACAACTGGATTCATACTGAATGACAAAGTCAGTGAAATTCCTAGGGTATGAATAATTTTGAACATCACAAAATTTGGATAACGCACTTTTTCTATTGTCATGCAAATGAGGTGAAACCAGAAACAGCATTCATTTGTAGATGATAACTAAATGTAATCAAGTGATGTGCAAGTAATTCCAGTTCCCCTTTCATTTTGCCGAAAAATGCAAAAGTCTGCAATTTTCCATGGGGTATGAATAATTTGAGGACAACTGTACATAATTTTGTAATCGTGCATCTTTATTGTACAGCGGTATCCACGTATCCCTTGAACACTATTTAGCTCACCTTCTCCTTTTCCCATTTCAGCTTTGTCAGTGCTCTACCTTTCTTCATGTTCTGTTTCTCCCTCTCCTCTCTCTCTTTCTGCAATGCCTTCTCTTTCTGCTCTAGTATTCCTTTTTGAATTTTCATCTCCTCCTGATGGGACCTTTGCTGCACAGCAAGTTCCTTGTCCTTGCGCTGCAACACTTCATTCAGCCTTGCAATCTCCTTAGGAAACACCTTTTAATACAATAATTTGAAGAATGTGTTATGAAGCCAACTGTTTCATAATCTGCCTCCTGAAGCCTCATTCAGACAGGATGCAGTAAATCAGCTATAAAATTAAAACCAAACAAAATTCTACACACTGTACATGTGGGTG
Source organism: Heliocidaris tuberculata (assembly GCA_025618425.1). Classification (NCBI taxonomy): domain Eukaryota; kingdom Metazoa; phylum Echinodermata; class Echinoidea; order Camarodonta; family Echinometridae; genus Heliocidaris; species Heliocidaris tuberculata. The sequence goes on from CM046837.1 coordinate 6,012,035, forward strand.
TGAAAAAAGTAGCTGCAAGCACCAAAGGTGCCAAAGCATAGTGTTATAAGATACTGCAATGAAAAGCTTTCTGTGCTTAATTGCCATTACTGTCTTCTTTTTTTTAAAGTGGTTTACAATGTTTACGTGTGAACAACTACAGAATAAAGAGCATTTTTCTTACGTTATACAAATGGTTGTCCAAAATTTGCTAAGCTTTATTTTGTCGAAGATAAATGGTTATGGCTTAGCCAGATATTGGATTTAGGTTAGGTTCAGGAGTCTGTTGAGCCCATATTTTTGAGTTTACAAAAGCACTAAATTTTGCTTCACTTTTTTTCGCAGGAGCCATTCATGCCAAATTATGCTATGCAAATTACATGTATATGAATTTTATTATTCCTACATAAAAAGTGTAAATATCAACAAGCCTGAAAATATACCCAAACTTTCCGTATGTATTTGTTTTGCATATAGCTTTATTTTTTCCTGCAGAACCCATTTTTAAAAAAAAGTTCACGCAAAATTATGATAATTTTGCCAATTTTATGGATTTATTATGTACAGTGTTCATGCCATTGATATTTTGCATTTTGAACACCTTCAGCACAAAAAAAAAAAATTAAAAAAAATCATGTATTGGTAATTTTGATAACTTTATCTTTTCCACAAGGTCAAGAATAGTAAATTCCACCTGAATTTAAATTTATGCATATTTATGCAAATTTTCTGAATGTATAGGTCTATCATTCTGATGATACTTCACATAATAAATGGCAATAGAGCTTGGATATGCACCAAGCTTTCCCTGAGTTTTCTATAGCTTCATGTTTACGATTTTTTGTTATAAATGAAAATTAGACAAATTTATGAAAAATATACTCTCATCATTAATGAGTTTACATGTATATCCCATTTTATCAGGAACACATACCATTTACATTGTACGTGTATGTTTAGCGGATGATATGCTAGAATATTCCTATGGTCTGCACGATGCAGAACCTGCAAATGATCTGATCTAGGGAAGGACCTATTTACATGGTAAATTGCCAATTAGTCAAATGCCCATACAGTCTCTAGTACCACTTTTTCCAATAATGATTTTGTCTTATGGCAATAAATCGATATCAAAAAGCTTCTGTGTATATGAGCAATCAAACCATACATGGGAGCAATATGCTACAAATCTTCAGGTCTCCTTTGCCAAAGAAAAGTACAAAGTTGTGATAAATATACAAACTTATTACACTGTTTTATGTTTAACCATTGAATCGATATGTTTCATGTATGCTTATATTGAGTCAAATAATCTTCGTTTTTTGCTACAATTTTTGGATATCTTTGCAATCACATTGTTGCTGCTACCATCTGTGTGTGTGTTTTTTTCCGGAAATAATTTTTGTTGAAATTATTCAATCAATAGCACAACCAAGTGGAAAGCATATTCTGTGACAAGAACAGAATAGCAGAAACATGGGTATTTTCACATTGCAAACAAACAGGACCCCCCCCCAAAAAAAAAAAAAAAAGAAAAGAAGAGAGAAACAATTCCTTTATTACATAAATGTCTTGCTTGAAAATAAGGACACTTTCGTGTTACCAACCGAAAAAAACATTAAATGGCATATCCCATAACCCTGATATTGTGATCAAATGTAAACTACGGACATCATGAATGAAAAATAAAAGTAGGCCATGGCTATATTCGTATAAGATTATGGCCAGCCTTCATACTAACTTGTTGTGGGATGGCATGTGGGAGGATGCCTGGATGTCTGAGGAGTTCATGATAAACACGATCCCTTGAGCATGTGAACATCCATCCACGACAGTAGGACTTGCCTCCTGATGAAATGGACCAAAGGAAGAGCACACGTACAGTAGATGGTGTGTTCTCCAAAACAGTGCAACCACACTGGAAAGTCAATCAAAAAAAAAAAAAGAAAAAAAGAATGAAAATAGTATACAATGTACAGGTATAAAGTAACAGCACATTTGACAAAAGAATATGTTTTCAACCCTAGAAAGACAAAAGGAGATGATGGCCACTCTTAACTCAACTGTGAAGCAACCAATTACTCCCAAATTTTTTACACACCTCTAATGTGCGATAATTTTTTATTTTTTTTTTGCAGTGTACAGTTTGTTAAAAATTGCTATTTGCTATTAATGATTAAAATTTGTGCAAATTATATTGACATATAAAGAATTAAGGAGCAAATGCAGATATGACCATTTACATAATTTATGTCATTTGCATAAAAACCAGTATTACGCTGGGGGACAAGTCCACAATTTTTCTCTCTTTTGCCCATTGTCAGTCACACACTAACTTTTATTTTCCCAATTTTAAACTTTTATTGCTATCTGTTTATATTCATACATTTTTTGAAGTTTCAGGTAATTACTTACATGTACATGAAAAGCCTAATGACGTAGTAGGTACATTTGCCTCAATTTATCTTGACCACACTAGACTTGGAAGAACAATTACATATAGTGACTGACATGTTGCACTAGTTCAATATATAGTCTTATTTTTATTGAAACTGTGGCACCAAATTAATGCATCCAACATGTCTAAGATTTTCAAGCAGAGCACCAGCAACAACAGACTTTTCCTAAGCACATTTTATTTTTTTTAAATGTTTACCGCACAGCTGTGAAATCGTAAAATCAGGAAGTCAGTGTGTACAAAAATGTAGGGCAAGTGATAGGAAAGGCCTGGACTTTCCCTTTAAGGGCTGTCATAAAACTATGTAAGCGAAGTAAAAGACAACTGCATCTTCAAAAATCTACAACCAGAGAAAACCACTATTAAAATGATATACTTTTCCAAAAGGTTTTGTCAAAAAGCAGATGAAAATTTTCAGAGCCTTTTTAATTATTTCCAGAAGATCATCATGTCCCATAACCTCCCGGTCTTAGGGGCACCACCGATTACATTTTGACCACTTTCTGCCAACTTGTTCTGTCCTTCGTCATTCTTAGGGTATTGCTAAAGGATAGGCCTGTCTATTCTCTGATATATTCTTCCCACCTTTCTGCCGTCTCCCTTTTCTTCTCCTTCCTGGCAATGCCATTCGACCGGGTAACATGACCATACCATTTCAGTTTACACTTTTTCACTATTGTCAAAAGGTCATCGTATTTTCCAACAGTTGCCTCTATTTTATTGTGTACTATTTGATTGGTAATATGGTCTCTGTATGAAACGTCATCTCAATTGCTTGGATCCTCGTTTGTAGCTCTCCTGTGAGTGTCCATGTCTCTGAAGCATATAGAAACACAGACATAACTAGGGAGCGCATCAGTCTGACTTTGGAGCTAATGCTATGGTCACTCCAAATCGTCTTCAACCTTGAAAGAGTCGTTGATGCCTGTGCGATTCTGGCAGTAACTTCTGGTTTGGAACCTTCATCTGTTACAATTGCCCTTAGATATTTAAATCTGTTCACCAATTCTATATTTTGGCTGCTTAGTTTGAGTTCTCTTTTAATGCCATCAGTGGTATTTGTCACCAATTTGTTCTTTGAAGGATTGATTTCCATGCCATAAGCTGTTGAGGTTTCATCAAGCCTGTTTACAAGGTGGATAAGTTCCTCTTCTTCACTTGCCAAGCCGTCAATATCATCGGTAAATCGCAAGTTTGTGATAGTTCTACCACCTACACTGACTGTTCCCACATGGTTTTCTAGTGCATCAGACATGATTCTCTCTAGAAATATGATGAAACATATTAAAGAGAGTAGGCAACCCTGTCTGACTCCAACAGAAGATACAAACTAACAAAAATGCACACAAGTAAACGACTCTTTAAGGACAAGAGCATAAGCGATATTGTGTCTCGCCCACTCGCGAAAATAACATGAATGTACCCCAAGTGCACCTATCACGCAAGTTTGGTTGCCATTGCAGCAACATGTGCAGAGTTATGTGTCATAAGAAAGTCTTGCAGGTAAACTTTAACATATGACCTCAAATGACCTTTGACCTTATCACGTGACCTCCGACGGCACCATAACATGCAGGTGCCCTTAGTGCATCTACGACCCAAGTTTGGTTGAAAAGTGAGTGACGGTTCCAAAGTTATCTGTCATAAGAGAGTCTTGCAGGTAAACTTTAACATTTGACCTGAAATGATCTTTGACCTTACCATGTGACCTCTGAAGACTCCATAACATGAATGTACCCCAAGTGCATCTACCACCCAAGTTTGATTGCCATTGCAGCAACATGTGCCGAGTTATGTGTTATAAGAGAGCCTTGCAGGTAAACTTTAACATATGACCTCAAATGACCTCAAATGACCTTTGACCTTATCACGTGACCTCCGACGGCACCATAACATGCAGGTGCCCTTAGTGCATCTACGACCCAAGTTTGGTTGAAAAGTGAGTGACGGTTCCAAAGTTATCTGTCATAAGAGAGTCTTGCAGGTAAACTTTAACATTTGACCTGAAATGATCTTTGACCTTACCATGTGACCTCTGAAGACTCCATAACATGAATGTACCCCAAGTGCATCTACCACCCAAGTTTGATTGCCATTGCAGCAACATGTGCCGAGTTATGTGTTATAAGAGAGCCTTGCAGGTAAACTTTAACATATGACCTCAAATGACCTTTGACCTTATCACGTGACCTCCGACGGCACCATAACATGAAGGTAGCCCCAATGCATCTATAAACCCAAGTTAGGTTGTAATCCAAGCAACTGATGTGAAGTTTTTTGTCAAAAGAGAGTCTTGCAGGTAAACTTTAACATATGAAAAGAGAGTCTTGCAGGTACTCTTTAATATATGACCTCAAATGACCTTTGACGTCATCATGTGATTTCCGACAACACCATAACATGAAGATACCCCTAGTGCTTCTATCACCCAAGTTTGGTTGACATTGCAGCAACAGTTGCCAAGTTATGCGTCCTAAGAGAGTCTTCCAGGTAAACTTTAACATTTGTGACGGACGACGGACGACGGACGGAATTTGGATCCCTTAGTCTCGCCTTCACCTCCGGTGGGCGAGACAAAAATGAGCCTCTAATATCATGAGCATTTAATCAAATGTAAGAATGAGAGCCCTTCCCCAAAATCAGCAAAGTACTCAAATTTGATTATCTAGAAAGGAGAAGTCTCGCCAAAGCTTGCCTTCTCCTTTCTAGACATCCTTCAATGTGGGCTGGCATCTTGATAGAAGATGTCAGCCCACATTGAAGGATGACATCTTGATAGAAGAAATGATGTCAAATATAGTAGTTTAGGATTTTCAGAATGGGCTCACAATTTTTGCATAAGATTATCTGCTAAGTGTTAAGAGGGATTCATTCTACTATAATGCTTTAAGAGATATCCTTCTCCACAATCCAACATAAAAGTAAACTTTTCTTGAATTAGAATGCTCACTTACCTTGGGGAAACAAATCGATTGGACAAAAGCTCTGCATGACATCATATCATTGCCTTCATTTACATTTACACACGTGTCCTTACATGCCTTATGTCATATGGCCTGAACAATCTCTGTAAGTAAAGGATGCATAAAAATATACCTTTTTTAAAATAATGAAGCAAAGTAGACTAGACAAACTTGACCACATTTCACAGGTGCCTTGTGATAGGCTTTTATTACAGCTTTTGAGCAATTGTCTCATGAATTTGACCAAGATCTGACCTACAGACCTATTTGAATGTAAAGCTACTATTTTCATTGTAACATAACATTATAGTCTTATTCGGGTTTTCTAAACAATTGCTCCCCAAACTTTCAATCACAGTTAGAATTAAATAGATATAGATTAGAAATACATTTTGGGAGCAGTGTAAAAATAGGCAAGAAATAATTACATGCTAATTGACCTCTTTGACATTTGACCTTACACCTTATAACCCCAAAGTCTGATCACTTTATCTCCTCCTACTCATGAATACAAAATAGTTGAGATATGTTGATAACAAAGGTAAAAAAAGCCCATTAATTTCACATACACCTGTATAATGACCTCTATGACCTGTCACCTTTGACCTACGTGAACAAAAATCTAATCAGTTCGTCTCATTATGGTGTTTCATACTAGTTCCAAGTTTAAAGTTAATGGATCAAATGGTCCTTGAGATATCACGTTAAGGCTAAAACCTGCAATTTCAGAATTGACCTCTATAACCTTTGACCTTTTACATACGTATCCAAAAATCTAACCAGATCGTCTTTTTATGGTGATACCAAGTTTGAAGTTCATACCTCAAATGGTTCTTGAGTTATCGCTAGAATGAGGCCAACACCTGAAATTTCAGAAATTGGCTTCTATGACCTTGACCTTTGACCTACGTACCCCAAAATCTAATCAGATCGTCTTCCTATGGTGAAACATACTAGCACTAAGTTTGAAGTTCATACCTCAAATGGTTGAGTTAATGCTAGAACGAGTCTAACACCTGAAATTTCAGAAAAATTGGCCTCTGTGACCTTGACCTTTGACCTACGTACCCCAAAATCTAATCAGATCGTCTTCCTATGGTGGTACATACTAGCACCAAGTTTGAAGTTCATACCTTATGTGGTTCTTGAGTTATCGCTCGAACAAGAAAGCGGGACGGACGGACGGACGGAGGCATAAAAAGGGGTGGTTAATGTATGAAAGTACATGTAAATGTAGCTGTATGCTCTTGAAAAGTTCATATATGTACATGATCAAGACAAAATATAATGAAGAAGTTCATGTTGGTTTTCATTTATAGCTGACAAAATTTTCCCTTCTGAAGAAGGCAGGCAAACATTCATTGAAATACTACATGTAGTATCTATCATGCAAGCATAATAAAGACTATAAAGAAATATTGCTTACCTTTTAAGGCCAGGATGTAATTATCATTTCTTATCATGAAAAATACTACCATATGTGTTAACAGGACAGAACTGAAAATCACCTACATCATTAACTTCATAAGCTATAGCTCCCTCACTACCATCCCAACTATCCTTCACAATCCCAATCAACTAAACTGTTAACATTGTACATGTCCATAGGTGTACAGGCACATTTTCACGAGGAGGGCTGACGTCATTTGCCCTAACATCAACTTCCTGGTTTCTAAATTTTTGCAAAAAAAATTGACACTTTCTGTAATGAAAATGTAAATAACATATTCAGGCACCTTCCGGCTCAAATATGAGAATATTTGGGAACTTTCAAAATCCTTGGGAGAGCTCCACCCCCCCCCCCCAAACACCGCGTTGTACACCGCGTTGTACATGTCTACAAATTTGTCAAATACAACCACAATCATGTCCAACACCATATCCTCTTTACTTTTATCAACACATAATGTGCAATCTCACAAAACGAATTGCTGTTCACATCATCAATGTTCAAAGACAGTATCATTATTTACATCACCATGTAACACCATCACTGCCCTTATTCTCCATTAAATAGGACCAGGGATGATGTGCACGTTGAGCTGCCTGGCCCAAAAGTCTGACTCAACTTTCATACCATAAGGTAGTTCTCTTTTTATACACAACTTACATATATCATACTTGGCACGATGTACATTTTCAGCTGCTTGGGCCAAATTTCTGACTTGACTGCCTCACTCCCAGGAAGCACTTTCATGCAACAGTTCAACGACTTATTCTGTCTCTGGTCATTTGAGGGTGACTGTGGGCTCTGAATTAGGATGAAAATACACAGCAATCAGCTTTCAAAAGGAAACTGTGGGATGACACAAAAATATTTCTTTTTCATAATGGATGTTATAATGACTTTGAAGTTTGAACTGTCAAAAAAATTTCAAAATAATAAGGAATTCTGGAAGGTTTTAGTTAGGCTGTCACATTTTATAACATTGACCATTAGTATTGGAAGGTACATTTCGATTTTTCATACTAAAGCCAGTTTATTTCTTTTTGCAATGATGTCCCATTTGCTACATGAATACAGTATGTGATTTGAGGTCCCATTTGTGTAGTAAAGCAGAAGGTGGGGATGGGACTGAAGTAGGATCCTGTATAACCTATATTGTTATTGTCTCTATTTGTGACCAACATGAGAAAGCGCCAGGCAGTTATGGCTGCATTTTTGCAAATTTCTCCCTCTCCTGAGACCATTTCTAAAAACTGTTTGTTCAGTTGTTGCACAAAAATCTTGCTGTGATAGAGAGTCTATTTTGTTGCTTAAAACCAATGGAAAATTAGACTTTTCTTTAGGGGGAAAAAAATGACAATTTTTAAAATTTTTAGTTGGTGTGAGACTCTAGCCATAAATGATAGAGGTATATACTGTCCCAAAGTATTGTTAAACACCATTTGACCAGTCTGAACCCATGGACGAATGCTTGCAGCTACCTCTGTTGCTGCTCCCTGGACATGGTCATCCTGTCATGTAGCAAAGATTAACACCAATACGGTACTCATTAAAAGAGTCGTGGTAGCTTGCAACTTATTATAGATAACCCATTTCTTAGTGTTATAATGATCCATCTTGAACTCGTCATAAATAAATTCACTGGCTAATAGAGATATGAAAGCTTATTAGTTGAACCAAATTCTTATTGGGGTCCGTTTGCTATTCATAAGGACCGCTATTCATAGAAAACCACTATTCATTTAACACGTGTTATGAATAGCGGCCCTTATGAATAGTTATGAATAGTGGTCCTTATGAATGGATGTCCTTATGAATAGCGAGGTAATTTGTCTATGGTTTGCTCGCTATTCAGAAGGACCGCTATTCATACAAAACCGCTATTCATTTAGTCACGCGTTGTGGATAGCGGTCCTTATGAATAGCGGTCCTCATGACTAGTGAGGTTACCCCTTCTTATGCATTAAAGCCCTGATATAAATGTACTGTGTGATCATGTAAACAAGGGACTACTCATTGCGGTATATTGTATTTCTACTCTAATAATCTGACTTAGGTAAGTGGCTTTTACATAAATTTCTCAATGTACTAACTTACATCATCAATATCCAGTGAACCAGACCATATCACTTTTGTACACAAAGCTGTAAAATCTTTACATCTTTCCAAGTGTGACATAGATGAACGAGTCTGAACCCGTGGACGAACGCTTGCAGCTACCTTTTTTGCTGCTCCCTGAACATGGTCATCCTGTCATGTAGCAAAGATAAACACCAATACGGTACTCATTAAAAGAGTCGTGGTAGCTTGCAACTTATTATAGATAGCCCATTTCGTAGCGTTATGATCATCAGTCTTCAACTCTTCTTTAATGGCTTACAAAGATAGGAAAGCTTAATTAGTTGAACCAAATTCTTATTGCATGTTGATATTTGAGGGCACTGTATAAGTTTGTGACATATAAATAAAACGACACGGAAACGAAATTGTGGGGGAAGAAAGATAATGGAGTACATGCTATAGTAAATATTGAATAATACATACATTAAAACTGAAGTAAAACTGAGTTGGTATTCAATTAAAACTGAAGTTAAACTGAGTTGGTATCCAATTAAAAGGAAAGACCGTTTAAAAATGGCTCTCGTAAGCTTTTCTTGGTTTTGTCAGGGGGGGGGGGGTATCCTGCTGCCCTGTTGACTTGTGATAGGCCTTCACAGCTAGGACTAAACATATCATAACTATCTGCAAATCATATGCTGTTCTCCTATCAACTTGTTGACCGGGCCATATACTTTAAGAACCTGGGCATCATTTCATCAAACCGTCATCAGTACAAGTTCGCCGACATCCCACTGATCTGAAACGCATATTAATTTTAATACACGTGTTTCAACGGGATGTCGGCGAATTTGTACTTATGACGGTTTGATGAAATGCAGCCCAGGGTCCTATTACATTAAAATGAATTTGCATGAGGGAATATCAGTAGCTCACCTCTCTTTACATTATTCTATTACATATCAGTCATAATTCTCCTCAAGATTCTTCTCTTCCTCCTCCTTCTTGAACTTCTCCTTCTTATAATTGGGTCAGTGAAAAAATTCCATCTACTTACGTTTTCAGTTTCATCTGCAGGAAGACGTTTCCGTGAAGGGCCAGCTATATCTCCTGGAGTAGCACTCCTCTTCATGATGGAGGTAGCTGAACCAGCAGGTATTATTTCTCAATTAGATCAGCTTCTACTCCCTGAGGGGATGAGAATTTAATTCAAAATATGATAAAGATTTCATTTCAACTCTGTGGAGCCCAAACTAACAAAACAATTTTGTACTTCTTTGGACAGTCTTTCTTCCTGTATGTTGTAGGTGTACCTCACACACTATTGCCGGGGGAGGAGGGGTTCTTGGCCAAATATACATGTGGGAGTGAGCAAAGTTTATAACACTAATAGCCCTTTAGAGTTACTTTGTCATTAAAACATGTAGTAGATAAGATATCATTATTACGAAGTGACCTCCTCTCTTCCAAAATATGTGACAGTTGCTCTTACATCAGTAGTTTAAAAATTCTAAGAAGGGGGCAGGGAGTTGCACACCCCCAGCCTCTGTTATTTACTTAGAAATGGACATTATGGCTCACATTTATGCGGACGGAATTAAACCTGTTATATGTAGATCTATAACTTAGTCCATTGATCTGTAGATGGAGTGCAACGAGTCAATATTTTATCGTATTTATGTATATATTTATTATCCCGTAGGCCCACTGATATATATATACGATAAAAGGCCTACCGGGAGAAGATAGCTGAGGGCTACAGTGATTCAGTTCGCTTTACCCCTCCCAGGCTCAATTCAATATAATACATAAATACATAATAATAATAATAATAATAACAATAATAATAATAATAATAACAATAACAATAATAATAACAATAATAATAATAATATAAATAACAATAACAATGACAATAATAATAACAATAATAATAATAATAATATAAATAATTAATAATAATAATAATAACAATAATAATAATAATAATAATAAAAAGGTAGATAATGATGTTAATAAACTGAAATGCATATACTTAAATGCTTAATATACTTCTATGTAAACATTTTAACATGTCTTTGTCATCCGGAATTTTACCAGAAGACTGGCTAAGAGCAAATGTTTTTCCTATATATAAAAAAGGCAACAAAGAAGACGCTGGTAATTACCGGCCAATATCCTTAACGTCTGTTACATGTAAGATTTTAGAAAGAATAGTCTGCAAACACCTTTTTCAGCATTTTAACAATAATAATATTTTATGTGATAACCAACATGGTTTTCGTGAAAAAAGATCATGTGAAACTCAATTAGTAGAGGTTATCGATGATTGGTCATATATTTTGGAAACAGGTTCAAGTGTTCATATTACTTTTCTTGATTTTGCTAGGGCATTTGACAGTGTGTCCCATGAACTTTTAAGAACAAAACTGCAAGTATATGTTGTAAAATCAAATAATTTAAATTGGATAATGAATTTTTTACAAAAAAGATCGCAAAGAGTTGTTATTAATGGTAAATTCTCTTCATGGACTGATGTTAAATCTGGTGTTGCTCAAGGCACAATTTTGGGTCCGGCGTTATTTCTATGTTTTATTAATGATATATCTAATAACATCGCCTCTACCATTACATTATATGCTGATGATTGCATTTTATATCGTCGCATTTCCACTTTAGACGATTGTAAAATTTTACAAAATGATCTGGAAGTTTTAAATCAGTGGTCTAAGACATGGATGCTCGATTTTAATTTATCTAAATGTAAGAACATGACGATGTCTCGGAAGCTTCACGATATAGGTTACACATATACTATTGATGGTCAGGAGTTGCAAAATACAATGTCAGAGAAATATTTAGGTCTTATGATAAACAATACTTTAAATTGGAATGATCATTGTTCTGAATTACATGTGAAGTGCAATAGACTTGTTGGTATTATTCGGAGGAACTTTGTTGACTGTCCAAAATCTGTTTAAAAAAATCTTTATGAATCTTTAGTACGCTCACGTTTGGATTATTGTTGTATAGCATGGGATCCATATAGAAATTCACAAAAACAATTAGTCGAACGAATTCAAAAACGCTATTTAAGAATGATGTGCAAAGACTGGAGTACTAGTTATAATACGTTATTACAAAAGTTAAGTATGAATACACTAGAGAATAGACGAAAGTACCTCCGACTTGTGTTTTATTATAAGCTTGTTAATGGTTTAATAGATATAGGACATAAAAACAGGTGCACACCTGCGAACAGAATTGGAAGAAACGATCATAACTTAAAGATGCACGTACCCTTCGCAAGAACAGATTATTATATGAACTCATTTTATCCTAAAACCATAAATGATTGGAACAAACTTCCGAAGTACACTGTATGTAGTCAATATGAAAACTCTTAGCATGTTTAAAAAAGCGTTAAATAACCATCTCAACCCACATAGTTAATTTCACAGATGCTTTACCTCAACTGAGTAAGCTTGTACTCTGCAATCTTACATTGTTTTTACTTGTAATCATCACTATTGTCTTCGTTTATATTTTTTAAAATAATACCTTGTGCAATATGTTTATGATATTGAATCTACTTGTTGTTTATATCCGGGAAACAGACTTGTATGGGTTGGTCAAACCTTTTTTGTTTACCCGAGACATGTTTTTATAATGTCTGAATAAATTCAAATCAAATCAAATCAAATCAATAATAATAATAATAATAATAATAACAACAACAACAATAATAATAATAACAATAATAACAATTATAATAACAATAATAATAATAATAATAATGATAATAATAATAACAATAATAATAATAATAACAATAATTAATAATAATAACAACAACAATAATAATAATAATAATAATAATAATAACAATGATAATAATAATAATAATGAAATGATGAATACAGACTTAAATACCGTTAACGGCGTAAACGAGAGGATCGGCTTGGCTCGTCCGCTCACGCCCGACATGGGTTTTGTGGAGGCTCAGGCAGGACTCGGTCGTCAATCTACTACTGGACCAAAACAATCAACAAGACGAGAATGGAGCAGAATAGACAACACAAACGTCATGGAATGTTATTTTAAGAGCAAACTCGACAAGAAAAGAGGCTACATCAAGAGAATGTACAAGATCTGGCAAGACAGAGATCTATTCCCAACATCAGAGCAGAGGCTGGCGGATCAGGTACGTGTGATACAAAAAAATGAATTATTGACAGAAGTCGAGCGGGAAGAGATCAAACGTAGGGTGGCTGTACCGGTAGCAGTGACAGATGAGCAGCAGGAGATTCCACAAGAAAGGGAAGAAGAGCAGAGAGAAGCGACAGCTCCGAAAGAAACAGAACTGAATACACCTACTGATAGACTAGACGAGGAGCAGAAAGAGATAAAAGGGAGATTGTTGGAGATAAAAAAAGGTGTAATACCAGGAGATCGCCCCACTCCCCCCGAGTCTAAAAGGAATACCAAGAGAGAAACTTTTGAAAGAAACTCAAAAAGTCAACTCGGTAATAAAGTTTCTCTCGTCTGATAGCATTGAGGATACCAATGATCTTATCTATGCTGGAGCAATCCTAGTAACAGAGAGACTAGGTGTCAGGAAACGAGACAAAACAACAAAATCTCTCCTACCTCCGTGGAAAAGGAGACTTGAAAACCAGGTAAAGGGATGGAGAAAAGATCTATTGAGACCGACAGAGATCCAGAACGGTCATAGCAGAATGAATGATTACCATTACCTAGTTGAGAAGTATAGTGTTCACAGGAAAGGAATGGAGACGGTGATAGAGGAATTGAAGCAAAGAATCATCAGTACTACGGCGAAAGTGAAGAGATACACTGATAGAGTGGCACAGTACAAGGAAAATGCAATGTTCGAGAAAAATCAGAAAAGGTTTTATCAAGAAATCAATGGAAAGATGAAAGATGAAGTTCCCCCACCTGAACCAGCAGCAACGATTGCCTTCTGGAGCAACATCTGGAGTCAGCCACATTACCACAATCGAGAAGCTCAGTGGTTGAAGACAACCAAAGAAGAGTGTGCAAATATAATTCCTCAGGATGATTTGACAATCAACAAGAATCAGCTACAAAAGATCATTCACAAGTTGGCACCATGGAAAGCTGCCGGTCCAGACGGAGTGCAAGCTTTCTGGATAAAACGATTCACAACTTTGCACGAAAGGCTGAGGCAGCAAATGGAGCAAATTGTCGTGAGCGGAAATCCACCTGAATGGATTACAAAAGGAAGAACAGTCCTCATTCCTAAGGATCCTACCAAAGGTAATGTATCATCGAACTACCGGCCAATCACATGCTTGCCGGTCCTATGGAAGGTATTAACGGGAATATTATCAGAGGAGATTTACCAACATCTCGATGACCAAGATATAACGCCATGGGAACAGAAGGGATGTGCGAGAGGAAGCAGGGGTACAAAGGACAACTATACATCGACAAAGGAGTGATGAAAGACAGCAAGAAAAGGAAAACAAACTTGGCAATGGCATGGATCGACTACAGGAAAGCCTATGACATGGTCCCACACACCTGGATCAACGAGTCTCTGGAAATGCTGGGAGTTGCAGACAACATCAGAAGATTCCTCCGCAAAAGTATGACTAGATGGAGAACGAAGCTGGAAAACAACGGTAAAGTGCTTGGAGAAGTCACTATCAAGAGAGGAATCTTTCAAGGAGATAGTTTATCTCCACTGTTGTTTGTGATGGCCATGACCCCATTATCACAGATGCTAAGGAGATCCAGACTTGGATATGAATTCAAAAGCAAGGCAAAGATTAATTATCTGTTATACATGGATGACTTGAAATTATTTGGGAAGTCGGAGCGCAACATAGATTCTCTAATCAACACTGTTCGAATCTTCAGTGAAGACATCGGTATGCAGTTTGGGCTGGATAAATGTGCAGTGATCACTCTACAGAGAGGTAAACAAATCAATGGTAGCAGCTTCAGAATGCCAAATGGTGAAGAGATCAGAGCAATGGGAGCAGACGATACTTACAAATATCTAGGAGTACTAGAGGCAGATCGGGTGAAACACCAAACACTCAATGCAGGAAACATAGTCAAAGCTATCAATACATGGGCAGTGGCTCTGTTGAGGTACGCTGCAGGCGTAGTAGACTGGAACCAACAGGAGCTGGATACTTTGGACAGAAAAACAAGGAAATTGTTGACTATGCATGGGATGTTCCACCCCAAGTCTGATGTAGATAGGCTATATGCGCCAAGAGAGCACAGAGGACGCGGACTCATGGGAGTAGAGGAAACTGTAAGGTATGAAGAACAGAGCTTATACTGCTATATTGATGGAAAGATGGATGAAATTATGACTGCCATTAAAGGGTCTATGAAGAAAGGAAAAGACTTGACAGCAAAACCGCTCAAGGCTGATCAGAGAAATGGGAGACTTGAAGGATGGAAAGGAAAGGTGATACACGGACAACATCTAAGACAGACAGAGGAATTTGCAGCACCAGAGAGTTGGCAGTGGTTGAAAAGAGGAAACCTGAAAAGGGAGACTGAAAGTTTGTTAGTTGCTGCTCAGGACCAGGCTTTGAGAACAAACTACAGGAAAGCAAAAATTGAGAAACAGGAAACATCACCATCATGCAGAATGTGCCATAGCAAAGATGAAACGGTAATGCATCTTGTGAGTGAATGCAGTAAAATGGCACAGACAGAGTACAAGGGAAGGCATAATAGAGTGGCTGCTGCAGTCCATTGGGGTCTGGCGAAGAAGTATGAATTACCGCATGCAGACAAATGGTACGATCACAGGGCGGATCCCGTGATCGAGAATGAAGATGTAAAACTTCTGTGGGACTTCAACATCCAAACAGACAAGGTTATACAGGCTAGAAGACCAGACATCATTCTAACGAAAAAGAAGGACAAGGAATGTCTCATCATAGACATTGCAATTCCTGGAGACTGCAGGACGTGGAGCAAGGAGGAAGAAAAGATACAAAAGTACAACGACCTGGCATGGGAACTAAGAAGGATATGGAAGGTGAAGACGAGAGTCATACCAATAGTGATCGGAGCCTTGGGAACAGTGACAACAAGACATAAGAGCTTCCTGGCTGATCTAGGAGTCAACGTATCGTTTGAAACCATACAGAAAGCAAGCCTGCTCGGGACAGCTCATATTCTGCGAAAGGTCATGGACTAGATTGAAAAGGAGAATTACGAATAAGACTTGTTGAAACAAAGACTAACCCTAGATTTCTGGATGAAATCCAGTTACTTCTTAATTTACCAACTGATCATTAGGTTGTGGACAAATCGATAATAATAATAATAATAACAATAATAATAATAATAATAATAATAATAATAATGATAATGATAATGATAATAATAATAACAATAATAATAATAATAATGATAATGATAATGATAATGATAATAATAATAATAATAATAATAATAACAATAATAATGATAATAATAATAATAATAATAAAGACTTGTTTTTCGGGTCTGCTACCACTCAAATAACACATGGCCATCCCTATTTAAGTTGTTTCTAAGAAAGAGCAGACTTAATGTGAGACAGAATAGTCAATGAGTGAAATTCTTTGCCTGCAGACCTAGTTATGGCTTCAACAGTCAATAGCTTCAAGTTCAAGACAAAGTTAGACAAGTTTTGGTCTGCATGGCGTCATGTTTACCAATGGGAATAGTGACATATTCCACCCCATTGGCACAGCACACAGACACAATGAACTTATCCAGATCCAACCAGCTAGAGAGATAGAAAGGATAGACCTGGAAACACAAGACTGCAGAAATACATGTAGTCTAGATACATTTTCCCAGTAGATCTGGTAATAATAACAATAATAACTAGAAATTTAATTCGTCACTGAAGACGAATTAGGTGGTCTGTCTTTCACTGTGGCAAAGTGCTTTGTCAGGTGTGATAATATTTCTGCAAGATTATAATCGTAATGTTGACGACAATGATCATAAGATATGGTCATATAAGTGATGACAATGACGATAATGATATATTGATAATGATGATCATAATGACAATAATGATGACAATAACCACGATAACCTAAGTGGCATAGCGCCCCTACAGGTTCAGTTTTATGGGCGATTTTTCGAAAAGTGCTTGAAATGGCATGAAACGTTTGCAAAATGAATTTGGGACGATTTGGATCATTTCTAAATTTTGCGCGCGCACGGACACGCGGACGTACGCGTACGCGCGCGTTTAACGAAATGACCTTGACTGGAATGACAGTGACCTTAACCATGCCAAATATGAAAGAGAAATGACATTTCGTTATGAACATATGACCATAAGTTGATTTTCACAAAATGGCGCCTGGATGACGTCACAATAACCTGATGACCTTGAAAAAGATGTGGGAACTTGACCTTATTAGGACTGATGACTGACGAAAATATGAAGAAAATTGACTGAGCCGATTTGGAGAAATCGGGATAACGAACTGGACGATTTGATATTGCAGGACATGTGGAAGATTATCCCCTTAGCTTTAATACACGACAGGGAATGAGATTCTACACAAACTACTGCACACTACTTTCAATAGACATAACACGCAAAATTAGGCAGTTTTTTACATTGTTTTTGATGGTATATGTTATAATAGTCGAAGAAGATGGTAGAATGAAAAAAAAAAAAAAAAAAAAAAAAAAAAATGGACCCACCGGGAGTCGAACCTGGGTCGCCGGAATGGGAGGCAAGTGCTTTACCAATGGACCAAAATATTTCCAATAGACATAACACGTAGACGAAAAAAACGGGATTCTCAAATGATATTTTGTTGTTAAAAAAAGGGCATGATCCCGACATCTGATCAAAAATTGGAGGGCACACTTGTAAAAGCTTATAGTCTCAGCTATAACATACTCAAATTTGGGAGAAAATCGAGCAGAAATAACAGAGATACTGCTCAAAGAAGACGGGAATGTAGAATCAAGATTTGAGAAAAAGTCATGTCCCATAGAGAATATACGCAAAATGAGAAAAATTGACATACCTCCTTTAATCGCAAAAATACGCCATGATGCCTTTGTCAAAATGAAAAATCGTGGTGACTGATCTTGTAGAGAATTGTCTCAGCTACATCATATCCAAATTTGGGCGAAAAATGACCAATATTAAAGGAGTTATAGTCAAATTTGCATAAATTTGATGACGTCATTTTTGAAAAAATGAAATTTTGAGTTTAGACGCCATTTTGATGACTTTGCAATATAATTGAGGGTCAAATGACCCATGAAATAATATCTATGATTCCTCCTCTACCCAAATATGAAAAAAAAATTGGGGGTCAATGGACTATTTAAAGAGCTAGAGTTAATTTTGTAAAGGCATGTTTTTACGACTTTTTACACTATTTTGCCAATTGACGCGCGCGCGGATTTCAATGTTTGACGCGCGCGTGTGGCCTTATGGAATGTCAAGAATGACTGTAAATGGTTGGAAATTGTCAAAAATAGTGTCAGAAACACAAATCATGCGAAAAAACGGCGTTTTCCCGCTCTGTACGCGCTGCGCGCACGGACGCGCACGGACGGAAAATTTTGAAATGCTTAAAATGACCTGAAACGTACTATCATTTAGTCCTGGGATGATTTTGAGCATTTTAAAATTTTGACGCGCGCATACGCGCGCGTCATGACCTCTGGATGACTTTTGACGACGTGAGCTGATGACTCATGACCTGAATTTAATGTCATGTGAATTTGGTTGATTTTTGATAATTGATAATGAAGATATGATTGATAATGTGTTTTTACAAAATGGCGTCTAGATGACGTCATGATGACGTCATGATATTGAAATTGTTGCGGGAGCGAGAACTCATTGATGTTGATATGTGATGATGTTTTGATGATGATTGAATTTGAGGTTTTATAGATATCGTGACCACAAAAAATGGAGGAAATAAAAAGAATAATAAAAATAATAAAAATAAAGAAAATTCGTACGAATCCAAAAGGTGATCTGTCAATCATGACAGACCACCTAATTACTACTACTACTACTACTACTACTAACTACTAACTACTACTACTAACTATATTACAGTACTACTACTACGTACTATTAACTACTACTACTATCTACTACTACTACTACTACTTCTACACTGCTGCTACTACTATTAATATGAATAATAATTGTATTCTGTAGAAATAGCTGTAAGTCATATTTTCCCCTTCCTCATGTATGATCTATCCTGGACCAATCCATGCTAATTAATGCACACAAAGCCTAGTGTAGGAATTCAGACAGGTACAGATGGGCCAGGGTATAAAGTTATTTCAAATGACCTTGTACATGTACATACACTTAAGTGGTCAGACCTCGGATACATTTGTTTGAGTGGTACATGAGCATGGCCCTTGGCCATGGCTTGTACTAGACAGAAAAATCCGTCTGTTTGGAGGAGTTTTATAACATTTTTTGACTTTCGAGGCTCTCCTCCAAGACAGGGATTCCGCCAAGCCAGACGTAGTCTCAACGGAACATATCCCCGAACGAAATAGACTGATTTTTCGGTCTAGGGCTTGTACATAAATGCAGTCATGACAGACATTGCTAGGCTAGAGTAGCTGTACAAGCTCCGTGGCTTATCAGTCTGGTACTGGCACACGGAGCTGTACATGGGATGCATATACTGTGTGTGGAGAGGGATATCAACAAAAAAATATAGATCTAGATCTAATTTTCTAAATAACACCCATTTCCCATATACTGTGAGCCATGCAAACCACCCTCAAAGTTTGCTACAGAGGTTACCTTCCAGGCTCAACTAAAATTGTAAAAATTGAATGAATAAAAAAGGGAAAAAATTTAAAAAACTGGTAGGTGTGATCAGGTTTTTCTTAAAAATCTTACCTTGCATGTGTAGTCCCATATATACAATTTACATGTGCAAGCTAGTAAGAAAAACCTGATCACACCTGCCGATTTTTGTGGGGTTTTTTTTCCTTTTTTATTCATTCGAGTTTTACAATTTTAGTTGAGCCTGGAAGGTAGCCCTTTTAGCAAACTCCGAGGGTGGTTTGCATGGCTCACAGTATGTGGGAAATGGTGATATTTAGATCTATATTTTTTTTGTTGATATCCCCCTCCAGGGGTAACCTCGCTAGTCATAAGGACCGCTATTCATAAGGACCACTTATTCATAAGGACCGTTATCCATAACGCGTGACTAAATGAATGGTGGTTTTGTACGAATAGCGGTCCTTCTGAACAGCGAGCAAACCATAGACAAATTTCCTCGCTATTCATAAGGACATCCATTCATAAGGACCGCTATTCATAGCGTCTGTTAAATGAATAGCGGTTCCTATGAATAGCGAGCGGACCCGCCCCTCCACACACAGTACGGTTTATGCATCCCATGTACAGCTCCGTGTGCCAGTACCAGATTGATAATTAGCCACGGAGCTCGTACAGCTAAGGCTAGAGAGCTCGGACATGATTGGTAAATTGCCACTTGGTCTAATGCCAACTGCATAGTCTAATATCATTCAGTCTAATAACACTTCGTCCATCACCAATTCGTCTAATCAACATTTTGTCTAAAAGCCATTTTGTCTAAACCCAGGTGGTCTAACACCCACATCTTCCAATCATCACTTCGTCTAATTACCAAAATGTCTAATCATCGTTTGGTCAAATTCTCACTTCGTCTAATAACCGTTTGGTCTAATATCCATTTGGTCTAATACTACAGGTTAGCCCGTCATAGTTATATACACATTGCATGGGCCGTGAAACCGGGCCTGGGGGGGGGGGGGTGATGGGGCTGGAGCCCCTTCACTTTCTGAATAGACACGTTTCATATAATTTTGTTTAATGATTATGTACAGTATATATATTTTTTAGAAGAGATCACAGATAATACATTGTAATAATGTTTGGCCGCTTGCTCGCAAAATGTTGAAAAGGGTAGTGGGTATCCGGGGCAAGAGGCATCAGTCCCCACTTCCAAAAACGTTCCATTTCCCTGCATTTGTGGTACATGTAGTAATAATGATGATAATAGTAAACAGAAACAGAATGACATGAGAGAGAGATGATGGAAGAATGAATATAAAGGAAAGGCGGAAGGAAATAAAGATTAATCAATGAATAACATTACAATAGGGAGGATTGAAAGTTAAGGAATAGAAGGATAAAGACATAACATAAAGACAGATAGAGGGAGAGAGAGAGAGAGAGAGAGAGAAAGAGAGAGAAGTGTTAGAAGTCCTGATAAAGAAAACCATGGTGAAAGATGGAAGAGAAGATGATAAAAAAGGCAAAAAAAAAAAAAAGAATAACATTATACATAACAAATTTAGAGATGAAAAGCAAACAGAAAAAAAAGATAAAAAGAAAGATGAAACAGAAGATTATAAAAAAGGCCCCCCCCCCCAAAAAAAAGAGCATAAGTGATATTGTGTCTTGCCCAATCGCGAAAATAACATGAATGTACCCCAAGTGCACCTATAACCCAAGTTTGGTTGCTATTGCAGCAACATGTGCAGAGTTATGTGTCATAAGAGAGTCTTGCAGGTAAACTTTAAGATATGACCTCAAATGACCTTTGACCTTATCACATGACCTCCGACGGCACCATAACATGCAGGTCCCCTTAGTGCATCTACAACCCAAGTTTGGTTGAAAAGTGAGTGACGGTTCCAAAGTTATCTGTCATAAGAGAGTCGTGCAGGTAAACTTTAATGTTTGACCTGAAATGACCTTTGACCTTACCATGTGACCTCTGAAGGCACCACAACATGAATATACCCCAAGTGCACCTATCCCCCAAGTTTGGTTGCCATTGCAGCAACATGTGCAGAGTGCCAGAGTTATGTGTCATAAGAGAGTCTTGCAGGTAAACTTTAAGATATGATCTCAAATGACCTTTGACCTTATCACGTGACCTCCGACGGCACCATAACATGCAGGTCCCCTCAGTGCATCTACAACCGAAGTTGAGTTGAAAAGTGAGTGACGGTTCCAAAGTTATCTGTCATAAGAGAGTCTTGCAGGTAAACTTTAACATATATGAAAAGAGAGTCTTGCGGGTACTCTTTAATATATGACCTCAAATGACCTTTGACGTCATCATGTGACCTCCGACAACACCATAACATGAAGATACCCCTAGTGCTTCTATCACCTGAGTTTGGATGCCATTGCAGCGACAGTTGCCAAGTTATGCGTCCTAAGAGAGTCTTGCAGGTAAACTTTAACATTTGCGACGGAGGACGGATGGCGGACGGACAACGGACGTACGCCATTTGGATCTCTTAGTCTCGCCTTCACCTCCGGTGGGCGAGACAAAAAAAGGAAAAACAAAAGAACAACATAACGAAATTAGAGATGAAAAGCAAAAAGAAAAAAAAGATAAAAAGAAAGAATAATGTAAAATAGGCAAAATAATGGAAAAATAAACCAAGGAATAAAGAGCAAAAAAAAAACAAAACAAAACAAAATTAGAGAGAGAGAAAAAAAAAACAGAGAGAGAGAAAGAGAAATATGATAGAAGAAATAATATAAAGATTAACATACGGAAAGATGGCACAGGTGATAGAAGGTGAAAGAAAAACACAGCTAAAGGAAAGATGGAAAAATGAAAGGATATAATTAAGGAATAACATAACAAAACAGAGAAATGATAGAAGGATAAAGATATACATAAGAGAAGATAGCGAAAGAAATGAAAGGATAAAAAACAATATATTTTGTTACAACAAAAGCAAAGTGCAATAAAACAATAATTGAAAGTCACTAAAATATTAATTGATTAATTAATTAATCAATTTATTCACAAGATAATTAAGCACATGTAATTTATTCATGCCATGCTCCATCAGGTTACCTTTTTTTTTCTAAAAAAATTTTAAAATTAAAAAAAAAACTACAATTACTGCAAAAAAGTTCGAAAATTTATGCATATGAATATGTATATGTGTCAGGGCAATGTGCACCTAGTCCGCCGCCCGCCCCGGCCCCGGGGGTCAGTGAAAATGTTGACTCTTGGGCCACCCCCACCTTCCTCTTTCTCCAGTTCAGGTAATGTCTTTTAATTGTATAAACAGTACATGGATCATGTGGACAACAATCAGTGGCTTAGCCATAGTCCAGCTGTTCGGGGCAGTGGCCGGGGGCAGTGGCCGTGAGGGCGGGCGAGGGACCCTAAACCTGACCCTAATCCTAACCCTATTTCAAGTCCATGAGCATGGGCCATTCTCCGTGGACCGTTTAATGATCTCCCTCAATGTAATGGTCATAGGGTAGTCTGTAATCATATAGCAAGAGCCGGGGGAAAAAAAAATTAGCCCAGTCGGTCATTAGACGAAACAATGATTAGACCAGATGGCTATTAGACCATATGACAATTAGACAAAATGACAATTAGACCAAATGGTTATTAGACTAAATGGGTGTAGACTAAATGATGATAGACCAACTGAGGTTAGACTGACAAATGGACCAAATGATGTGTAGATCGACCAAATGGGTATTAGACCAATTGGGTTTAGACCATTTGATGATTAGACGAAATGGCAATTATATAGACCAATCGATAATGGACCAAATGGTTATTAGACCAAATGGTTTTAGACAAAATGGCTATTAGACGAATTGACTATAGACAAATGGTAATTAGAAGAAATGACAATTAGACCAAATGATAATTGGACAAAATGATGATTAGCAGTGCTGTAGGACTCGAGTCCGGACTCGGACTCGAGACCGGTCTCGAGTTCCTATTTCTCGGGACTTGGACTCGGACTCGGACTCGAGCCACAAGGACGCGGTTTCAGACTCGGACTCAACCAATGGTGACTCGGGCGAAAATCGTGCCGAGACCGGCAATGAGACCGGTAATTTTTCCGTTTTCCGCTTTTAATTTTAGCTCAAAAAATTACCCCAGGGCACACATAAAAACCCCGCTATTTTCGCACACCTTGCTCGATTGAGCGGTATTTTGAACATGAACTTAACATTGAACGCCGTATCCTTACGAGCATGTACCCAAAGAGACGTTAAGATTAGTTGTTTTATGCTCGAATATACTCGTTATACACGTATGACACAGAAAATTAGTACTGAAATTGATATTAACCATTTGGAAATGGATTAATCTATAACACACGTTTGCCCGCGTAGACACCAGCCTGGGATATCTTACAATATGGGCAGTCTCGAACAGATTACTATTCCACTTGTATTTCAAGCCAGTGTTATGAACTACAGTTTTGATCTTCTATCTTTTTACTTGCAACCTACGTTCCTGTGGCAAAAAGTCAGTCAGCAATTTATGACTTTTGGCAGTGTCAAACGGTTTTATTACGGTTTAACTTACTTTCGTTTTACTGAGTCACTGAGTCATGTAAGGCAGTTTCCAAAATGAATGTTAATATTGCACTTGTATTACAAGCCATTCAGCCAGTTTAATGAACTAGCTCATATATGTACAAGGGTTTTATTAGTGTTTGACGATTCACTTGTTTATTACTTTAATCAGCTATTTGATAAGATTGAATTATTGGCATGATTGGTGTTCTTGGTGAAATATTGTTTTTCCCTCTTTTTTTTTTCAGTTGGAAACTTTCTTTTCTATAATCTGGCTTTAATGGCATTCAACCTATTATTTTTGTGTTCTGTTTACTTATCTTGATATGTTGATAGAATTTAGTGGGTTTTTTTTAAAGATTACAGGCCTTTGAAATGAACAAATATTAATTTGTGTATCTTTTCTTCATTGAGGTATCATAGAAACAATACAGTCAACTCTCTACATGTATAATAACTGTGGATACAAGCAAAATACATGGCCTGATAAGGCTTGTTCATTTGTCGAGACATGTACCTTGGCACAAAAGGAGTGCATGTTCACTTGTTTAGTATTTTGGTCAATAAAACTTATGAAATTCCACCAGTTCACCAAACCATCACCGAAAATCTAACCACAGACATTTATCTCAACATTTCCAATTCAATTTTCTTACATTTATCTGAATTTTTAGTGTTAATAGCTGGAAATCTTACTGAACTTAATATTCTTAAGCACCAAGCGACATGTCATGGCAACAAATCACTCATTTGTGAGCAAGCCTTAATAGCACAGAACTCCTAAAGACGTAGAAGGCTCATACCCATTCCCAATGCACAGATCGCGGTAAAGCCGTCAAACCCGCTGGAGGATTCGCTCGAGTGCACACGCCGCCATATTGCTTAGTCCTCGATCTTTTTAACTAGCCCACCAGACCATGTGCTTCTCAACGCGTTGTTATATTATATTGGATCTTCTCTATCAAAATAAATGGCCTTATGCCTTCTTCACTTGAAATTTTGAAGCTGGCTTTTCCACTGAAGTTCAGTTGCTTTTCATACAAAAGTAACGTCAACTAATATCATGTACATTTTTTTGGAGGGGGGGGGGTTGTTTCTCTTTCAATTAAGACACAAAGGTTAAATTTTTATTCTCTCAAGTTCAAGATAATATTAAACTTTTTTTTTTTCTTTCAATATCATTTTTAGTTCTCTTTCAAGAAGGCAGCCTGAGTTAATTTGTTCACCGTCATCCTTGACACCCCCTCGGAAAAAAAAAGAAAACAAAAGCAAAATACATTTTCATGTAGGCCTACATGTTAAAAAATATTATACTTCCTCTTTTGTATCATGTAGATGCATGACTTCCATAACGTTATACTTTTTGTACAGTGTCATCTGGTATAAGAAGGCCTACAAATTTGTTTTGATCGGTTTGTTCAACATGCTTCTGCCATGTTTCTTTTATCTCTGATGAGAATCCTTATATAAGTCAGGACTTTATCGAGTAAAGCATAATCATCATAGAACCTCAACTTCTACCACTATTTTGGGGACTGCCGGTGATTTTGAATACAAGTAAAGCACTTGTGCAATAAATTGTGATTCAGTGTTTTATATGTACAATAAGAAATATTGCTGCAAATTTCACGTGTTAAATACCATTTTGGCAAAGAATTAGTCAAAAAATCAACTTAAGTTAATTTCAATAACCATGATGACCATGTCCACTGCCTATTGAAATGAGCGAACATTACAATGACGTATTACGTAATCCAAACAGGGTATTGAAATTGGCCCTAAAGTTGATTTTTCGAAATCCTTTGCTGTCGAGTTCTTTGCATCAAATTAGGATTGTACTGACTTGTTTTTAGTTAATTCATGGCTCTCGAATTTGATCAGCTGGGCAAAGATAAATGATTAAATCTTGCTTCCAATTTGGCAGTTGTGACAAGCGCTTCGTTGGACTTGATGTATTTTTAGTGTTCTTATTTAGAGTGGGAATCTATATCCTACCAACCTTCAACAAAACACAGATGTCTGGATCATAACAATGATCGGTAAAAACAAGAATTTTCTTGAGGGCTATACATGTATATTGCTACGTACTGAAATGAGCACACCTCGTATCAAATCTTACAAGTAAAAGACTTGCATAGTCAGGAGATGAATATAATATGAATTTCCGCTTTCAATAAAGTTATTTGCCAAAGCCATGAGAACGGCGAGGGCAAGTTAAGCAAATGGCCACAAAATTTGATTTTCTTGTCATTTCAATCACCCAAATTGTTTGAAATAGTAAATAAATGTAGTACAGAAAAATTATCAAAATGAGCAACAAGAGTGGGTGATGACTGCACTTCTGTAACTAAGCATGAAAATGCCAGAAGCAACATTTGATAACAATGGCCATTTATTTCATGTATTACATGAGAAATTTCCCTATTTTTTTTTTCTTGGTTCATTTCAATACTAGCATTAACTAAATCAAGCAATTTCAGTAAGATTTTATATCACCCTAGTGTTATATTCCAACGATCAAACATTTTATACTGAATGTCGTTGACGCGATGAACTGCATGAATCTGGAGAGCGAAGGACTATAACCAAGATGGTGGATATCATGTGATCACGTACGAGCGATGGCTACAATTTCGCACCCGCACAAGCCTTCTACGTCTTTAGGAGTTCTGTGCTTTATAGTTGTACTAAGAAAGGTTACAATACAGTCAGAGGACAATAAATTAAATTCTCTGGCAAATGGAAGTTTTCAATGAACCAGAAACTGTTTATGTTATAGAGAGTTCACAGTAAGGCATAACATAGATAATGTGATGTAAAACAAAATTGCAATTTAAGAGGTTCCCATCGGGACTCGGTCTCGAACTCAGACTCGGATGTCCAGGACTCGGACTTGGACTCGGACTTGGACTCGGACTCGGACTCTAGGGACTCGGACTCGGACTCGGACTCGGATGGGATGGACTCGACTACAGCACTGATGATTAGACCAAGTGGTTATTGGACCAACTGATTTTAGACCGAATGATGTTAGACCATTTGGCTATAGTATTAGACCAGTTGGCATTATACGGTGGCAATAAACCACATGATTAACTATGTTACATGTCTGACAAATCAACACATATATCTCAACATTCTCATGCAATGTCTGATCAAGAACTCCTTCGTGAACTGATTCATTGAAAAGAAAAATTAATATCATTGATTAAAAATAAAATATTAATTAAGAAACCACTCGTTCGTTTATAACGCAAAATAAAGTGCAGAGTCTATGGACGCGGAACAATGCAAGGAAACCAATGCGCACGATGATGCATGCCAATGAAGCGCTTCTGAGAGTGAATGTGGTTTCCTGATTTTCCTCAACCACGACAATGCCAAAATATCATTATTCTACCGGGGAAATGTCTTAGTTAAATTTCCCAGATTCTAGTACTAGTTCCAAACCTTTTTCAAATGACAGACTGCGCCGATAATATAGATGGTCGGAGTCACATCAAGCCCAGTGGTCAAATTTCGTCGGAGTATAGTATGGCAGCAAACTATAGAAACTTGCCTTTTCTACCGCCCAATGCAACATGGGTGTTCGAGAGTTCAAACGGGGAATCCCCGACTACGCTGTGGCGTGACGTTATTGTTGATTAGTCTACAAGCACAGCCTCTATTTTTGCACTAACTCTTTTGTTACTAATGTTTTAGTGTAAAAAAAGATATGGGCCTTCATTTCTGTCCCCTCTTCTGTCCCCTACATAGAGACATTACATGTAATTAGGTCTGATAATGTCCGGTTGTACCTCCTATAATCTCCCTTTATTACTGCATTTATATACGCCTTCTGGCTTTATTTTCTTGGTTTTTGAAAGTTTATTTTTGAAAAAAAAAAAAATCGTTCCATAGGCCCATTTTCTTCAGGAAAATTCTTCTTGGCCTCCTGAGATTTACGACTAAGCACTTGCTTAATTTCGTAATCAAGGTCATTTTCCCCCTTTTTAATGTAATCAAAGAATGATATCAGTAGCCTATCGGCCTATACATGGGTGGCGCTACAGGGGGGGGGGCAGAAGGGGCGACCGCCCCCCCCCCCATGATTTTTCAAGTAGTGAAAAAAAAAAAAAAAAAAAAAAAAGAAGAAAAGGAAGAAGAAAAGGGAAGAAAAGGGAAGAAAGAAGAAAGAGGAGTATTAAAAAGAGAGGTCTTAAACATATAACTCTATATTACCCCTGTTATTTAATGGATAAAAAATATGACGTCATCTTTAGGTCGTCTTGCCCCTCCTATCAAAATACCCTGGCGCCGCCCCTGGGCCTATACTCAATCAGTTGTAATATTTCTGTGAATAATCCATCGATCTCTACGTGAGGTAGAGATCGGTGGAATAGACCAATCAAGGAAACAAAACAAATTGTTCGCAGCCTTGAATCAATCGTGTTTGTGCAGAATGATTTCTTAGTCTCTGAAGCGCAGATTAAATAATAAACGCATATTACATATATATATATATATATATATATATATATATATATATATATATATATATATATATTCCTTTTTTCCTTGAACTTGCTATCCATTTACAGGGTGTAGAGGATAATTATCATTTTGATCTCGCCTCCTCTCTTTCACCCCCTCCCCATCTCTCTCTCTCTCTCTCTCTCTCTCTCTCCCTCTATCTTTCTCTGTCTTTATCTGTCTCTGTCTGTCTGTCTGTCTGTCTCTCTCTCTCTCTCTCTCTCTCTCTCTCTTTCTCTCTCTCTCCTTCTCTCCGCTCTCCCGCTTGTTGAGTCTTCCTTGATTCCCCTCACTTCACCACAGAAAAGCTAAATTCTGTGTCGGTGACACATTTTTTTATGAATGCTTGAAAAAAAAATACAGAATTTATGCGATATTTGTATATGGCTATATTACCTTATTTACCTATATACATGTACACCGTAAATACAGGTAATATAGCCCAACCGCGTAGCCAGGAATTAATTTTAAGGGGGCGGTTGTGAGCACGCGAAGCGTGCGAAATTGGTGATGAGCACGAGAAGCGTGCTCCCAAGGGGGATGGGTGCAGGGAGGGGGGAGTTTCTGACGTTTTGAGCAAATTTGACAGAAAGATAACGGCTCGTAGCATCTTTTTTAGGCGGAAAGTTAGTTCGACGCCCTGACTGCTTTTCAATTATTTGGACGCAATACTGCACTGTATGTAACATGGGTGGGTGCATGGAGGGGGGAGTTTCCCCCCGCGAAGCGCGAAAACTTTGACGTTTCAGCAAATTTGAGAGAAAGATAACGGCTCGTAGCAAACATTTATTTAGACGGAAAGTTATTTCGACACCCTGACTGCTTTTCAATTATTTACACAAAATACTGCACTATATGTAACAGGGGTGGGTGCAGGGAGGGCGGGGGGGGGGCGAGTTTCCTTCTTTCCGCGGGAAGCGCGAAAACTTTAACGTTTGAGCAAATTTTAGAGAAAGATAACACCTCGTAGTACATTTTTTAGTCGCCGAAAATTAGTTCGACGCCCTGACTGCTTTTCAATTTTTGGGACACAATACTGCACTTTATGTAACAGGGGTGGGTGCAGGGAGGAGATAGTTTCCCCCTTTCCGCGCGAAGTGCAAAAACTTTGACGTTTCAGCAAATTTTGAGAGAAAGAAAACGGCTCGTAGCACCTTTTTAGGCTATTTTCTCATACTTCCCCCGCTTTTTTGCTCTCGATTTTTTTTTTTTTCTGGGGCGGGGGGGGGGGGGGGTAACCGCCCCACCCCCCCCCCTCCCCCCCGGGCTACGCGCCTGATATAGCCATACCTTTGACAATGGAAAAGATCACTTGATGTTCAAAGTAATTCACAGCCGACTGTCAGTGACGAGTTCTATTCAGAGTCCTTTCTTCGATTTGTGCTGTAGCGCCATCTAGCGACATGCTTCATTCAACCAACAGAAGAGCAAAGCAGTTCCAAAACTTAAAACTTCTTCCCTATTTTTTGCAAAACAACTTTTGCTTTCAACTGATGTATTTGCCAATTCTATAGGTTGGGCAGAACGATTTATTTTTAGCTATTTTTCGTAACGTTTATATTCAATTCATACAAATTCACTCATGTCCCGACATCTGTCCGTCTCTAAAGGTCTTCCCTTTCCTTGGCCAGTGAAGACTTTCCTCAGTGGCGGATCTGGGGGAGTTGGTAAAACCTGCCCTCTCTTTTTTACCACCCCCTCGTTTATGAGTGCCATACCTATAGTGCACAACCTCTAAAATGTCTCTCCTTCCTCCTTCATTTTTTTCTCAGGGAATTCTATAGAAATTTTCGATTGTCAGAAAATTATCTGAATTGCCCCCCCCCCCGCCCTAGAAAAAAAAAATCCTTGATCTACCCAGACTATGCTTCCCAGTACTTATTACCTTCTTTATCGAATTTCCCTTGTGCATAGAGATGAATATTAAGGAATCATATATATTTTTTTAATGAAAATAGGTTTTTCAAAAATCAATTCATGAACGCGTTACAGAGGTTTAGTTGAAGCACATTAGTTTGTTCTATGTTTTAATTCCCCTAGTTTTCAATGTATAATTATATTTTCGGGACAGTAAAATTTTGGGCTATCTATCCGGAAAACTGAGACCCTACTGGAATACCACCACCCCCTCAACTAACAACTGGGGCAACTGCATAAGATTATATTCCTCACTGGGCAGTTGCCCCCCCCCCCTTTTTTTTTATTTCGGGGGGGGGGGGGAGTAATCGTCTAGGCCTATATAGGGTAATTTTCCTAGGATTGCTGTGGTCTGGTCCACAGGTAAGGGATTCAGGGGCTAATGATTGTCCAAGGAGGTGTAGTTATTTTTTCTTTGGGGGGGGGGGGGTAGTTGTGTTGTAGGTGTCAGATTAAAGTATGATAGATATGTTTTTTATGGCAAGCATTTACATTTAAAAAAGAAGAAAGAAAGAAAACAAAACAAATTAATAAAATTTTACACGCTTTTATACCCCCCCCCCCAACATTAGGAATATTTGTAACTGTCATATAATGAATTAACTACGTTTGAAATACAGATCTTCAAGATCAATCGCCCTAACCATTCCCATTTCTTTTCTTGTTTTGTTTTTTTTGTTGTTGTTTTTTGCAAAGACTTTCGAGAAATCAACTCGAGGGCAATTGTATATCCTGTAGAAATCCTATTCGGATTATGTAATACGTCACTGTAATGTTCGCACGTTTCAATAGTTGGACAAAAGACTATTGAAACTGCCTTATATATATAGGTTGATTTCGAAATTCTTTGTGATCAGGTAAAAGGTTTACTTTTCTCAATTGTTTTAAGCTCTTACGTTAATCAGAATATACGGCTTTAACCCTTTCAGGACAGGTATTATTTAAGAGCTCAATTGATCACATTTTGTTCTGCAAATTGGCAACAATAATATTTTTTTTTTTAGTGCTACGTGGTTTTAATAAGATGTAATGTCTTGAAAATAATATACATGGTTAGGAACTTTGTTTGTTGAAAAGTTGAAAAAGTTGCCAATTTGGACAAAAAAACAATAATTTTGAATCTCTGAATGTGTTGCCAATTTGAGGATGTTTAATCTTATTCTCCTTTTTAAAATTCCTGGCATCAAACGAAATATGATCATGCAACAAAAATGGACACAGTATGTGCAGAATTGTTTGCTCTTTCTACTCACGCATCTGGTATGTTTTTTAAGGCTCTAAATCAAAAGTTATTGGGCCAAACCACAAAATGTGGTCAATTGTCTCGACAGGGTTAAAGGAGATAATGACGACTTACAATGGTTCCCTCTATCGTTGACACTTAATTACAATACAACCTTTCTCGACTCCTTTTTCCTCTCTTTTACAAAACGTTTACATCCCGTTTTCACCTTTTTCTTTTCACTATAAAGGAAGTGTCACAATCTTGAGAGAGAGGGGGAAAAAAGAGAATACATTCACTCGTTCTCACTTATAAAACAATTTTTTTTTACACCTTTTTCCTCTCTTTTACAAACCATTTACATCCCGTTTTCATCTTTCTCTTTTCACTATAAAGGAAGTGTCACAATCTTGAGAGAGAGGGGGAAAAAAGAGAATACATTCAATCGTTCTTATTATATACAATCTTTCTTGACTCCTTTTTCCTCTCTTTTACATAACATTTACATCCCGTTTTCATCTTTCTCTTTTCACTATAAAGGAAGTGTCACAATCTTGAGAGAGAGAGAGGGGAAAAAAAGAGAATACGTGCAATCGTTCTCACTTATAAAACAATTTTTTTTACTCCTTTTTCCTCTCTTTTACAAACCATTTACATCCCGTTTTCATCTTTCTCTTTTCACTATAAAGGAAGTGTCACAATCTTGAGAGAGAGAGGGGGAAAAAAGAGAATACATTCACTCGTTCTCACTTATAAAACAATTTTTTTACACCTTTTTCCTCTCTTTTACAAACCATTTACATCCCGTTTTCATCTTTCTCTTTTCACTATAAAGGAAGTGTCACAATCTTGAGAGAGAGGGGGAAAAAAGAGAATACATGCAATCGTTCTCATTATATGAAACAATCTTTCTTGACTCCTTTTTCCTCTCTTTTACATAACATTTACATCCCTTTTGCATCTTTATCTTTTCACTTTAAAAGTAGTGTCAGTACCTTGAGAAAAATTAAAAGAAAGAATACATGCAGCATGTACGCCATTCCGCTTCGTCCAATTCTGATTCTAAAATATTCTTATTATCTCAAAAGAGAAATTAAATATTTTAGTGAAAGAGGCTTCACCGATTGCCTGAACATAAGAATAACATCTATGGATTTACAGAATAACACCAAAATGACTACAAAATTTGGCTGGTCTTTTTAATTGGATTTCCATTCTGAATTTTACAATCATTGTGGTATGTCGGGCATAGACTCTGAAGACATGCAGTAAACCATAGCAAGTTAGTGACATTACTGCTCTCACTGTCTGAACTGAAATCTGCTGAGAGCCAGAAGGGCGTTAACATGTAAACTGACAAGAGTGGGTAAAGTCCTTCTAGCTCTCAACAGACAAAGTAAGGTACCGGATTCTCAGCCTCACTCCTCACTTCAAATTCTCATCCTTTAAACGGCTGTAATTCGAGAAAGAAATAAATACAACAATACGACAGTTTACGCTGTTTTCATCGTTTATTTACGACATCAGCTCTCACACGAATATCAAAAAACAATTGACGAAAAATTCAGACAAAATTTGTCGATGCTTAGAAATACATTTACATTTGCTTTTTTTAAGTAGAAAAAGGAAAAAAAAATACATATTCATATATCTTGTTAATCAACAATCTACAATTTTTCCTTCTGTATTTTTACATAAAACTCTTCCCTTACAAATGCCTTGAGAAGTGTTTACTGAATTTTTCTGCTTTGGTTTGCTAAAGAATTTTGACAGAAATCCTTCTCACTTTAATACCTTATTACACTTGTATGCTAATTCAATACATATTGATATGAAATCTCTGTCAACTTTCTTATTCATGTAGGCACTCATTATCGCTTAAGGCACTTATTTTCTGTAGATTCTACCAACACACAACACCATTGAGGAATATCCAGAAACACAGTCTTCAAATCCTAAAGTTCATTTCTGATCAGAATTTATTTGATATGAAAAATTGATTGGCTGTTTTGTGTTTGAAATTTCTTGCTCAGGTTGAAATTACTAGTTCGATGATTGGATATAAATCAAAAGGAAATTAAAAATAATTTAAAATAAAAAATTAGTTGGTTTTGTGAGTGGCATAAATTGAGTCTGGTGAAAGATATTCCATCAACAAAGACAAAGCTTGTGTGAGTGATATCTACTTTTAAAGCCATATCCAAAACAAATAAACTTATTGTCAGATCTATCATAAGTACCACATCGGATCAGGCCTGAATAAAGTCCTTTGGACTTCAATAAGCGTCCATTAAAACAAAATACAATAAGGCACATGATGAAAATGACTTTATCATCTTCATTTCATTCAGTATCATATCATGCCTGTCTTTCGTCCGGTTGCATATAGGAGACCGAATTAAACACACGTTTTTGAGGTGTGATTAAGTGCTTTCTTCCCTCAGTTTTATCAACATGTTGTACTTTAAAAACTATCCTCTTTATTTAAAAAAAAAAAAGCACTTTGCATAATTCATCCTAGAACACAATCGAAGTTTTCTACCCTTAAAAAAATTGCATAAGAGGACTGATTGAACTAAACATTTCAATAGGGCAGTATTAATATTACCTAATAATAACAAAACTAACATTATTGATTAGAGGAAAAACACAAAAGCAGCCAAAGATTAAGTACTTTGCATATATATACTCTGTTTCACACAATATTTTGCATACTTTTTTATTTGCATAAAGTAACCAAATATGATTTATAATTAGCTTATATCAGAATGCATTCTAACTGATTTCTATTACTCAAAATGTGTGATCATTTTTACCCTGACAATGTATTCTATATATGTAAGTGCACAAACTTTGCCCATGGTTAACTTATACTCTCACCCAAATACATGGAAAATGTGCAAAACTGAACTTTAAAATTAGCAAATGAAAATATGAACTCAAGGAATTCAAAATATCTTTCTATGTTTGTATTGCTTTGAAATATACTATAAGCAACCAGAAAAATGCTTATAATTCATTATCATAAGAATATAAGCTGAGGCACTTTAGTGCTAAAATGTCTACATATATTACTAGTAACACTGGAAGAACAGAATGGAAGTTGACATTGGAAAATATTAACACTTAAAAATACAAAACATACAAAAAGAAACTGGCCGGGTTAAACTTTTTTTTTTTTTTTGCTACAAATTCTTCCAGCCTTTCTTTATAACTAAACAACAGAATAAAGCATAATGCGTCACAAAATAGCTATCAACTACAAGTTTATAGTCATCTATCCTCCTCTTCTACCATGTAGAATGTATGTACATATGCCAAATGCAGAACTATGAATGTTGAGCACACATTTTGAATAATAAAAAAAAAAGGTGGAAAAAAAAGATAAAAGGAGGGGGGGGGGGGGGGAGGGAATATAACCCAACTTGAGGATCCAGGAGACAAATGGAATTTAAAAAACAAAAACAAATATGGATTTAAAATAATTATTTCCACAGATGGAGCTGCCAAAGAATGCTAGTGATAGCCTCTGTAATGAACCGTTATGTTCAGTTCAGTAAGTCTTGTGTTTGAATTTCATTCTTAATTAACCTAATATGTTTTTCACATGGTTTGGGAGGACACAATATTCTTAAAGTATACACAAACATACACCCTATTCCCTGTTTTCCAAAAGCAAAGGCTTATATACCACTGAATGATTAAGCACCTCATAGAAACCCTGTCTACATAAATACTACAATGTGTTTGATCCTAGATGAGTTCAAATGATTAAGGTACCGTCTCTCTATAACTTATTTCATCTAACTACATAAACAGCCTCAATTCTCTGCTATAAATAATATAGAAATGTGAATGAAAAATTGGAGTGACACATTGATTTCATTGAGTGTGTTATTGTCCAATAAATTCATCAAAACATATATCCCTTCGACCAGGTTTGGCCGCGACATTTTGAAATGCAAATACCAACTTGTGGACAAATCATCAGGGAAAAGTGATAATCGGTTGTATCTGTAATGAAAAATGATTTTACACCTGTGTGGCAAAACACATCATTGAGCACTATATTCAATTACATATTTCTTTTTGTTCTACATTCAAACTTTACTAAACACATTCATAGCTTTATGACTGTAATAAATCATACTCAAAGCACCTCATTACAAAAAAGGTACTCTCTTTTCCACCTTGCATACCTGACCAATGTTACTTGTACAGAAATTACAAATACACATATTATAATATATCATCTTATTGTTTTTAAGTACAAAATGCAACACAATGGTAAAAACGTAATATAAGTACAAGTCATTTCTCACATGGTGTATTCTACAAAACATTTTTAGCTATCTACATTTTTTTTTATTCA
Source organism: Heliocidaris tuberculata (assembly GCA_025618425.1). Taxonomy (NCBI): domain Eukaryota; kingdom Metazoa; phylum Echinodermata; class Echinoidea; order Camarodonta; family Echinometridae; genus Heliocidaris; species Heliocidaris tuberculata. The sequence goes on from CM046837.1 coordinate 6,048,357, forward strand.
GCCTCTTTGTACTGCTTTATCTTTTTTTTGTCGACATATTTTGTATAAAAACAACTTTGTACAGGGTAAACAAAAAAAAAAATCAACACTTGGATACACGTTTGATCGTGTTTGTTGCGTCAATCATGCGATAACGCAATTATATTTGTATGCATCCATGAATGCAGCCTCCTCGTGTTCTGTAACTTAGCACTTCAGTAGTAAAATAAAATAAATGAATTTTGACACTTAGCATGAGCCTTGCTTGAAGATGTCAATATTCTCCAGCCAGTTTCCCTGAGTTTTTCTTTCTCTCATGCAAGAAATGAAATGAAATAGGCTGCTGTGTTGTAAAAAATATAAGTGTTATTACAAGGCACACTTGGTAGGAACAAATCCATTCTGGTGAATCAAGAGTTATCTTCCTTTTTTTTCATCATATATAATCTGTCTTCCACCAGTCTATCATTTCTCAGCTGACTAAAAGCACTTCCTGACATCCCACATACCATAGAGAGCAGTTTTTTTACCACTCTGAATAAACTAATAGCGCAGGTTTATCCCATTCTTCATTTTCTTGCTTTGAAATCAGTGCTGCCTTTATAATAAAACCCAAATAATCTTGACTCATCCTTTTTCTTCTTCGCAACAACCACTTACTTTATAATCTGCTGATTAAATACTGATACCATTTCTTTAACATGATTCATCTTCTTTTACATGAGAGGTTCCAGAGACTAATTGTTCATATCTCTTTTTTAAGATGTTCCAGTCAACAGATATGCATTTTCTTCCATCCTAGTTCACACACATTTTGAGTTTGGTGGAAGACAACATTTTTTTTTATTTGACAATGGAAGACTAGACCATCTCTGATAGATCATCTTTGGGTTGACTGGAAAATTTTAGAAATGGTTTCACAATTTGATTAAAAAACCCACCTTCAAAAATAGCTTGGACAAATACTAGATCAATATGGCTTTTAAAGGGGGGGGGGGGGGAATCCTTCTCTTTTTCTTCTTCTTCTTCGACAGCCTTGAATTATCTTCCAGGAATGGGACAGAGTTTGACCAAAGCATCTGCGAATGACCCTGAGAATTCTAAGAAATCTTTTAAGAATGGTTGCATTTTACAGATTCATGCCAGTCATAATATCCAAACGTTGCAGCAAATCACATCTGTATTTGAACGAATCTCTTGGGGAGTGTTTGGCTTGGGGGGGGGGGGGGGGCTTTCTGATGCCATCTTTTCAGGACACGATTGTATATTTGGCACTTAGCTCTTTCATGACATCACTGCCATCGTACTACACCTCACAACACACACGCATTCATGTCTATACATCCCACACACTCAAGGACATGTCCCAAGAAGTGCTAGTTATGACTATGTGCCAACTCATGGGCTGGTAGCCCTGAAGGACAGGACCAACTGGATCCACAAGTGCCTTGCCCAAAAGAACTGAACAAATTCACCTGAACAACCCTTTGAATTTTCTGTGTTGGTTAGAAAATGGAGAGAGTAGAAAATCGGATTACTTAGATGCAAAGTTTGTTTCTTTTCACTGTGAAATGCAGGCATATGGTTTAGTCCATGCAAGATGGTCATTGTTGTTCTTCATATTCTTTCAACAGTGGTTTTGGAATAGTCACGGTGGAATCCATTGCCTCACGTTGAGGCAAGTAGTCAGCACATTCACTTAGCACTGCTTCCCTGCTACTACAACAAGGCATGTCAGAAAAACAGGAAGAAAATCTATGATCTGTGCTTCACGAAATAACACCAGTTCAAGGATACCACGCAATATATCGTGGTCTTATTTTGCTCTAGCTTACTCCTTCCTTTTTTTTTACTGACACACCTTGTAGCAGCCATCATCATCATCAATTTACTCCAGGTTTTTTGTCATGGCATCCATTTCCTGATGATACAACTTCAAAGAGAGGCTAACCATAACACCTTGAACTGTCACTCTGCCATCTAAACAAACATACATTAATCATGTCAAGCTTCTATTAGGATTCCTGCCAATGTTCGGATGAGCTCACCTGTATGAGGTACATGTATTATGGAAAGAGAGAAGAGTCTTACAGTATCACTGCACAGATTTCTCTCTAGAGTTGTTTTCCTTTTAACGTCAAGGGGAGCATTAAAAATGACAGGTGATTAAATGAATCATGACTACCTCTTTGAAGTTGCATCACAATTTGACAGCCATGACGCATCAAAGTAATATTCAACCATACTCTACATCAACTGTGGTAAGTATAAAATCACGGTGCAATTTTAAGAAAAAAAATATTAGAAATAACTGACCGGTCCACCCTGGTTACTGCTTACGAGTTAAATGTATAAAAGGAGCTTGTGAAAGATATAAAGCATTTTGTTGCTTGTTAAAAAAGACAAATCACATCAACGATGACAATAACTATTGAAGTGATGAGAGAGAAACAAAAAACAACTTTCTACTTTCTAAGTTATCAAGAGAGATATAAAAGCTAATCAATTAATTGTACAACAATGTGAAAAGTGGATAATCATAGCACTAGTTTGGTTGGCATGGTTATTACAATTCTTCTCATTTGTTTTTTTGTCTGAGAAACAAAATTAGATGGAAATTAAAAATGGAAGCATACAGGGAGAATGATGAAATGGCGATGGAAAGTTACACTAGTATAGCTACAAGATCTTTGATTTCAACAAGCTCAGTCAAACAAGCAACAGAACTCAACGTCATAAGGTCGCATGTCCATATCCCACTGTAAAATTTAAATCTGCACAGGAAAGCATAGTTGTGCGCAGCATCATAGAAATGATATCAAACAATCAAAACAAGTAGTGTATCATCTCCTGAGAGCAAAAAGGGCATTAATAGTATTTTACGTAACGTTAGTGCCCTTTTTCTCAGCAGACGATATGATGAAAGTGTAGGGTTTGTCATTAAAGACCCTTTTCTGAAGAATGCACCATTCCTTTCATGTTACCTATTTTCCAAACTTTTCCAAGAAAATTCTGAAGAATATAAATTGGAATGGGTGTATTCAATTTGGTATATAGCATCCTGTCTGCTGAGCGCAAGAAGGGGATTAACGCTACCTAAAATGTTAGATTACGCCCTTCTGGCTCTCAACAGAACATATATGTATGTATAATACTGCAAACCATCTGCTGAAAGCGAGAAGTTCCAAATTTTATATCACTTTACATAGGGTTAATTCCTTTCTGGGCTGGCTCTCAGCAAATGATATAATTCCACGAGAACTTTTAGGTTTACGGTTGCAAGAAGGCTATATCCGCAATCTCTTCAACACACCCGTATGGACACTGACTGGAAGAGACTAAAAGCATTCTGTGGGAACTTCTATATGACCAATACAACCGATATGACGAGAGAAGGAGAGAGCCAAGTTTGACTGAGCTTGCATGTAAGATCTCAACCGTTAATCAACTACAAATCATATTCATAACAAAAGTCTACAATATGCAAATGATAAACATTTTTTTTTTTTCAAACATCGTTAGCAGCCATGAGTGAGACTAATGCCTTTTCCACAACCAAATAATATTCTGAATTAAAAAGGGGAAAAAATGGCTTCAATAATTAAACAGCTGTTATGCTATAGTGATAAATAACTAGAAATTATAACTTACACAAGTAGGGGGGAGAGAGTATTCTCTATTGAAATTAGGCGCATACGGATGACATTTTTTCAGAGGGTTATTCAGAAACTAAAACAACGAAAACACAGGATATAAGGTCATAGAGTACAAACCATTCATTAGTGGGTATTTTAAAAATCTTTTCAGAAATGAATTTGGCTTGTGTTTACAATGAAAATAAGAAAAGAACAAATTGCATAATGTTTCTTTCTGCTTCTCGTTTGTCTCGAATTAGAAGAAAGTGATGGAAGTGGTTTGTTTTCTTTATATTTCAGGCACAATAAAAACAAGCCTCAAGACTACATGAATAAATGAAAAAAGCAAGAATGTTAAAATCACAGCCCTGTAGCAGTGAGGTCACATGACCACGTGACTGCCGTCCTGGTTAATTTCTTTCTTTTTTTTCTTTTGAAACGAAGGAGAGTTAAATTCAAACTCTGCGTGAAGAGTATCACCCAATGTGCGAGTGTGTGTGTGAGTGTGCGGCTTGCAACACTGTAAGGACGAAGGCAACTGATACAACGCAATGAAGGTCAGGTCAGATGATGAGGTCAAAGGTCATTGATGGCACGGGAAGATAAAACGAAGTAGAGTACTTGGAGTGCGTAGGATGCGTGTTAGTTCAGGCTACGCTAGTTGCCCGCAGCGGCTGGGTAGGATCAAGTTAATGAAAAACCAAAAATTGGGAAGATAAAAACAGAAAAGAACCTCTTGTTAGTATTGACCAGATATTAGCCCACTGTTTTGTTTGTTTTCTTCCATTACTTAGTATTCTATCTGTAATCGGGAGCGATAAGTGAACCATATAATCACAACAACAAAAACATGTTAATATTTGTAATTTTTGGGGTTTGTTTTGTTAACATTTTTTTTCTTCCAATTTTATCTTGATCAACAAGGACATAATATTCTGGTTTGGAGAGTAAAAACAATGCATGCATGAATGGTGTTCAAAGCAAATGACTTGGGATTTCAACATTAACCAAAAAAAAAATTCAAAAAATAAGGGAGTACTTCAGTTTGATGTTCCAAATATGGAAGAATATATCATAAAAATTGTGTGAATAACATAACTTGAGTAACATCTTCCTCTGTACCTGTTCTTTATCATGGCAAGAAGTATGGCTCACAAAATAAAGACTCTTTTTTCCAAATTTGTTGAAGGAAATGAAAATACTAGAAAAAAAAAAAACTGAAGGAAAGTCTGCATTAGGTCTCTTTTCTTGACTTTTGTCTTGGCTCTAAAATGTTATTCAAATTACAACTTTTTTTTTTCAATCAACTGTATAGTTTTGGTAATCTAATCTTCCAATTATCATTCATTACCATCATTTTATAATTGACTAATGTTTTGTGTTTTTTGTATTTAATAATTCGGGGAGAAAAGTAGGTCAAAATGAAGAAAGCAGCTGATGTTAATATATGGAGCTGAACAATGAATACCATAGCAAAAATAATAACTAAATTATGATATACAAGACACCACTGATATGGGACAAAAATGTTAATATAAAGTTTTTGATTAGAACAAGCTCCTTGTTTGGGGTTAACAGTTCTAACAGACCAAATTCATGCTGTGTTTGTCATTTTTTGTTGTCTTCTAAAAGAGAAGAATTAAGAACAGAAACTGAGTTGCTATGTGGTCTCATACAAATGCTAAAAATCATAGAGATTGCAAGAAAAGTTGGTAAAAATAAGTCAGCATGAAAAGAGACAAAAAGCGTACGCATGCTCGAACAATCTACTTTTGGTGTGAGAAAGAACACAAGAGAATGCTATTGGATCAGAGAGAAAAAAAAGAGACACTTTTGTATGAATAGGAATATATAAAGAAAGAAAATGATGATATGCAATTATGCACTAAAATGATTTAATTTGTCAAGATAACCAGATTGTGTTTTTGTTTTTTCAAACACTTTTTCATACAGGTGCATGTGTTTAGAATATGAGTCAAGTCAATAATCATTATCTTGTGAGTGCAAATCTCTTGCCATGATAAATTAGTATAAAAAAGAATAAATAACAGATTTTCATGAATTGAGTTAGTTTCTTCTACTAGAAAATGGTGGCTTAGAAATGTCCATCCCTAGGGGGAAAAAAATCACACAGACACACATAAGGTAGCTGATGCATTCCCATTTGTGTTCCTGTATTAAAGTCATCCATTATATACCAGTTCGTCTGGTGAGAGCCTAAAGGACGTTACCTCATATACTTTAAGACAGAGTTAACGCCCTTCTGGTTCCAAACAGACGAATCACATAGAAACACACACACGCTCACTCACATGAACACATCAGAAACGACAGACTGGTCATAAACATGAACAAGATTACAGCAAAATGAAGCACGAAAACCCTACGATCTTGACAGAGATATACAGCTTCGTAAAGACTCCTAGATTTAGAAAGGGTATAATAAATCATGCCAGCTTGCATTACAGAGCAGGAACAAAGACAAATCAAAAGTTGGAGGTAATATGGACTAAATGTTTGGGGAAAGGCGTAATTAAAAAAGAAAAAAGGGGGACATTAATCTACAATGTAAACTTTGTAAAACTGGTGTACAATAGGTAACAATGATTTGAAAAATTGAAATCATCAACCTTGCATCAACTATGAATATTTGAGAGCATACAGAATGTCATGAAAATGACATCAATGTTTAATCACTCCAAAAAGATGCATCAACTTCATATATTGCAATTCTAGTTTATGCAGAATAGATATGAATGAATAAAGTGAAGTTATTCTGCCTAAACCTCTTCGAGGCATTATACAGCATATTTGGTTAAACAAGGCAGTTAATGATTAAGGTGAGCATATAAGACAAACCCCAAATATATAGATTTTTTTTTTGTGTCTCTCTATCTTTTGTTCACATAAAGCATAATTATTGTCACCTGTGAGAAAAAAAAAAGGGTTAGATTATCATACCATCACAAAACACAGGGTGCATTCACACTTAGCTTCAAACTATGATCTGTTACAGATAATACCTGTAGAAATCCCCACCTTAAGTGTGCATATGTGAACAGATCATGATCAATATTACAGTACGTTCCTCGTGGAAAGATGTCAGTACGGATATATACAGAACTCATAATTATTCATGTCACAAGTAGCCTGTTACATATGTACGGCTAAAACAAATGTTAACATAGAAAGTTACCAACACAATTCGCGAGTTGCGACCAGAGAATTGTTGAGAGATCTCACATTAGCACATCAATAGCGACATCTGGAGCACATACTACGGCTAATCCTCAAAACAGATCATTGCATAATGTTAAATGTGAATGCGCCCTGAGAAAATGTGAGTTTGAGGTGTGATTATGATGATAATGATGAGGAGATGGATGAGAAGGAAGGAATCCCCGCCAGGCCCCATTCACATGCAGCCAGAGCCTAAAAAACAAAGACGGTGCTAAAGTGGCCATATTAATAAGAGGGATAAATCAAGCGGAAAAACGAAGTGTCAACAACAACGAAAAAAAAATTGATGTGATTAGCTGTTGATTAATCATACCTGAAACATGACCAGTCTGTGCTTCGTCTACGCAATTGATCATCAAATTGGCAAAATCAGGAAGGACAGGTCAATCAAGGAGCTCTGATGCACAAGGAGCAGTATTTTAGTGTAACTGATTTAATACTAGAATATTTTACATGACATAACCGAAATAGAATGAATAATTTGAATGATAAATGATGAGCTCGAGATCTTTTAAACATATAAATCCCACAAAAATATGCCTGTTGGTTGAGAGATTCAAGCCTGCCTTCTCTGATAAATGCCTCAATGATAATCCACCATTGTTTCTATTCATAGTTCACTGCTTCAGACAAACTTCATTCGAAACAAATTTCGATCACATCACGCTGCACAAAATCTGGATCTCCGTGTAGACATTCAGTTGATTTTCTTGATCACCATTCAATATCATTTATTCAACTGATTCCTCAGCTTAAGTACAAAATCTTTTACAATGATAACGTCAGGTTCCCAACTTGTCACCATGAAATTCAAGTGTTTCTTACTCTAATTTCCTCCCCCGATACGTTCTATTTTCCTATAAACCCTGTCCAATTTCTGATTTAATCAATACTAGCACAAAATAATACTGGACATGATAACATCTGTGAATCTTTTTATCACCGGTAAATGAAAATAAGGTACAAACTTTACAACCACTGAAAACAGCACAAGAATTGCAAAATCCCTCTATTCCCCTACAAAGTGTTTTTCTCTTTTTTGTCCCACAATACCTAAAATATAATATAGCAAGGTATAAAAATATATTTAGAAACATAGAATATGCATGCATGTACTATAAATAGGAAGATTTTAAAAAGTGAAATCAAATCATATGTTCCTCTTACGCTCTAACATAAAGATAGATAAAAAATATATGGTTTTCCCTCTTGGCCATACATAAAAATCGAACTGGATAAACATAATAATATCATGCTTAAATATACAAATATTGTGCAGATGATTGAAGAAAAAAATACAAATTTGGTCCCACATATACATATACTTCCAATAGTCCATATACAGTACAAAAATATTATGATTCTCATTATTCAACATTATTCAATATTTAAAGTCACTTGGGCCAGTCTTTATAATTGCTTAGAAAACACACTGTCTGTTCAGATGCAGTGCTAACATGTACATGTCGTCTTTATATTACACTATACATACATGTAGGTTCAGCACACTTTTGGCATTTATAAATGAAAATATTTTAACTTTCATCATAAATATGTACAATATAAAAGAAATCCATGTCCATCGAGAGCAAATACAATAAATCTATGTTTCTAGCACACTATAATCTAATAATAATAATACTTATTAAATAAGTAACTAAATGTATGCGTAACGATCTTCTCTGATAATTACGATAATCCCATCATATCCCCTTCGCTCTACGATCTTCTAATTGGGATTCTGAGAAATACCACCTCTACAATCGCACCATCTTAAACAACATGCATCAACATTTCAGAATGAAAAAAAAAGGAACAATTTAAATGAGTTTTAGAAATGTGTTAATGTCGGTGTCCTGCAATGAAAAGGAGTTAGTATTAAGAGGAGAAAAAAAAATTGAATTATTAAAAACGATGCTCCCCTTCATCTGTGCACCTGCTGAAAGGTAGAAAATATGTTCAGTTAGCAAAATTATGTAAACACGATACTAACTGAAGATAGGAAGGCAAATATAAAGTCACATAGGTATGAGAAAGGAACTTTTCTTTTCCTATCCTATTTAAACCTAGCATCTCCAAAAATAGATAGGGTCATGAGAAACTTGAAAAAAAATCAAACAATACTTTAAAAATATGAATATAAGATTTGTTTTTCCAACTGAAGCTCTACTATACGTACATGTCATCAAAAGTTAAAGTAAAATCAACAACTTAGTGTGCCATACCAGCCCAGGCTACTACAGCCATTTTGAAAGGCTGTTATTCACAGCTAACATATCATCTGTTGGGAGCCAGAAGGCCATTACCTCTAATGATTATGAGTTAACGCCCTTCTGGCCCTTAGCGGACAATATATCTCATCTCCCTAAACAAAAGACGCAACCATAGAAATAGGTGATGAAAAAGAAAATTTCCCTTTTTTCATACTTTGTTGTGACTATACCTGCCCAATCTACTAACCACCTGGTGTGTACAATCAAGGACCCTTCGGACATTTCTCTGAGAAATGCAAAATCAACATTGCCTCCAACTTTGTGATGCATGTACATACACTGTACATGTGCACATTTATCTGGTTACTAGTATTCAGTCATGGTGTTCATGTTTTCCATTTTGCTAACCGAACTGCAAGTGCATTCACATTGTGATCGCTCTTTGACGATGAATCTTTAAACTGGAAAGTGGCTTTTAATATGCAATTTACCACATGCATAGAGAGTACTAGATGATTCAGATGTATAAAGTGTGTATTATGAAAATGCAATTAATTTGCAATCCATATACGTGTGCTCTTGATATTGATTTGCGATTTCAGAGTCCATTGTACAAAGGGTCAAAGATTGCCTCTACTAAGCCATTGGAGGCTCAACATATAAAATCAAGCATGAATCATCAAATCCATTCAAATGAATGATGATAACAAGAACAACAGCATGAATTTAAAAAGAAGCCCAAATAAAGATCGAGAGGAGAAACTAACCTCGTGGGTCAAGCATTGCCCTCTGGTATGGGTGTTCTCTGATAGTCCTTCGTAGCTTTGGTGCTATACCTGCTTGTGGGCGGGGCATGGGTAAGGTGGGTTGTCATGCACAGAGGGCATTCACCATCCAAGGGCGGGGCACCAATGTTAGTCCATTTTCGGTTTGTTCATTTTTATTATTTTAAAAAAATAAGAGTTAGGTATTTGTAGTATTCCAAAACAAACAGGGCAAGTTGGGATGATTTATCATTTTTAAAGTAGGATTAAAAAGGAAATGAAAATAAATTAGTTAGACAACTGGTATGACATTTGATGTATTAAAACAAAATCAAGGTACTTGTTATCTAGTTATTCTTTATTATATGGACAAAGTGAGTAAGATAGTATTAAATTTTCTATTGCATCATATTTATTGCTTGGCGTTAATGTGATTCAAAAACTCTATTGATTAGAAATTAGTGAATAAATTTGTTTCCTTTTTTTCTACAAAATATAAGCAGATAAACATGACTTATCGTTCCTTGAAAAACATTTAAAATATATTTTTAAAAAAGTGGTCGTTTCTGGCAAATCAGTGAAGTGAATACTTGATTACAAAATACTCTATTCTTTGCAAACATGTGAGTTGCTCTCTGAAAAAGATCATTAAAGTCCATAAAACTACGATAGTTGCTTTGGACTTAGTGAAAATAGAGTTGCTTTGGAAGTCATGAGTAAAAATAATACATTTTTCCAAGTCTACAGCATGCATCTTTCCTTGAAAATACACATAATAAAGTCCTATGAATTCAAATATCCCTTACTTTTATGTTATATTTGTTGAAAGACTTTGCCTAATATATATATATATATATATACAAATTCCAGCTACTTCAAGATTTTACCTAAATGACATGTAATTTAACATTTCATCAACTAGAACAGGGTTAATAACAACCCATTCACAACATTAATCTACTACAAAAATATTCCTTATAAAACTGGTAACAATTTTTTTTGAGTTGATACTACATTGAACTTTATAATTTTCTCAAGGAAAAAATATATAATGTGATATATTTGTGCATGATGACAATGTGTCAATTTTATTTCTTTGATCTTGTAAAAAGTTGTAAAAAATAATTTAAAAAATACAGATATCACACACTGATACATATTTTTTAAAGCTCACACACTTGATTTAACTGCAACAGAGAACCAAATCATTATGGAAGAAATCTAAAATTGGTTTTTGGTTCTCATTTTTCAGTTTGGGGTGTTTTCCCATCTTTATGATAACAAGTATCAACAACGAACTACATACCCTCTTTTTCATTTTCATTCTCTCTCTTTCTCTCTCTCTCTCTCTCTCTCTCTCTTTCGCTTTCTCTCTCTCTTGCTGTCATAAAAATGATTAAGAAAATAATCTGACTTGAAATGCATACACTTCAAACTACTTCTTCACATAAACATGCCCCAAATTCTGGAAGAAATGTTTTGAAGTTTCGTGCTTAATGTCCAGATCGATTTCTCTGAAAATATAAGCATGAGAGTCCTATCTCAACAAGACACTCTGTTCAGCTAAAGGCTGGGGCGAAGTTTGACAGCTAGCTTCAAATTCCATTTGGAGCGTTTGGTGAAAGTACTGAAAGACATTTGTTGATTGGTCAAGATTCCATTGGGGGAATCACAATAGCCTAAACATCTATTATCTGATTGATTTACAGACACAAAAGAATGCCAAAACAAAATAATGATGACTTTGAAAATGGTTCAAACAGCCTCTGTCGGATCCTTTTTTGATTTGCTACGAAGACTAATGATAGGTGGGGGGGAAATCCCCTTCATGATTTGGTTTCCACTATTACCAAATCTCTTGATCACTGTTTTTCATTTAAACCCTTGGAGATGTTTCCATTGAATTTAATGGGCATTTCCAATGGGTTTCATCCCAAGGTACATATCTTGGGCTTAGTCTTTATTAGGTTAAGTATCGATGGGTGGCAGGAGCAGTACAAGGGGTAATACCACCGCACCCTTTACCACTGGGCGGGGCACACCTAGTGGACAGCAGCGGCCATGAACATACCGATTGTGCCGTCAGAGATGGAAGGGGGGTACTCCAGCATGGCTGGTGTGAAGGCGTACTGCTGGTAAGGGTCCAGGGGCATGAGAATGTTGGAGCCGTCATGGGAGGGCATCATGGTGGGCGAGGCCTGGATCCCACCCAGTCCGTTGACCATGGTGGTAGCGGCCATGCGTGGGAGGAGCTGCGGTGCCAGCAAGTGGGCCTGGGCGGCGGGCGTGGGCGATCTCATCGGCTGGGGTACTAAGGCACCGGCGGGAGCTGGCAATGTTCTGGGTGAGGCTGTGGGAACAATGGAAAGAGTGTTGGAGAAAATGGATGCAAAAGAAAACAGCTCAACGATTAGTTTCATTCTGAGGCCATAGGAAACTGTGAATGCCACTAGGAGTTTTCAACTAACAAACTCATCCCATTGGAAGTACCAATATGCAAAGTATTGTCTCAGGGTTATTATGTTATGAAACAGAACTTGTCTTCTAACTCTATCATAATCATAGGAATAATCAATACGTACATATCTGAAACTAAAAGAACAGCCTTTATAAGGCAAGCACTTAGAGACAAACCTTTTTGAAATACAAATAATTTATCAAATATAAATTAAAAATAAATCAAATAAAGAAGCCCCCATCCATTTCTCTTTCACTGACTTGCACAGCACTGTAGTTTTATGGTAAACTTTGCATCAGGTGTTTCTATTGTACAGCAGACTGGTGCCAGCCGGTGGAATACTCACTAAGTGGTGTGGCAGCAATACTGGTTTGTAGCTTGTTTGTGTTATCTCTGTACGTTCCCTTCATCAGCGCTAACTCTATTAATTGTCTCTTCTTTAGTTCATCCTCTCCTTCAGCCTGTCGTGCATATGAAAGAGAGTAGAAAAAAAATGTCAAGGTTAATTTAAAACAGTGATGATCTTCAACGTATTTGTCTGTCTAATAGATGACAAAATGCACATGGGTATTGTCAATATGACTGCTAATTATTTTAATGAAAATGTGATGTCCTTCATAAAGAAGGAAATATGACCTGTTTTAGACAATGGGAATTCAGAGTTTATGCACTGACATGAGGGATAACATCATGCTAGCTCACTTGTGATTACACTAATTAGATGGTGAAGGGGCTAAGCGAAGGCTATTGTCTCAGGTAAATGAGATACATGGACAGAGAGAGAGAGAGAGGGAGGGAGAGGGAGAGGGAGAGGAGAGAGAGAGAGAGTGGAATTGAGCTGGTGGATGTACGACAGAGAGAGGGAGAGGGAGAGAGAGGAGGGGGAGAGAGGAGGAGGGAGGGAGGGAGGGAGGGAGGGAGAGAGAGTGGGAGGGAGGGAGAGAGAGTGGGAGGGAGGGAGGGAGGGAGAGAGGGAGGGAGGAGGGAGGGAAGGAAAGGAGGGAGGGAGATGAATAGTTTCTTGCAGGAACAGTTATACATTTACAGTACATGGAGCTAATTTGGTGCAGAGATAAAGTGGGGGGGGGGGGATGCTGCAAATGGAGAAAGAAAACTAGGGACGTACATGTACACATCATATAGATATACAGTACAGGAAAGGGGAAATTGATACAATTTGGAGAGTGTACAAGTGATTTGAGAATCAAAAATAAAATTGGTACAACTTGCAGACAGTGTACAAGTGATTTGAGAATCAAAGTTATGTACTGCAGCTGGTTTATCTCAAGAAATTAATGGAGTCATGAGTTTTTTTTTGTTGCCTCTGCTAAATGTGTAACGAGGAAATTGTGGAGTGGGTGGAGGAGGGGGGGGGGGGGGATCCTGAAAAAAACCCTGATCATACTGTTATAAACAAAATATTAAATTCTAAAGCAGCAATCATGCAGACCATCAGTTTTCCTATATTGTCTACAACCCACATTACACTTTCCAAAAAGACTGTTCAAAATAAATGCAATACTGCCCTCTTGTGTTTATTGCAAAGATTCTTCCAAGGAAAAAGGGAATGCTGTTTATTACAGGGTGTGGTTTTTTTCATTACTAGAGAGCGACATTACAAACTGCCCATAACTGAAGCATTTGAAGGCATAGATAGAAGAAATGCAAAAGCAAAAGTAATTTGAAAGACAAGTACCATCAAACTTTATATGCAAATAAACAGCACAATCTATTTTTAAATATCAGTTTTCAATTTCATGTTGTACAGGTACATGTAAACTACCTTTCTTCCCATTCTCAGATAGCATTGCTTGCCTGGTATGCATACACATATGTAACTTAGAGAAACTGCTTTCTACTTGATTTATTGTCCATATTTTATGAAGGCTCTATTCTCTAATGTTGTAGTAAGTTTGACAAATCTAATAAATGTAACTGCTTCTTCTTGTATGATGAGTCCACATTTCTGACTCCATGTACTCATACTACCAAGCCTAAGAACTACCATAGGTCTACTGGTAAGAAGTGAGCAAAAAAAAATTGTAAAAAATGAGATTCCTGCTATAACAAGGTAATTTTGATGGTCCCAAGGACCTCGTTATACTGAGTTTCCACTGTAATTGCAGCTTTCACTCTATCTTGTTATTAAGAGCTTTGCCAAATATATGCCAGAATATACTGTTCTTATTTTACAAAAAGCAGGCCTTGTCAAGACAGTACAATTGATGAAAATATCCTTCATAATAACGCAGATGGGATCTCTGGTAATAACCCTATTTGTTAAAAATAAGATGGTTACCTACGTTTGTAAGAGCTACACAAATGTAGTGATTTTTTTAATCACATACCCTGGATAGCATGAATGCAAAAGGAGTAATTTATGGATTGCTTGCATTCTGAGACCTCCATTCCTTTTTACAAAGTTTGAGATCAGCTTTCTTTACTACTTACTAGGACTTCTAAGAAGACTTTCTTGTGCAGGGTACAATAATGAATTAATGAAAGAGACTTATTTTATGCCAGGCAGTAAACAGGAATAGATTGAGCTGATGAAAGAGGAAAAGATAGAAAGATGGACTTATGGAGGAGATGGTGAAGGTCTAGAAGGAATCATCAAATGGTAGAAGATTGAAAAGTGAGAGTGGAAAGAGAGAGGGGAAGAGAGAGGGAGAGAGTGAGAGGACAGGATAGAGTGAGTGTGAGTGAGAGGGGGAGAGGAGTGAGAGAGATAGAGAAAAAGAGAGAGTGAAAGAGAAAGGGAGAGAGAGAGAGAGAGAGAGGGAGAGAGATAGAGAGAGATGGAGAGAGAGGGATAGAGAGAGATAGAGAGAGATAGAGAGAGACAGGGAGAGTGAGCGAGAGTGAGGAGGGGGAGAGAAGAAAACAATATCCCAGTTCTTGGGGGTAACTACAGAAAGAGTTGACAAGACAGAAAGAGTTGACAAGACAAAAATAGAATTCAAGAATAAAAAAGGATCAATAACAAAATCAGGGGGAAAACAACGTCCAGATAGACAGAAGAGTTACAAAGCTCCCCCCAAAAAAAAACAAAAAAAAAACTCCACACCCACACCATTACACTGAGTCTTGTACAAAACAAGACTTTCTTTTCTCTTTACAGCATACTGTGCACAATATAGCAAGTGATCATTAGAGAGAGAGAGAGAGAGAGAGAGAGAGAGAGAGAGAATAAAAGGGAGGGAGATAACTATCAAGAAAAGGAAGACTTATAGAATTGAATTCCATTGCATTCTAAACAAATATCTATACTCTCAGGGTTACAGATCATACTGAGCTCTGGCTCCTTCAGAAAGTAACCACAATTGTTCCTCTAGCAATGAAAAGAAGAGGACTAAGACCTCCTTTTAGGACTGATAAAAGAGCCCTGATTCCAGCTCTTCAGGCCTACTTGTGAATAAGACTTGGGCAGGATTATCCCCCTCCCTCTTCTATTCACATACATAGGACTGGCCAATGGGAAGAGAGAGAGAAATCAATATACTGATA
This sequence comes from Heliocidaris tuberculata, assembly GCA_025618425.1. Taxonomy (NCBI): domain Eukaryota; kingdom Metazoa; phylum Echinodermata; class Echinoidea; order Camarodonta; family Echinometridae; genus Heliocidaris; species Heliocidaris tuberculata. The sequence continues at coordinate 6,064,153 of CM046837.1, forward strand.
TAAGGGATAAGAAAGGAGAGATTATAAAAGAGAGTGAGAGAGAGTGAGAAAGCGAAGAGGGACAGAGACAGAGCAGAAGATTAAGAAGATAAGGAGAGGAAAGAGAGGATAGATATGGAGAGAGAGAGAGGGGAGGGGGGTGGGCAGGGAGAGTGAGATACAGCTAGCAGGCCAGTCACACAGACTTTTCATGAAGAAAAAGAGAAATATCCAGGAGGAGGACAATGACGAGAATGGGAGTAAGAGAGAACCTTCAGTTTTAAATATAATTAAGATTGGAGAAAAAAGAACCCTCACAGTCTGCAGGTTATAATCTCTTCTTATCTGTTCACATCCCTTGTAATTCTGTCTCCTCATGAAAATACACCATAAACACTCATCACCCCCACCCAGCTTTACTATATTTTATCCCACTTTCCAGCTTTCATTTGAGCAGTGTTACTAATCACTCCTTATACATGTATTAATCAAGCAAGCCCAGCTTTTCTCCTCTATTTCTCGAAATCAGCAGACTTTTATCCTCCATCAAAAGGCATAAAGGTACTAACTGCAACAGCTTCTAAAAATGCAATGCCTGTAATTTTTTGTGAGGATTTAAGGAATATAAAATGTTACTGTCAACTTGAGTGACTGTGTTGTAAGTCTTCCTAATGAAAAAAAATAATGGAACCTGGAGGTTTGGAAAGACATCTTCATGAATTTAGATGTGTTTGCTAAGAATTCTTATTTTAATGGTTGGGGGGGGGGGGGGGGGGGAGGGAAGAAAATACTTGGTATAGATGTTGAGTCAATGACCTGACAAGTGTATTCTTTAAGCCAAGGATGAGAGAAAACAACCGATGAGAGGAATACACAGGAATGAAATATCAAGAACGCGAATAATTCAATGAAAGAAAAAGAAGAGGGAGAGGGAGGGAGATACAGAGGGAGGAGTGGAAGGGGGGGGGGTGGGGGGAGAAGAGAAAGAGAGGAGAAAGATGATAGAGAAAGAGAGAGAGAGAGAGAGAGTGGGGGGGGGGGAGGGGGGAGTAAGAGAGAGGATCCTGCCACACCCAACAGTTAAAAACTCTCTTATGATCATTCCACTTTAATCAAAGGCAGGAAACAATACTGGCACAACCGATTCCATCCCATTAACAACATACAAAATTAAACTACTGAACGTACTCTTGCCAGGACTGTAGATCACTCTGGACTTGTTCATCAAAAGAATCTATAGGACGTCATGTTTTGAATGCCAAATCTATTTTCATCACAGGCAAAACTTGCCAAAGACTGAATAAAGTGAAAGGATGCACTCAATATCACTTGCTGTAAGAATCACTCAACCTTGCTTGGCTTCAAAGGCCTGTCCATGCCATAATGCCCCCCCCCAAAAAAAAAATCAACTTCAGATTACAGTAAAATCCACTCCAAAGTAATGGTTTGAATTTTTGTTGAGTAGATTCCACTCTTTCAAGAGTGAATTTCCTAACACCAAGATTAACTGCACCATTATTCTCTAACCAGCATTGTGAGTCCCATAATGGGTAAAGCTAGGGATTATCTGCTAAAACTGCGACCCTCCTGTAATCTCCATTCTTTGGAAAAATAATAATAGGTAGAAAGTCACAGTTATTCATCAAACCAAAGAAGATGGGTGATTTATAAGCCTGAGAAGCCCCTCACAATGCTTCCACACATCTTTGGTAGTGAAAGAGTTATCAAAAGATGGAAAGTAAGCTAGTTTGCTTCAAGAAAATGAGTGAACAGTCTTCTGACCGAGAACTCCTTTCTATTAGGTCTAGTGATATGTCTTTGAGAAGAGTGCAAATTTATTTGATTATCAAGACAGTTAGCTGTTGATAATGACAGACCCTATGACACCAAACAAATACATGAAAGCAAAAATAAGGACCTGGAATCAGATTCTGGAACTCTGTGAATCTTGGTGACCACACTGAGCTACTTCAAAAGGATAACTCTAATATGTTTGAAGAAGGGCAGTGCACACTTGTTCAGAGTGTTTAAAGAGAAGATTGAGTTCTGGGAGAGGTGAAAAATAATTTGTTAGGTTTCTCATTCTTTTTATGTAAGTTTGGAAGAACATCTTACTAGAAATGTCCCCTGAAAAGGGTAGCTCTTCAAATGCCCTCATATGTGAAATATGACGAGAAATAGCTGAAATGTTCAGGCCGAATATTCATGCCACTTGTGTGTGCAGTCCTATATACCTATTTCTGTATGCAGTACATGTACATGTGTCTTTCAGCGAAATTGGGTCTACATGTATTTCTTATTATTTAGATGATTCCAAAACCTCACAGTATAAAACAATTCTTATTTAGATGCGATCAACCTTTCCTAGTTGCTTTGAGACAGTTTCTTTCACAATTCAATTCGAACTGTAACTTTTTAAGTCTACTGTTGTGGTTCAAAAGAGAATATCATACCTTTAGAGCCAAAAGGGCATTAGCACTGTGTAAAATGATATATAACACCTTTCTAGCTCTCAGAGACAATATGGTTCATGAACAAGGTGTAATGAGAAATGTGTAATTTTCACTCTTTTGTAGCTTCATAAAACAGATTCAGTGTTCATTTTTTTCTCCTAATGGTAAGGGAACCGCAATGTAATGTTTTGCCTAAATTACTCAACAGACAATGGCTGTGTACTGTAGTTTATAAGCATAGCATGCAGCTCTCTGAAAGACTAGCATCAAACACTTTGTCTTATTTCTTTGCAACAAGCAATGATAGTCCAATGTAAGCTTTCAGACACCTCTAACGTGTATTTATAAGGCATAATTCATTCATTTATATCACAACACAAATAAATCTAAGGTGAATTACAACCGTTAGGTGTCATCACACAAGATCTTGGCCCCTTCCATACAAACCGGTGGAGTAATTATACCATACCTAGGATTCTTCACCAGACCCCATGAGACAACATCAGAAAATAATTGCCTTCAAATCATCCCGGCCAAATGGGAATCGGATAGAAAGCCTGGCGATTTGGGGAGGTAATTGCCGAAATCTAAGCGCCAGTTTACATTACCCGATACCACGGATGTTTGTGTATATTGTCAACTGCGCTTCAAAGACGGTTTACGTACTGGGTGTCAGGGCAGGGCTGGATGGGGGATAAAACGTAGGAGCAAGCAGAGAAGTGGTGTTTTTACTAAGGCACTTGCATAAGGTCAGGTTTATTATTGTATTTGTCATGGCGCGGGTGCATATATCAAGTGTTAATCAAATGGGGATGAAATATTACTATAGGCTGTTCGTGCAAGTCTACTACCTCTGGGATAATAGCAATCTTCATCATTGATCTCGAAATATCATATATGGCTTTATAATGAGCCTCAGCACTATGATAGGAAATGGAGATGGGTTTTTATTTTACCCTTCTTGCACGTAATGTCTATTTAATGACCCTCCATGATTAGACAAGCAGTAGACAAAAAAAGAAGACGACGACAATGATTGGCCAAAGCAGCCAAATTATATGACTGGGAATGACCACAACGAGGCAAAAATAGTGACAAGTTTCCAGCCGTACACTAAAAAAAAAAACACTCACCAGAACAATCAGCCTCCTCTCCCCTAGATCCTCTGTTCAATACTAATTGTCCTAAATGTATGAAGGATAAATTGATTCCCACCCCCCCCCCCCCCACTTCTGATTTAATAATGTTTCTTTTTCATTCAAAAATTATCCATCTCTATTTCTGCTTGCTGCTTTACTGACACCACTTTCCTATTTCCACTTACTCTTTCCCATCTCAATGGAAATGAGACAGGGCATCTCAAAAAATGAGATAAAATAGGAATCATTGACCTATAATTTGAGAATTGCATGAAATGTGCAAATGATCAGTTTATTCATAAGCTTACTTATTCTTTCATTTTGATGTAATAAATGAATACCTATCTATCAAGTCATCTATATTCATTGTTATTTTTGACATGTCCCTTTTGAAGACACATACCCTCATTTGCTTTTGTCACGCAGGGTCCCATCTATTCCATTTGACATTTCAACAGTCCTCATACATAATGCTTCCATAGATCACCATGTCCGCAAGCATCTTGTTGTTTCTGCGCATCAAAGAAAACAAGAACGAGTTTTCATTGACGCGCCGCAAACCCCATGCTGTTTGCGTCTTCCTCTCTGTACATGCTCCTCTCTTCAAAAGTTATTCCAGAATAAAAATACGGTGAGCCTTCCACTCGTGTTTTCACAAGACAATTCAAAAGCTTTGGACAAACAATCGGATACATATGAAAAGTCTGAATGCAGACAGGCAAACACTTTGCATGGCCGTCATAAAGCCATAGTGCTTTACATCCAGTGTTCATGTCTAGTAGGGCAGAGAAGTAGACAATCACTAGGAATCTATCCACCTTCCAAGAATCATGTCAAGAGCTTCAAACAAGACCTTCCCTTGTACCTTTTTCTATTTTCAAATTTTCTTAACAAAATTCTTCCCCAAGATAAGGGACATGCAGGGGGGTGTCATTTTTCGAAGAATACAAGGACACTTTCAGTAGCTGAGGAGTGGGCAAAAATGCCCTTACATGTATGTCTTAAAGTAATTTCAGAACTGTTTTAAAGCTTGTAAATCATTGAATTCTCTCTCCATTTCAAATTTCCGAAACATTCAATAACAAAAACTAATGCAATGGCAAATATGAAGGGGGTATCAATATATTCATCAAAAAATTGTTCTATATAAACCCAAGGGAGCTCCTTGATAAACCTAAGTAGATATCAAACCAAAAACCTACATTTCTCCATGCTACCACTGTTGTACTTTTACAGCCAATGTAAGTTACATTAGTGTCTCAATGAAACTTGCAACTTGCAGTAAAATATCTAGAAAGGAATTCCCTAGTGATGTGAATGATGAAGTAAAGCAGCTAGCCATTTTTTTTTCTTCTTCTGAGGATTCAGCCTGCATGCTACTCTTGTAACTGGTGTAAAATAAGTATGTGGGAGGGAAATATGCCAAACAAACAGAGGCTATATCAGCAGGAGGCTATCACAGCCCGAAAGCGCTGGAGAAAGCGATCTGTTGAGAGTCAAGAAAGAGGCATGCTTTCTGAGCGTGGACAAGCTTTGATTTGTCATGGGAGAGGGCGAAATGGGGGAGGGGGAGGGGGTGGGGGAATGTGAAAGAACAGACTTTGTGGCCAGAAAAACTGATAAAAGATAGATAGAAATAAAATGGACAGCCTGAAAGGCCACTTTCAAAATACTGTGTGAAGAGGCAAAACAATACAAAAATAACAATAAAAACATCCACAGTTAAAATAACAGCCATAGGGGTGATGGTACAATTAAAAAACAAAATGAAAATTGTTTTGAATGGTTAAAAGTATATAGAATTATTTGTTTACATTCATCACTTTTAATCTTTATTGACTCGAGAGAGTTATATTTGCCCAATTTCATGAATCCCAAATGGACTCGGCTCTAACTGAGGTACACTTAGGGAATTGTCAGGTGACAGATCTAGCATCTCGAATTGAGTCCTCTTCATCTTCAACTCTCAAGCAACATCATCTAACCACGCAATGCCCATCCCATAGGTCTTGGGAGAATTTGGTTGGAAAGCCACAAGATATCGGCAAAAAGCCAGAAGAAATCTATGCAACCGCTCTTTATTCATCACAAACAAGGTCCTCAAGGAAGCATTTATGAACAAATCAATTCATTACCCTATCTTCACTTAAAAGTAGCTTAAAAACAAGTATGTCTCCACCCTCTTTTGGGTCCTTCCCTTGGCCACAGGCTGGTTGCATTTCCGAAGTCCCAGTATGTGCAAAGCGTAAGAATCCCCTTGAAAAAGAGCTCAATATCACATTTCAGTGTTGCCACTCCTACTTGAAATTCACCCAAGTAGACATTCATTCAAGAACCCCTCACAGAGTTCCCACTTCCCTCCTCCAAAAAGAAGATGCGAGGAAAGGTTATATGTGGCGGAACAAGAGTCTGAGGCTTCAAACTCTGCATTTTAATAGACATTATTACAATCCCATAATGTCATGAATTTTTAAAAAGACATTCCTTTTCCTCTCATTAGAATCCAACCCATTACTTCTATGACGAGTTCAAATTTTAATGCTTGTGGGAATAAAGTGTGAGCAGACCTGAACAGACCTAGCAGCAGCAAAAACAACAACATGAACAGAAAAGAAAAGAAAATCAGATACACTTCAGAAGAGCTTCTCATCTCAAAAATAACTAAGAGAATCTTCTAGAAACATTGGCGCATTGAGCGATGGGGTCAGTGCATAGAAGTTGACAAGGGTAGGATCTTATGACCACTTGATGGGTGATTATGCATTGAACCCCGGTCAATTAGTGACCATTCAGGACATATAACCAGAGGGCTACATGTCTCCCCTTTCAGTTGCACCAATTACACTATTAGTATGGGAAACTTATCCAGTTGAACCTACACATTAATTACACTGCACGTTCTTCCTTATATATGCAGGCAAATTTGCCTAAACCTTGCGTGAAGAGAGAGTTTGGCTGAATAAAAACTGTAAGACAAGGCTTTTACATTGTGAAAAGGCTTTCTAGGGTCCTAAGTTAAGATATTCACTTGTATTTTTCAACAGTGAACCATATCTTCATACATGTATTTATAACAAGTAGAATCAATCAGTATAAAGGGCCATAAAAACATGTCACTGATTAGGAAGGGGCAGTCATCTTTTCTACATATACGACTGCTTCTATCTCTCCTAAACTTGATGATTCAAGCAATCCCATTGGGAACATGAAGTTACTATTAATCTTCATAGCCACTGTTACTTTGGTAAATTTTCTACATGTTCCACTGCTTCTATCTCTCCTATTCCTAAACTTGATGATTCAAGCATGGTAGGTCTATGATTCAAGCAACACCATTGGGAAGATGAAGTTACTATTAAATCTTCATAGCCACTGTTACTTTGGTGAATGTTCTAAAGTTTCCATGTCTTCTCTCGACTATCATTGATCATTCAAGCAACACCACTGGCAAGAAATTGTTGCCACTTACCTTGAAGAGTCAAGATATCTTTGCATTCATGATAGCATTCTTGAAACAAACAAACAAGAAAAGATGACCATAACAGGGTTGATTACATCACCAAGAAATTCTCTATTTTAAAATCCTTATGAAAGAACCCTCTTTGACTGTCTTCCCAAAGCGACATACAATCCTCAAATTAGGAGTAACATATCTTGAAAGGTGATGTAGGCCCTATATATGCTACATCTATGACGTCCTATTTTAGCAAGGTGGGTCATGGATCAGTTCATGATGTCTTTGAGCACATCATCATCACTTCTATGGAGCTTTGGTGTCAGGGCAACACTTGCTATACTCCATTTACGATTCGAATTCAATTTGGACGTATTTAGCCCAGATAGATTGATTCCCTGAGAGAATGGGGAGGTTAGTATTTCTTTTCTACTTCTGTGTGTATCATACTTTCAAACTGCAGGCGTAAACCTGTGAAGCAGGAATGCATGTGGTGACATGTCTACATAACAAAAAGTGAAAGAGATATACGTTTAAGGGTACAGTGGAAACACGTTTGAAAAAGCTCTAATATAACGAGATTCCTGATATAACAAGGTAATTTTGCTGTACCCAAGTCTTTATGTTTTTTTTTTTTTTTTTAACCCTGATTATAAGGAGATTCCTGATATACTGTAACAAGTTAAAGGAGAATGAAACCCTGGGGGTAAATTAATTTTAATGAAAAGAGAGGATAGAGAGAAGCAATTTTAAAAAGTTCCATCAAAATCGGTTAAGAAATGAGAAAGTTATGAAAGTTTGAAAATTCTCGATTTACTTTCCATGGCGATCCTCAAATTGGCAATGTTGCTTCAAAGTGACTGGTTTAGTAGGACAACTCTCCATATGTTTTGTACACAAAATGTCACATTTTCTCCATTATCTCTAACAATGCTGCTTGTCTTTTTGTGAACACAACATGTTGTGTCAAATACATTTTCCCATGATATATCTTGAGCTAAGGAGACAAGCTGCACCTTGAGAGATAATGGGAAAAATATGAAATTTTGTGTACAAAACATATGGAGAGTTGTCCTACTTAACCTGTCACTTTGAAGCAACATTGCCAATTTGAGGATTGCCATAGAAAGTAAATTGTGACTTTTCAAACTTTCATAACTTTCTCATTTCTCAACCGATTTTGATGGAACTTTTTTTAAATTGCTTCTCTATATCCTCTCTTTTCATTAAAATTGATTTTTCCCCAGGGTTTCATTCTCCTTTAATTTTCATGGTCCCAATGTCCTCGCTATAGTGAGTTTCCACTGTATTTCTTGATGTAGATATGGGATGAGTGGAAAAATACACGAGTACATGACAAATTTCATAGTTCATATTTAATAAACCATTTTATCTAAAGCAGTTATGGGGTCGATGTAGCAAAGAACAAAGCCACTTCTAGTCCATAACTAAGCACACGGTTGAGATAAACAGATATTTCCACACGAATGACACAATGACAATTTCAAAATGAAAATAACAGCAACAACAAAACATTTTACAAATCTGAACATGTTTCAGGGTTCATGACAAACATAAAATTCTGTTGTAACTTTGGCTGAGGATAGACATGTTGTGAACTCTACCATGCTCTGATCTTCGAACATTTTTTTGTTGTTGTTGTTACCTTCATTTTAAAAAAGAAAGGACGAGTAGAAATATACAGATGATCAGATAAATGGATTGATCTCATAGAAAAGAACATCTACATGTACATGTATTTCAAAAGATAAAAGCCATTTAAATCAAAGTACTGAAAGCCGAGGCAGAAGATCAATTATGAGATTTGAAAATTTAAGAAGCAGAGGTAGAACTAGGAACACTCTCTTTTCTTGTTTTCTAGATCTCAAATGTCCTTAGTCCCATCCATTACATGTCCAGTACCCTTTATGCTTACTACATCAAATGCCAACTTGTGACCCAGCCACAATTTGTCAAGTTGTGTGGTTTATTGAACAACCGGTCTCATGTGGCTTTTCACCAAATCACCAAACAGTAATACGATCCACTATCAATCCATTACAGCCTGGTTATCCTCTGTTCTTTCTTGTTTTCAATTCTTAACTTCTTGTTCATGAGCAAATCAATTCACTAAACAAAATCCATTAGTCTGAAAAATGACTGTCCAAGCCTGACTGTTCACTCAAATCAGGACATTATTTCTTGTATCCTATCCCCACCTATTGAAATAACCTATATAAAACATCTTCCTTGATCTGCTTTGAGAAAGTTCAAAATTAAACAATTCCATTACACTGAAGCAAGGCTTCTATATATTCCCAGATTCTTATATTTGTTATAGTCTTCAACAAGAGTGTTAAAAAAAAAAATCACGAATGAGAACAATGTTGATATTTCTGGTACAAATGACCCTCAACCCTTCACTATTCTACAATGTTGTAATGGTCAAATAGTAAGCCAAAAGGTTAGGTATAATGGCCATCATCTTGGACTAACACAACCTCTCCAATAATTGTGAATGATCAATTATCAAAATTAAACTGGAACCAGCAAATTACTACAAATAGGATCCAAATTTTACCCCTTATTTTGCACAGACCTTTGTATATAACCAATGATATCTTTCTTCCTTCCCCTTTCCCCTTCAGCAGAACTAGTAAACGCCTGTCACAAGCTGTCCAAACCAATTACGGTCCAAGTTTTGATTTCACAAACTTCCACAAGCAGGTGTCGCTTTCTCTGAGCCAAAACATTCTGAAACAATAGCTAGGGGGTTGTGTGTGTGATGAGAGATAGCAAGACACAAAAAACAAAGGAAAGCACCAGCCAAGTTTACAGAGATGGCATTGTTAAACAGTCGTGTGATTATTATACTAATCAGCAAAACATTACTGACTTTATTTAATGTTTGGGCAATGAAAAGAAAGAAAAAAAATCAATAAATGCTCATAAATTGGCAGGCATCACATAAGAGATGGGAAATAACTGAAAATTCTATGACAAACAATGGGAAACAAATATTGTAGTCATAATTTAAACAACTGATACACGAAGACCTTTCAGGAAGTGATATCATATTGAAAATTAAAATTTCATCACATACTCTACTCCAAAGACACATTTTCTTGTTTTCATTCTCAAATTTAGGGGCGGGGGAACGTCATTACAATTAGGAGACTGTTGATAAACTGAACACTGCCCCCTAAATGGGCATAATATCCATTGTTCCTTCTTTTATGAGCAATTGCTATGTCTTAGAGAGTACCCCATGTTCCCCCCAAAATCATAATTTCATTCCTTTCCCAGAGTTCTATGCAGCTGCTTGAACTTTGACCTTCTGCCAATGTGTGCCATTTAAAACAGTGGAAATAACTTGGCAGAGAAGCAGGCTCTCTCATTGGTCGATGCCGCTAATTACATTCCCTGACTCTGCAGGATACTTTGACCCAGGCGGTAAGGGGGAGCTACCTTGGGAAATCAAAGCTTGTTACCCTGTACTAAAAAAAAAAAAAAATAGTTTGAACCAAAATACTCCTCAATGGGGAGCCAATTTGATGAGGACAAAATTGGTACAGCTCTAAGCTTTGACATGAATAAGGTAAAGTTCTGTTAAATGTTTAATGGAGTACTTTTGTTGATGCTACTAGCATATTGGTCTATCAATTCATACAACAGTATACACTAAATTAGGCACATCCATATGAATAAAAAAAAAAGTCACACTTATACTGCCTCTCAAAACCCATTCATAAACTGGAGGCAATAGTGGATTTGTAATAAGAACTTTTATGATAGATCCTTCAAACCAATAGTCCCTAACATGTATATTTGACTTTATGTATCTTTACACAGAACATCACAGACAAAATTATATGCTACAGGCTATTCCTCTCTATTTCTACTCTATTTCTACTCTAAGTACTGTGTGACAGGGTTAATGGTCTTTCTTGTTTTATCACAAACCATAAATCAGGCATCAAGTTTAAGTTGAAGTATTCCTCTCTGTCACGGCTCTCAAAATTTTATAGAGTTGGGCTGTAGGAGGGGCACGTTCAAACTGCCCAGAAAAAGAGTGTAATTCTTTACTCCATATACTTGATGTGAAAGGAACATAACGCAGGTGTACATGTAGATGTACATGTATGCTTATCTGTAACTTTGGAATGGTGTGAAGGCATTATTTTAACTCGAAGCAACACTGGACTTGCATGTTCTTAATCACCTCTTCAGGAAAATATTCATATTTCTACCATGTGTGAACAGAACCAAGCCAGAGTCTCCTCCCCCGCCCATAACCCTTGATGACCAATAAACAAAATATCCATTTCCTAAAATGGATATCAGTTACCCCTTGTGTTTCTTGAGAAAATATTTAGGAGGGGAAAACCATTCCTTTCTCCTTACACTTCTCACTTGCAACCCTGAAATCAAATTAAAACTGGAAATACAAGAGATGGGTTGAAAATTTGCCTTGCAGTAACATGCATGTGCATATAACATATCAAATTTTCATACCTTTTATTGTCATACATTCCATGAAAATTAAATGCACATTTTAAACAGATATCAAATATTAAGATTCTGTGGAGGCTGCACCGTCACTATCAAATTGCGCACGTTCATGGTCACCTCATAACTGTACACAGAAAATGTGCCTTTCTTGAGGCTCTACTACTACGTCAATTCTGTAGATTTTTGCTAAATCCTCCCCCCCCCCCCCCACTTAAAATGCGAGTATTTGTTGAACACTTTCTGTATTTTAACAAGGCATCAACCACAACCTTGGTCCTATCTAAATGTTATTTTTATCTATTTATTTATTTCAAAGGGCTTGCTGATGTGATTGTCATTTTGACTCACAGGATCATTGTAAAAGTCATTCTTTTTTTTGTCCACTCACGAAATGCTACCAACTTAAAACCTACTTTGAAAGTAATTCCACCTTTCCACATATCCTTCTTAGAATCATTCTTTTGTCGTTGCAGAAATAAATGAATATTTAGGCTATATTCCAGACTAGAAGGTTGAAAGACCAAAAGATCAAAAGAAGGTCACTAGGTTCACATCAGCTTCAGATAGCTAACTGACCAACAACCCCTTTCTCCCCCCCCCCCCCCTCCACAGCTGCCTATTCCCCATGACACAAGAGCCACAAAGCTTAAATAAATACACAACTTTAATCAAACTGGTTATCATCTTCCTTCTTCATATGGCATAAATAATCTTGTACAGTCTCCTTGTCCCTTCCCTTTTCCTCCTGTTTACCTATCTCCTGACCCCTTCTGTCAAGCGGGACCTGATAGGCGATTTATGTGGCAGAAATACCTTGGGACAGCTGTGTATATTGTGATTCCTGATAAATCAATGTTCAGTACACAGATGGGATAGCTCCTTTCACACTGGATATATAATACTTTTTGTCTCACCAACGCCCCCCTCCCCCTGCAATGCTTTTCTCCACCATCATCAGCATCACATTTGAAAGACATAATGAAGATGAAGATGATGATGATGATGATGATAATGATGACAAATTATAATGCAGACCTTCGGCAAAACCAGAAACACTTCTGCAAACTTTTTCATCAATTTGTAAAAAAAAAACCCTGGTTGTTATTCAGTTATTTCATAGAAAGAAACTTTTATGAATCCAGACATCTTTCAAAATTCCTACCATATAAAATAGTGAATTTATGGTAAATTGTACTTCTTGATCTACATGTAATGTAAAACACCTACATGTATTAGACACAAATGTTATTGAAAATAGATGATATGGATGAATATAAGTTTACAGTCCTGAACTTCTAGCTATTTCTGACTCTTTGAGTGAAAGGGATATATCCCCCAAAAGAATAATTATTACAGGAGCAGAACTAAACTGAAAAAAAAAAAATCATCATTTAGCATCTTTGAAAGATGAGCCTTTCCTTTCACATTATACTATACAATCAGCTAAAGATGAGCCTTTCACATTATACTACCCCCTTAGCTAAACTACAGCCCCTATTACTAGTGTGAACACATCACTGACTCCAAAGGGGAGGTACAGACAAGTACCAGTAGGTTATGAACAGGAGTCAGAAGGGGACCACTGTCAGTGTAAAATCACAAACAGTAAAAGAATATGGCTGCCTACAGGAATTATCTGGTAATGCCTGCATTTCAACACAGCCTTGAGAGATAGAGAGAGAAAAAAAAGACAACAACAACACTAGTATTGGACTTCAGCTGCAAATCCCTGAATCAGATTAGATTACTATCTTCCAGATTTATACATGAACAATGTAGGCCTCCATGAAGATGTGACATCTATGATGCAATCAACAGTACTCTTAATTACTAAGTACAAAAGGACTTCTTTTCATGGCAAAGCACGATAATATGATTACAAATTACTACCCAGTGTGAAAGGGTTATCCCAGTTTCCATGGAGCTAATGCGACAATCGCATTCTATTATGATTAAAATCAAACTGCTGAACACAGAGTAAAGATATGTATTTTATTAGGATGAAAATTCTTTTTAATCAGCTGAGCCCCTGGATTATCACAAAAACAAATATCTTGAAGCCCTTGAACCAACTATGGTGAAGAAGGACCTTGCTTTCAATTCACACAAATTTTCTTTAAAACATTGTCAAAACAGAATTAACAGATGATCTGTAAAGAATTCAACGTTGCACACCAATAAGAATGTAGAGAGTTGAGCTGAAAGCAAAAAAATGCTCTAAGATGAGATGGTCACGTTCATCTAAGCTGACATTTAAAAAACAATATTCGCCAAATTTCCCGAGACAAAGGCATTTGTGATTTATGACCTTGCTGCTGCATTACCATAATGGAAACACATGAAGGAATCAACCAAATTATCCTGAGTACATTGGGCTCACGTACATAAATGTCACAGCTTAGTTAATGTCTGATTCACTGTAGCATCCCAGAATAAATCTTGTTCTATTGCCATGGACAACTTTAAAAGCGACGGAATTAACCATCTTATTAACCGCCAACCTAGTTAAGATTATAGAACAAAAATACATACTGTAAACACTGTTATTTTTTGCACGATTAAATTTTCGCGCTGAGCGACCCCAAAACATATTCGCAGGTTCTTTAATTCGCGCTACACAATTACACGCTCGCATGTACACCCACTCCATTTATTAATTTACACACACGCAGTCCATTCAAATGCATACGGAATGCGCTACTACACACACACACGCTCAAAATGAACTGGACACACACACACATATTAATGTGCCGAAGCGTGCAATTCAACCCGCATAGGAAATCAGGCTAATATTTTCGCGAGTTCTAGTTCGGCGCCCGCCGAAAACAGCGCGAAATCCGCGAAAATTAATGTACTGCGAATGTTTCTGCATTTACAGTAGTATCTGTTCGTGGAAATGAAGCAGTTAAAAAGGGAATCTATCATTTAACCCAAATCATCTTGCAAGATTCACATCAGTTAAAAAGGGAATCTATCATTTAACCCAAATCATCTTGCAAGATTCGCATCTCACCAAGACATACAAGAACAAAGAATAGAGTTTACATGTATAACAACTTCTGCATACTTCGTTAATTATTTGCTCCTGGCAATAAAATTGCGGGGATAAGAAATAATAAAACCTGAAGTAACTCATCTTACAAGCCTTGCATTATATCAAGATCTTCAAAAGGAATCGATTATTGATTAAAGAATTTACACATAGTAACTACTTGTGGCAAAGGAAGGGTTAAGAATAAAATAAATTTACAGTAATCCAAATCATCTTCCATTTCGCCAAGGCATCCCAACAAGAAGCCGACATAAAGCCCTACTCAGCAGCCTTCCTTGGACGACACGCATTTACAATATCCCTTTGCTGATTCCACTTCCAAACTCTCACAATTGGCCGAATTGAATTACTTGATTTGTCAAACAGAGTGGGAGCAAATTGAAAGAGACAACGGTAACGTCTGATGGACCTTTCTTCATGAGCTCAGCAAATTTGGCTCAAGTCGAAGAAACACGGGAGACGAGACGAAGATATATGGCGCACCTCGCTAGACAGTCCTTTGAAAGACGTCTGAAGCCTAACTGCAAGCAACATTGGCATGTTCTTTCCATTTATATACATGTAGATATATACATGTATACATATTTCAAGAGAGAGAGAGAGAGAGAGGAGATAAATGTTGACTAAAATTACGGGAAAGAGTGAGAGAGAGAAAGAGGGAGGGGAGAGAGAGAGAAAGAGAGAAAGAAAGAAGGTGAAAGGGAAAGAAAGATTGAGGACCAGTTCATCATGCAGAGATAGACATCTGATATTTTGACATTAGAAAAACAGCAGGATTTATTTCTTTATATAGGGGATATGTTCATGAATATAACAAGAGCAGGTAAGCATGTTTGTGTTTCTGCTGCTGGCATAATTTAATGGATAAAATAAAGAGATTTGTACTGATATAGAGATGGACCATCCATCTTACAGATACAACTTTCCCTGGACAAAAGTAGGCGATGCCTTTTAACTGAGCTATGTTATATCAAATTCTGCTTCTTTTTTCCAGAATTCTAAATCTATCTTTTGATATAATTGTTAAATATAGACAGAGATAGAGAGATAGAGATAGACAGATAGAGAGAGAGAAAGCAAGACAGAGACAGAGAAAGAGAGAGAGGGAGAGGGAGAGAAAGAAGGAGACAAGGAGGAGGAAGAAGAGGAGGGGGAGGGGGAGGAGAAGATAAAACACAGAAATTGAGTACAAAAGGAACAGTCTTTCTCCCTGCCACTGAACTGCCTTCATCACTCTTAACCCTTTCAGGACAGGAATTATTCAAGGGCTAAATTGATCACATTTTGTTCTTTAAATTGGCAACGATAATATTTTTCTTCTAGTGCTACATGGTTCTAATAAGCTGTAATGTCTTTGAAAACAATACACATGATCACAAATTTTGTCGAAAAGTTTCAAAAATTGCCAATTTTATTTAAAAACAATGATTTTGAACTTCTCAATGTGTTGCCAATTTGAGGATTTTAATGCTTAATCCCATTTTTTAAATTCCTGGCATCAAACGCAATCTGGTCATCCAACAAAAATGGACATAGTGTGTGCAGAAATTTTTTCTCTTTCTACTCATCCATCTGGTATATTTTTTAGAGCTCTGAATCAAAAGTTATTGAGCCAAACCACAAAATGTGGTCAATTGTCTCGAAAGGGTTAAAGGTAATAGATAGTTTTGGGAAGCCCTCAAAAACTTTTCATGAGATTTCTTTGATTTTACTTAATAAATAGCAGGGTACTAACATAACTAAGATGCTGTGAAGTTTTTTCCTCCTCAAGTGAAATATTATCGAATGGGAGGTGAAAAGTAATAGAAATCCCTGGCCCAAAAAGAGGGGATGTAAATTCAAACAACAGCCACACACATTACTCACATGAGGATTACTGTGTATTATAATATGCTGCACATAGTGTGAAGCACTGGGTTCATTGTGTGGGGAACCTTCGGGTGGATATGGTCTTGGCATGAGGCAGTGAAAAGCCGTTACCAAGCGTTTCTTACAGATATTTACATGTACACTGAAATTTGTTCGAAATCGTGAATGGAATGTTAAATAATCTCGTACATATGTCTTATGATAAAAGGAGAATAGTACATGTATGTGACTATGTTAGATAAGTTTCTTGTCAGTATGATTTCTGCTACCGAGACTGTCTACGAGCTTTAATATCAGAGGTTGGTTAAAATCAGAGCTTGGATGTGAAAGGAAAACCATTTTGCCTGCAAGCTAGAATATCACTATCAGACCAAATTTCCTCCAAAACCGTACTGTAGATTCTCTAGGTTTCAATCATTTACTCTCACTTTCTTCCATTATTTCTCTTCTTTCTAAAAGGTTACTTTTTAGCCCAAGGATTAGATAATGTTCATACATCATTATCTAATTGAAAAGCTAGGCCCTTTTTTTCCACATCTACTATGTCATTTTATCTAAAAAGCTATCGAACCTATCCAAAATGCAGCCATTGGGGGAAAATTGAATGAATAAGTGCTACCATACAAGAAGGGTGATTTTTATTATTGACAGGAATTGCCAAAAGCAATGAAAGGGCTGTAGGCTTCAGCTTCAACATTTTACAAGGCTACACATTTGGGAGAGGCGGTGGGGATTTGGGCAATAATTTGTGCAGAATAAAAATGATCTGAAGTAGATACCTAGGAAACATGCAGGAAAGGCTCTAAGGGTTGGACAGTTAATACAGACCAGGTTAATTTGGAAAAAAATAGTCCATGGTAGAGGGTGATAGTGATTTGAAACATGTGGCTTTAAGTGGAAATAAATATCGACCAGATAACAACGGAAAGAGACCCAAGGTGGAAGAATTGAAGGTGGAAAATAGAAGACATCAAAAAGGATGAAGACCACATTGAACCTGCAGTATCTTAACAACACCGTGAGAGCTTTGATCAGTTACCTGTAATATAACTGGTCAGGTGCTGTATACATGTAAACAAAAAAGTAATTGCATTACTATTGACATGAAGATAAAGAAGAACCCCAAAATAGGCAACAATATGAAGAAAGAGGGTGCAAAAAACAATAACAACAACACATAGTCTACTTAGAAACAAAAGGGCATTAACACATATCATTTTGTATCTCAATACTCTTCTAGCTCTTAGGAGATGAATTGTAAGTGGAAAAAGGGAAAGAAAAGATGAAAGATGACAGAGGAGAGATGACAGCTATCGATTTGCTATCCTTCTGGGTACAAAAACATCCAAAAACATACATATATAAACTTCATTACAGACCCAAAATAGAGCTGATGCATTTAAACGATATATGAAAGAGGAATATCAGATTTCTCTGAAAGCGTCATTGGTGTTCCTTCTTTCTACTGAACTACATGTAACATGTAGCCTGGAGTTACCTACAATGAGTGTTGCCATAAGTGCATGATAATAGCAGGGTTTACACAAGTCCACAATGGACAATTAAATCTCCTTATTGTTCCTCTTTTGCTGTAAAATCAAAAGTGAAGATGTATTTGAAACAGTTGGGAAAGGGACATGCAGTTTCTTCTTGCATTTAAAAATGGCTCAAAATATATGCCAAGAAAATCTTGAAATATCTCATAAAAATTACTTGAGGAGTGACAGAGGCCATCTCAGTTTCAGTGGGTATAGCTAGATGGTGCACTTGCTCAGTAGAGCTTGCCTGACAAAGCAACATACACCTTGCTGCCTACTGCAACTGAGCTGTCAAAGTCTTTGGAATGAATGTCTCTTGTGAGATCAATGAGATTTTCACAATCTAGGAGCGATGAGAACACAGCCCAGAGAGAAAAGCAGAGCCTGCTCTCAAAAAATAAAAGCATGAATCTTCCAGAAACATGAGCAACATGTACAAGGGTCCTTAAACCGTCCGCAAGAAACATCCCGGCCAAAAGACTAATGGACTAATGTGAATGAGTGGGAGGATGGGCCGCCATAGCCTGAATCCATAATCATCAAAACATCCTTCACCTGAACGATGCATCTTCTTCCTTTTGTGGCATACTAAAGATATGAATTATGAAAATTAAAAGTCAGGGTTATTGTTTTATTCATCTATAGTTCATTATCATCCCAATTTGGGGAAAGACAACAATAGTGCTGTGAGACCTGACTGCGGATATCACCATTGATTAAAAACTCCTACAGCACTGGCCAATATGAAAAATATTGAAGTGCAGAAAGACAACAAAACACTACAAGCAGTGCTGGACATTGGGCGCTTTCACACCTACCCGATCAGGAAAAATACCCGTTAATTACGAGAACTTGTTCAGGCCCCCAAATACCCGATAATTATTTTGTGCTTTCACACCTCCCCGAACCAGAGCTCTTCGAGGAAAGTTCTCAAAGTTATGAGCATGCGCAGTACGGTTTATTTTGCAGACGAGGCGCGCGCTTTCAAATTCACTTCTTCTGTAGACCTCATCCTCTCTCCACATCGCAATGAGCGCCTTCGTCGCCTCATCTGTCCAGTGAGAAGTCATGACTTTATAGAATAACGGTATATCAAACTAAAGACGAAAGTGGAACACAATACTAAAACTTAACCTCGCTCAGCTCGAAACTGTACAAACTCAGGGAAATAAACAACACATTAAAAAAATCTCGACTCCTGCAGCAGCTACATGTAGTTCACTGTACGATATCGAATTGAACGTCGCGCGCGCCAATCAGACCGAAAGTTCATGCACCAGTGTTCGATGGGATAGCTAGTTCTCGTAATTTCCTTTCACACTGCAAATATCCCCGCGACCTTGGAGAAAGTACGCGTAGTTTTGAGAAAGTACCTACTAAATTCCGGGTATTTTCTTGCGGGGATATTATGAGTACTTTCGTTTCACACTGGCAAAATACCTGGTATTTTCTGATCGGGGAGAATACCCGATCAGAAAATACCAGGTATTTTTCCTGATCGGGTAGGTGTGAAAGCGCCTATTAATAGAAGTCCAAGAACAAGTGTCAAGGCTCTAGAATCCACACTAACCCCAAATTGGATAAAGTACAGCATGAAGAGATCAACAATGCATTTAACCCTTGTTTGAATTTTAACGTTCCCCCCCCCAAAAAAAAAACAAACAAACAAACAAACAAACAAACAAAAAACAAAAAAAAAAAAAAAAACCACAAAAAAAAACAAAAAAACAAAAAAAAAACCCAAAACAACAAAAAACAAAAAAAATCCTAAAAACCCTGAATAATATCAACAAGTCTCTTGTTTTAGCTATACATTTTAGACAAAAGTATGATCTTGGCATGAGATTAGGTCAAAGATTTATATATGGCAAACACACAGTGAATAATAAAAAAAATGAATATTACAATAGTACAACTGTACATGTAATATACCCTAAATTGATCTATTTCATAAGGCATGTAAGATGTCATCTTGCTCTTTTCTTGAGGGGCACTGCAGACACTATCACTACAAGATATCAGGTATTTTCCTGTCGCAGCAAGCATGCAGGAAATGAGGGGCTCCCTCTCCTGTCCCGCACACACTGTGTTGCTTTCCAGCCCAGGCGAAGTCACTGATATGCTATCTACACTTACTCAATTTCCTGAATCTCCCATGTGCACTTTCTCTTGAAGAGAAAAATTCACAAGAACTTTTAATATTCTTCACCCCCCCCCTCCCCAACAAAAAACCCTCATTGCAAAACCAATTGATGAACCACCTACTGTCACTGATCAGAAATGCCCCTCACTAAAAAAAACCAGAGCAGAACCTTCAGTGAATGATCCATTTCTATCAGTATTCAGTAGACATTTTTCTCCAGAGATAAAAAAGAATGAACAATTTGTTGATCAAAACTTCTCAATTAAGCTATGTTTTCCCATAGCATTTAAATTCCAAACATGTTAGCCTACATGTATGAGTTATGAAAGATATCATGAAATTTTCAACTGACTTACCAAGTTCATGAATAAAACTCTTACAAAAAATTCCTTTGCCATGTTTACTCTCAAAATCTAAACCCAAATTGTAAAGTTCTATTTTCAAGTGAATAGAAGTATTTGAGTACAGACTGCGGAGGTTTCAAATAACAGGCCATTTTCAAAGTGGATGCCATTTTATTCTCTAACCGGCATTTGAAACCAACTTCTGCCGACTCATTCAGCATTCTGAGCATGGTTGTTCCCAACTGGTAATCGATTCCGTGAGTCTAGCAGTCTACCATCATTACTTCCTGATCAAGACTGCAGGAGCGTTTGCATTTGCTCTCATCTTTCAATCACACATTCTGCAGAGTTTTATTGAATTAAAAAAAATGTGCTGAATTCTATAAAGCTAAGAATTTAACCCATTGCCTAAAAGAAGCAGGTGGTACGTGTATCAAGCCTTGGAGACTGAGGGAATTCAGAGTCAACATGTTAAGAAAAGTTTCTAGTTGTTTGAAAAAGGATCAAAATATCTAAAAACACAACACTTCCTTCACTGTTTTTTCTTTCTGTGCAACTATGACCCCCTCAAACTCATGAATTACAACACAAAAGAAAATATGAAAAAAGGTCCAAAAAATACAATCAAACAAGGTCCAACTGAAGAGGCACAATTTTCACAAATGAAATTACCTAGAAGATACACGACCCCCTAAATGTTTGCTAATTAAAATATCCAGAAGATAAAGATGATAAGTGTGAAAGAGCCTCTAATTTCTATAGTTTGTTTGCGAATAAATATATCCAGAAGATAAGGATCTGGAAGTGTGAATGGGCCTCTGATTTCTCTAGCGCGAGTGGCTGGAGAGTCTGCCTAACTCTTTCCATGAAACCAGAGTCAATACGACTGCCTGCTAATCAATGCCTTCATCGACTGACGGCTCAATCCCGCAAGGATAGTGCAAGGTGGGCGCAACGGCCCATTCCCAATTGCAAGGAAGCAATCCAAATCAGCTTGAGTATTTTGGATAACATCAACACTTGAAACGTTAGAACTCATTACAAAATAACAATTTAGAGTGAAAGACGATTTCGTGCTTGGCATATTGTAAAATTTGCAATTTTTTCTCCTCATGATTTAATATGACGTGGAGGTGAAACAGAGAGAGCCAGTGGGAAATGAAAATATTCTACTATTCAAAACAATGCCAGAATCCATGCTGTCACTAACAAAAAACTCAACTTTTTTTGCACCAAAACAAGACAGACTCCCCAGGACACTGAAGATTTGGAATGTGCACTTAGGCCCCACCCTGTCATTACAAAGCATGAAAATCAAATTGTGATTCACAGCTCTCTGTTTATGTGTCATTTTTTGAAAACCATACAATGATCTTTGGCATCCAGCAGTTACAGATCTATGGCATTATATATCTTTTGTGATTGCCAAAATAAAGTTAGAGACAACGTAAAAGAAAATCTCCCATCTACGAACTTTGCCTGTACCCACGGCTCTTTACAAGTGTAAAACTTAAACTAAGGTTACAGACAGAATCTAATACCTTCCATTTTAACTCATTAGTTGAGTGCTCAACTGATTAAAATCAGCCTGTAGCTTGCCTCAGAACACACACAGGCATGTATCATGTCACCATACTTGTCAAATGAGCTTGCATGGAACCTTCATAGGGACTTTGAAACAGGCAGGGGCTTTTACCCCAATATTGGCCTTGGAACTACTTCTAATCCTGACCATGACAATGAGCTATATGATCACAGGCTCCAACATACATCAACAACAGTAGCTATTTCACTCTCACTCTTACCCCTTTGCCAAAAAATTGTCAATTTAACTCCCCCCCCCCCCCTCTCTCTCTGTTTTCTTTAAACAGACTTGGCACCTTTTGTAATTGTCAGTTCCACGACAGCTTAGTGAATTGTAACTTTGACTTTGATCATATCTGGCGAATGCCCCTAAATAATTGAGTGAAAGGTGGTCGAGAGCTTGCCCAAAAAGCTAGGTAGGTTGGATTTGAGCTTCATGCTGTGGTTTGGGGGAAAATCTCTTTTTAATCACTGCAATAGGTTAATACTTTGTGGAACTTACTGAAGGTACAGAACGATTTACCTGCAGTCTATAATGCAGAATTTAGGAAAAGAATTGAGCAAAAGGTAAGATAAATGACTTAGCAAACAATATGGAGAAAGAGAAGACAGACAGAGAGAGGGTATCTATAGTAAAAATGAAAGACATACAAGGATGAAATGAAAGGAGAGGAAAGAATGAAGGGGTTAGAAAGAGACTTAATGAAGCCTTCTAAAAAAGCTTTTCAACCGAGCTCACTTAAAAGATAAATTTTCTTCAGGTAAGTAAGTCTCATTCAAGTATACAACCCAAATTCTACAGAAATAGTTTGCTTAGCAAACTTCATCCTCTTTACACGGTATAATCATTTTTCCAATCTTCACATCAAAAGCTGTTTATCTTATTTTTTTCATGGTTAAGCACAGTTAATCCACTGTAATACAAATCTATGAAACTCTTTTCTTCTTTTTTTTATTCAACAACATTAGCTGTGTGATATTGATACCATCACATTCAGCTTCCATCTGGAGTAACTTTCCACAGAAAAGACAAAACAGACACTTCAAATGTTGTGAGAGTTACCAAATTTTTACAAAACATAATGCAGCAGGGCAACATTGTCGGGTTTCCTGAGGAAGTTTTGATTGCAGGATGAGCTCTGTACCTTGTGGTCCACCCATAACATCACCTGTTAAGAGCTAGCAGGACATTATTTCATGTCCTCAAACACAGACTCAACCTCCTTCTGGCTGCTAGAAAACACCTTGTGTTAGTTAAGAATCCATTAATCACATACTTCCAAGCTCATTTTAAAGGTACAACAGAAATAAGCATTTTCCAAGCAAATATGCAAATGGCTAAAATCATTTTAACCTTTGGCATTTTTGCTTGGGAAAAAATAAACTGCACACATTTTAAAAATGTATTGACAATTTTTAAGTAAATAGTAGTTATTTCAGTGCACAATCTAAATGATGCTACATGTATGTCACTGCTTTCTGTTCAATATATTGATCTTTTTAAAAATCTTTTTCCCTTTTTTTTTTCTTTTTTCTTTTTGGTTTTGTTACAAGGACACGGCTTTGTTTTGTACGGAAGAAAAACAAGAAGCACACATCCCTATGTAATCATGCATCCACAATGCTTCCCATATGATGATGAATACCTATCATGTAAAAACAAGGTCTTATACACAATCAAAATGTGACGTTGATACACGCACAAACCATTGCCATTCTTTCAAATTTCATGCAGATGAGAGTACCAAAATGAAAGAAAGCTTAGATTTGATTGGGCATAATGTATATTCAAGAGAGGCAGTATTGTTCTGGGACTTTATCATCTTTAAATTTTTTGTGAATGTGTATGTCAGATACTTTTTTGTGAATTATTGTGAATAGGTGCCAACATACATGTACATGAGCTATTGGTACAGCCCATGTGATGCAATACATGTACATAAGCAAGTGAATAATTTGTTCATCCCTCAAAAGCAGGAGGTGAAGACCACAACCATTTGTCACAAAACCATTCCCTATAGGATACGATTACAATTACGGGTAGCACCGGTAAATGAAATAACATAGGGCTTGTTTAGCAAACTGCAGCAGAGCATCAGACATTCTTAGAATAAAAACTGACAGAACAATATGTCCAAGAAAAAAGGTTGCCATCTGTTATTTATAATGACTCCTGAATTGTAGAAGATAATTCCATGACTGAGAGGTAAAAGAGGAAGATCTAGCATTTGATAATTTCTTTCAATTCACCCACGATAATGTAACAGTCAGGCCTACATACATGTAGTATGAAGTCCTGCAAAAACATTGGGAAGCATGTTATTTACACCTCTAACATGAGATGAACATTGAAGATTTGTATCTATAAACCAAACCCAATCGATATTCAAACAAAACAGGATAAACTTTGCACATTTCCTCTTTTGTCTGCACCATTCCATTCCAATCTGCTACAGGGTCATCCTGAGACTAAAGAAAGCTTCACCCTCCAACGACTACACCCAACATGACCATCAATAAGCCATCTAGATAGCCCGCTGCCCATACGTGGCCAATCGAAGGCGCTCAAGAAAATCAATACTGGTTTCTGCCACTCTGCACAAAGTCGTCCACAATGACATAACAGCTCCCTGTCCGTAAACCCTCCTACCCTCGCCCACTGCCTCTACCTCTAGTTCGCACTGTATTGATCCAGCTTCACTGGGGTGGAAGGAGTTAAAACGTTAGGCCGATAAAGCGCTGGCATGTTGCTAATTTCTTGGATCACTACCAGAGCAGATGGGAGGGAGCGTACTAACAAGCCCGAAAATCAATTTTTTAACAGTCTTTTGTCCTCTCTCTCTCTCCCCTTTTATTTCCCAAGTCAGAGGACAAACTGCTGTGCCCGCCTATGATGGCCTGCTATCAGTACCGTAAAAATAGAGCGAAGATACATTAGTTACAGCTCTGCCTCAGCTGAACTAATTTCCTCAACGTTGAGGTCATTATTTCGGCAAGCTCTATGATTTCACCGTTGCCACGCCAATTTGAATGGAACAGGCAGGTGACTGTGGCCAAGTTAAGTCAATATCTCACACCAATGAGAATCGGTCCTTGACATGACATTTAATTACGTAGAAAACTCAATTAATTGTCATCGATCAATAAAGGATTGGTGGTAAATTTGGCCTAATTGGGGAAGAAAACTCAATATGGCTTATTACTGACTGATCAGACATTACAATACATGGGATAACTGTGATGGAATGGAGCAAACATTGTTAAAACATTTTTTCATATTTAAAAATAAAGAAAAGTGTGTGGACCAACGCACATTCATATAGCAATACTGACGCAGTCGCATTGTTAAATTTAAGATTTCAAGTGTATAAAACAATTCTTTATGTAAAACTCTATTAAACACAAACGAATATGGAAAAACTAAAGAGGGATTATATTTCTCCACCTGAGAAAGATCTGGAATCTATTCAACCTCAAGTTTATCAGCCTGAGAATTAAACTTTCATAACAGTACCTGATATTAAGCTTTCAATTAATGCTATAGTTTGAAGTACATCAATGTCAGGAATCTGTAAGAATGTTTTTCCCCTCATCTTTACCTGGCTGAAGCTATTTATAATGGCATGGTTAACACTCAGCCTAAAGAAAAAGAATATCTTAAGAATTCTTAACCACTATCTATTCGGCGAGTGACGTAATTAGAGTTCGACAGCAGTCAGACTGAATTTTACTAGTAAGCAGTAATGAAACCATAAATAAAGCAAAATAAAGCTGCAAAGCTTTCATGCATTTCCTCCAATTATATTTTTGTCCATGTTATAAAAGATGGTATTATAGCGCGATACACTTTCTTTCTATACTTCATATCAGGGAATACATATATGAGGTCTCCAAAAAGTCTAGCCTCATGGACTTAAATGCTCATTTCTGGGTTACCAACAAGATGGATTCAACAGAATGAACAGAACATGAACATGGATTGTTACATGAATGGGATAGGTTCACAGGTCCTCTTGAGGATTCATTGATTGCTTCATGATTTGACATCTCTGGATACATCCTTCCATCGTGTATCTCAAAAGGGAGAGAGAGGGAGGGAGAGGGAGAGGGAGACAGAGAGACAGAGAGAGGGAGGGAGGGAGAGAGAGAGGGGAGAGGAAGAGAGAGAGGGAGAGAGAGAGGAGAGAGGGAGACAGAGAGAGGGAGGGAGGGAGGGAGAGAGAGAGGGGGAGAGGAAGAGAGAGAGGGAGAGAGAGAGGGAGAGAGGGAGAGAGGGAGGGAGGGAGAGAGAGGGAGAGAGAAAGAGAGAGGGAGGGAGAGAGAGAGAGAGAGAGAGAGAGATGGAGGTACATGTAGGGAGAGAGAGAAAGAGAGAGAGGGGAGAGAGAGAGACAGAGAGAGAGGGGGGAGAAAGAGAGGAGATGGGTATCGGAACGCATCTTCTGCCGCCTTCACGCTTCCGCAGCAGCGATTTCATGGCTCCCACAGGGATTCAGCCAATCGGGTCATGTGCGATCATTTGCAACACGAAAGCTTCTCTAACACTGCTTTCATATTTCAGATATACAGCTCTCCAGATCAGATTCAGTAATCTGCACTCCTTACAGAACCCCAAACCTCGTGCATTCCATATTACAGTTATTAACAGAACTTGCTTTTATGGTTACCAAACCATCTTAATGATTTCTTTCATGCCGTTCCAGCCATAAAAAATCAGGAATCCAGAATATTTGCATCTGGATTTAGTAATATTTGGGAAATCCCCCTTCTATTGCAGACTCGCTCCACAGTTAACCCAAAGAACGGGGTCAAGATGGAGCAAGTCTGCACTGGCCAGAAGTGGGTTTGAAAGGACTGAGTGCTGAACAAAGAATGCGGATACCGTTCAGCTCTTGGGTATGGAGCGAGTCCCAACTCGACCTTCAGGCTGCGAGTATGAAAGCGTTGTCGGGGGACAACCCTAGCTTCCAGTGCTGACTCGCTCCATACTTCACCCAAAGAACTGGGAGACGATGTAGCAAGTCTCCACCAAAAGTAGGTTGGCAAGGACGGAGTGCAGAGCAATCCTATCAGCTATTGGTTGTTGAGCTAATCCCGACATTACCCTCACAGGTTCTAAGTATGAAAGCAGCATAGGAGCTTGGGGATGGAAGGGACAGTGGATAAGGCGAAGGAGTAATTTTCAGAGGAAGGAAAGATTACCTAAAGGATTCCTTTGGGTAAATCATATGATATCCTCTTCCAATCCTGGAGCTAAATTCATGTGACGGAGCCTGCATCAACATGTAACCTAAGATAATTTGGGGTACACCTGAGCTTGTTTACTGCTGCAGATTTTTATTATAGTTTACAAGACTCCGATCATTATGCCCTTAATAAATGGGAACAAGATTAGAGAAAGATGAAGATGCGAGAGAGAGAAGGGGAGATGGGGGAAGAGAGGCACGATGAAATAGTATGAACATCAAGTAAGAAACATTATCAATGGTGCTTTCATCTGCCCTATTATTGTCTCTCTTTTATTACTATTGTTGATAACTAAATCTTGGACAACAAGTAATCTAAGATATTGTCAGGGATTTGTAACAGATCGTTTTCCTTGTCTTTTAGGACAACACAAGGAAGAGAACACCAGCTTCGCAGCAGTTTCTCCAAGGATCTCTCCGTGCATCAAGCATGGATTAAGACAATGTGGAATGTGACTTACCGTGGGTACTAGCAACTTCTTGATCTCTTCGCAAGCTTTCTTTAATTTGAGCTCCGCCCTTTCTTTTGTGTCGTCAACTGTGATGAGTACGTGAAGTTCTTCGTTTAAATGTTCCCAGTTTGGCTTTCCCCTGTTCATGTCCTCCTGGAGATCAGAAAATACAGACAAAAAACAAATGTATTAGTCCAGGATCATGCTGCTTCAGCAACGGATAGCATCAAATTTTGTTGATGACTGGGAAGAGGTCTTTGATATCTGCTTATAATCACTTTGACGTCACAGTCAAGGGATAACACAAGATTAATGCCATTTTGAAGACAATAAGACTCAAACAGGTACATGTATCTGTAAATAAGAAACATTTTAAGAGAAGAAAACTCACAGAAGAAAAGAGTAGAGGAATCAATTATTTACTTTTTTGTGGTGATTGGGATACGATACCATTATTGAACCTGACTGATGTCAAAATGACAGAAATCTTCTACAAACATGTTTGATCATTCTGTTTTCTTCATATCTGATTTCAAATTGGGCAAGGGAAATACTGCTATGTTCTTCAAAGCTATTTCAATGCCAATATTTTTACTCCATACAAATTTGACCTTTTGACCGAGGGGTGGCTATGGACCCCCTTGAGCCTGTCCCTGGTGGAATACGCACCTGTCAATGCCGCTTCAAATCAAATCAGGGATTTATCTTTCATAAGTCACAACTGAATTTTGTCCTACTGATGGAGGAGAATTCTAAGAATGAAACACTCAAAGCTACCATGCTTCAAAAAGTTAGCTATCTTCAGACGCTTTTAAAATTTACTTTACATCACGCTTTTCAGATTCTATTTACAAATGCATCAAGGCATACTTTTGTAAGACAGTAGCATGATGACAAGTCTAGTTATCCTTATGAATATGACAACCAGACATTGACTAGCAAAAATCAGTTAATCTTTAGAGCGTGATAATTCATAG
Source organism: Heliocidaris tuberculata (assembly GCA_025618425.1). NCBI lineage: Eukaryota > Metazoa > Echinodermata > Echinoidea > Camarodonta > Echinometridae > Heliocidaris > Heliocidaris tuberculata. The sequence goes on from CM046837.1 coordinate 6,092,898, forward strand.
CTGACTAAAGTTCTGCCACACTCATATAGTTTTTTGAAGCTCAGTAACAATGATATCCGATTGATGAGAATAGGAAGACCCTGGATTCAGTTTCAAGGCAATGGGCTAACACACAGTTCTTTTGAAGGGTCACAAGACAGTTGGCTCCTTACACATCCATATTCTCAACCCAAGTAAAATGAACAGTAATCCATCTTTAGACCCAGATTATCATAATAACTCCTTTATTACTGCATCACTCAACATCCTCCCACCTACTTCCCAATTACTCCAATAGGTCTATATATCCCTCCATCCGCTCACACCCCTCCCTAACCCATCCCTCCTACACCCCCTCCCAAATCCAAGCCCCTCCCCTCCCCCTCTAAAGCCATGCCTGCTTCCATCTGACCTCAGTGACCTCCCAAAATCCATCACTTGGCTCAGTTTGACTCCAGTGCCGCCTGCTGCTTTTCAAATATCATTTTTCGCAATCGGCATTCCGCAATTTCATAGTTGCTACCTCAGCGCAGCATCCCTGCATGCTCCAAATACTGACTGCAACATTCTTGGGGCGACATCATTTGCGAACTCCAGATACACCTTCACCCCAGCATTCTAACTCAATCATTTGCTGCCATAAAAGTTCCCTCTATAAATAACTAGCTCTTCTTTTGTGTATAGCTCTATCTCCATGCATCTTCAAACTATAAGGCCCTGTATGATAAAAAAAAACTTTTCCAACAAGAAGCCACGATTGACCTACGATAAAGAAGAACACAAGTGAAAAAAGATTTGCAAGTTCTCTTCAAAAACACTACTGGCAATACTACACATTTGAGACCATTTAACTAGTCTTATGTATTTTCCTTGTTGAATTAGAAAATAATGTATCACCCATGGGACCTCTTGTTACATTAAGGGTAAGATCTTCTTTCAATTATATTGGGCACTAAAAACCTCAAAAGAGCAAATTGACTATCACATTTGTATTCTATCTCCCTCTTTTTCTTCACCCCTCCATCTTCCTCTACCCGTCTTCATCCTCCTGCAGCCTGCTCCCTCCATGACCAAACTTCTCCACCCTCCAACCTCAAGAAAAACTTATACTCAATCAACAATCAAATCAAATCTTTTACCCTATACCAAGCAGGATCACTGACACCCCACCGTTTCAATGAACTTGGAAACCAACCAACCTATTTTTCTTCACCTTTGGTTAATGAGTCAGCAATCGCTCGCACACTTTCCAATGCATGGGACTAGGTAAGCAATGAGAGGGTAACAAGAATAGACAGGGCTGCACCTACTGCGAAATAGCTGCAATGATTGAGAAATACCATGTCTCTGTCAGTTTATGTTCATGAACTACAGTAGCCAAAGAAATAATAATCGAAAGCGTTAAAGTGATTGATGAACTTTGTGAAAAATTGTAAAATCAGCTCAAATGCCAGTGAATTGTGTGCAGTCCTCTAACTACATATATAATTAAGGATATGTGAAAATATGAGAGAAAATGGAACCCGTTTACTATCCTAAAAAAGAGAAAATTGCGATCAATCGCTAGCGTAAGTCGCTCGGCTTCTTCGCTGCGCTGCAGTCACAAAAACCAAGCACCAGCGCTTGGCGATTTCAGAGCGGGTTTCCAGCCCGTACGGTATTCTGTGATAGAGCGAGGTATGCCAACCGTAAGAGTTCTTTAGGGTTCGGTGGTACTCTATCCCGACATCAATGTTCAATCGTAAATATATTGATATATAAACGACCGATCAGCTTATAAAACTCAGGTGATTCCAATCTGAGCTAAAGGTTTGCAATTATGATTACAGCATTAGCTGGAACAGTGATTTTTTTTTTCAATCCTGGGCAAAGTTAATCAATGCCTTTAAGACAAGCTCATTTACAGCTTCTTTCTATACTTCTTTGTACATGTAGGTAGGCCTACTGTAAAAATCTGACATGCCTTCATTGTAGTAGCTCACCTGACCATGTCAGTATCCAGAAATGGTATAACAAATTGGCGATGTAATAGCTCATGCAAGAAACCTAAAATGAGGGGAGTTAAAGGAAAATGAAACCCTGGGGAAAATCAATTTTAATGAAAAGAGAGGATAGAGAGAAGCAATTTTTTAAAAAGTTCCATCAAAATCGATTCGAAATGAGAAAGTTATGAAAGTTTGAAATGTCTCAATTTACTTTATATGGTGATCCTCAAATTGGCAATGTTGCTTCAAAGTGACAAGTTTAGTAGTACAACTCTCCATATCTTTTGTACACAAAATTTCATATTTTCCCCATTATCTCTCAAGGTGCAGCTTGTCTCCTTAGCTTAAGATATATCATAGGAAAATGTATTTGACACAATATATGTTGACTTCACAAAAATACAAGCAGCATCTTCAGAGATAATGGAGAAAATATATTTTATGAAATTTTGTGTATAAAACATATTGAGAGCTGTACTACTAAACATGCCATTTTGAAGTAACATTGCCAATTTGAGGATCGCCATAGAAAGTAAATTGAGACTTTTCAAACTTTCATAACTTTCTCATTTCGTAACAGATTCTGATGGAACTTTTTTAAAAACTGCTTCACCCTATCCTCTCTTTTCATTAAAATGGATATTTCCCCAGGGTTTCATTGTCCTTTAATACAATCAATTCAGCTTTCATATTGGTCTATGCTTATGGAGAGATCGAAGCTGGCAATAAAAAAAGGTTAAATTTCAGATGATTTTTATCTCAGGAAATCAGATTTGGTTATTACGTAAGTTTTCAACAAGATACCAGCGAAAAATGTTGATCACTAGCATTTATATTGAATGACTTCAATTCTCTCCATAAAGTCTGTTTTATATAATACCTTATATTCAGGGATGAAAAGTTTGATAATGATGAGTTTCTGTAAAAAGTTTTCATTAAGTCTATTTTATATTCCTTTATATTCAGGGATGCACAATATCATATCATGATGAATTTCTTTTAAAAATTTTATGTTAAACAGGAGAAAAGAACTAGATAAAGATTAGACACTTGGAGGGGGTTGTTTATTCCATAATGACTCATGATGTTCTATGAGCCATGAAAGCCCCTTGAATTGCTCACGATTATGTTCCATCGTCCAAAAAATAAATTGATTTCTCTTTCCCGCTCTCATTGTCCTGTGGTCTATTGTCTTGCCGTCCCTATGATGGGTTCGCTAGTATTACATGAAATCATGTAATAGGCATGTTAGGGTCCTTTGTGCTTTGGCCTTTATCGAAATTATTGATTTGGCAGCCTCCAGGGTGGTATTTTCCCTTTATTGTTTAAACCACAGCAAAACATGCATCGGATATGACATACCTTTCAGACTATCTCTACATACACTTAGGTCAAGTCAACAGAAAGTACACATAGGCCTATATGTTCACATAATGAGGAGGTGGTGGCAATTTCAAACAACTGCTGCAGTCTGGTAAAAAAAAAAAATCTTTTAGGAGCCCTACTATATTATGTAAATTGCTGTTCGTAAAGTTATGCATGACTTTATGAACGACTTGAATATGAAGTGCCAGATAGGATGCCCAACGTTTTTCCTGATGTTTTAACAAAGTGTGACTGTATTTCCCATAACGTCAATTAAATTATGGCAACAAATACACTTTGCATTAAAAATGTTTGTTTTAAGAAGAATGTTAATCTACATCTGCACATTTCAAGTCGATGCAGTTAAAAAAGATTGAGCATCCCATTTGGCTTGTCATATTTAAGTCATTCGTAAAGTTACACATGCGTAACTTTACGAACAGCTTTATGAAATACCCCCCCCCCCCCCCCAGGGCTGTTTCTCATTAATTTATACAAAGGTGCTCTTGTTAAAGCTTCTGGGATGATAACAATTACAAGCTTATCATGAGTATAATAATCATTTATTCTTCAAGTGCTTTACAAAAATATAGGTTCAAATATTTTTGACATACATGTATATGTGAAAAGTATCTTACAACTATAAAGTATAATATCTCTTTATTACCTGCTCATATTTCATGAAATAAATTGAAAGAAACATTAATAAATCAGATGTTTACATTATAGTACAGCTCTGATTAAGAGCCCTCCCCTATCTCCTCTCAAAAAAAGGGAAAATAAATGTTGCCAGACTGCATATCAAAAGAAATACCTTGTCCATCAAATCAAGATTCATCACTTACAAACTGAAAAATGAAATTGAATAGTTTTGGGGTCAATCTTCTGCCTTGCAAGGGAATAAAAATTGTAGAAAAACACAGAGTTCACATACCAACCTGTCTGGGTCAATTTCTCTCTTTTATTTGCCCCCCCCCCCCCCCCCCCAATAAACAGTTCATGATTGCACTCTGTCAGTGATACTGGCTTCATATTAATTTCACCTTACCTTAACAAATATAAATGAAACACATCCCTAACCCATGACGAAAGTAAATAATAAAAGAACTCACAACTTTTATTACTATATTTCCAGTTATTAATAATTAATAAACTAATCTAAAAGGCAAAAAGAGAGAGAGAGAGAGAAAAAAAAAACATTCCAGAGAGTGAAACACAAGGTGGCAAACTCAAAGTGTACCAATCACCTGAAAAAATAATTTGTGTACCACTAGAAAGTATAAATTAAGCTCAAAGAACTTTCTATATTTCAACAGTTTAGGAGTATGAAGGAACTAAAGGATAACATAGTGAAGGTGCATGCACGAAACCGAACTCCAAGTTGGGTTTAGCGCAAGCCCTTATCTTGGCGAGAGCATACGGGTGCATAGAGTAATCTACTCACGAGCCGCTTTTACGCTTAGAGTAGGATTGAACTTGCAATATCTCTTCATAGATGTAATATTTGAAGCCCATATTTTGAATATAGTATAATGACATGGAAACTCCAACATACAGAGCAAAATATTTTATGCTGATTGGTACCCTTTACTGTACATATATACATGTAGGTGTGTCCATGATGGAACTTACTTATATTTTTTTCAATGTGTATTTATAACGGCTCTATAGCCTATTCCTAATACTTTTTTTTCTTTTTTTTTTTAATCCATCCCATACCTCAAAGATTTCTTAATGGCAAAGAGATCTGCAAGTACCTGTGCCAAAACATGAAAAGAGCATCCCTGGGGGGAAAAAAAATCATATTGGAATTACGAAAACAAGAATATTCCTGCTTCATTTTGGGTCTCATATCCTGTTTATAATCCTGTTGCAAAAAATGAACAGTTTCTACGGATGTTTCCAAGGGTTTCAAAAAGCCTAAAGTGCTTGGTAAGGCGATCTAGATGTATCAACTACAGCTCTGCGCCAAATATCAATCAAGGATGAAAAATATATCTTTTTTTCTAACTCTCGGATAATTGAAAGTGAGGAAGGTTTTAAGCACAGAAAAATGCATGCATCAAACAAATTGTTGAGTGTCAAGGAGATGTATAATCCTTTGATGAAATCGAGTCATGGTACATCAAACCATGTACATGATATCATATGTTGAGAGCCAGTAGGGCGTTAATTCTGGAAAAGGAAATCTGTGTTAACCCTTTCAGGACAGGAATTATTACAGGGCTAAATTGATCACATTTTGTTCTTCAAATTGGCAACAATAATATTTTTCTTTTAGTGCTACAAGATTGTAATAAAGGGTAATGTCTTTGAAAACAATATACATGGTTAAAAGAATTGTCGAAAAGTTGAAAAAGTTGCCAATTTCGATAAAAAACAATGATTTTGAACCTCTCAATGTGTTGCCAATTTAAGGATTTTAAAGCTTCTTCTCCTTTTTAAAATTCCTGGGATCAAACGCAATATGTTCATGTAACAAAAATAGACATAGTGTGTGCAGAAATTTTTGCTCTTTCTACTCATGTATCTGGTATATTTTTCAGGACTCTGAATCAAAAGTTATTGAGCCAAACCACAAAATGTGGTCAATTGTCTCGAAAGGGTTAATGCCCTTCTGGTTCTCAACAAACAAATGTAGAAAAGTTCTCTCACTCTGCTGAGATACTGTATAAACCATATTTCGTGGGGGTTTTATTTACGAGAATTTTGCGAGTCATGAATGGGTCGCAGATTTAACAATACGCTAAAATATTGCCAACATAAGTAGTCAGATGAATTTGTTGTCTCTTAGAAATTCACCACTTAGCTATGCAAAAGTACATCATCATTGCTGTTTGTAGATCTGAGAATTTTCCAATCGCAAAATGGTCTTGGCTAGCCCTATTCACGAAAATTTATGGCGTACACATGTAGCCTCAACTCCAGGTGAAGAGAGAGATGGAAACAAAGGAGGAGCAAGACTTTTTCTTGAAGTGAGCCTTTCCATTACTTTGCTCTGCCAGACATGTTAGTTTGTTTTAGTTAAAAGTGAAGTTGAGAATGAAGCCTATTGTTTCATCGTTTCACCAAGATCTTCTTCCAAACAGCAAGATCCTACTTTCAATCAGTTATGATTTTTCCATACTAATTGAAATGACGAGCGCATCTGACAAGAGACCTAGCAAAACAAAATTGAAGTAATGAATATTTAATGTTAAAGGTTATCCTGAAGATTTTAACCCCTAAAGATCTAAAGATCCTAAAAACATAGATCACGATAATATGTGGAAACCCATCCCCAGTCTCTTCTGCCACACTGCTCTTGTTACACAACTTCAGACCATCTTATTTTCTCTGCCTCAGGTCGTGGATTAACAAAAATGAAAGTCTTTGCCTTAGGGTGTGTGTATGCACAAGGCGGTGCAGGGGTATAGCTTTACCCACCGTTATCTTGATATACATATCAGTTCGGGTATTGATCGTTCCGGGCATAAAACTTAGACAGGAAAGATAGCACACTTCCTCAGATATTTTGAACGATAGTAACCGAGTATCAGTCTGAAAATCAGCAGAATGCTTTGATTTACCGGGTGTTGAGGTGAATAGAGGTAAAAAATAATAGAAGTGAAGTACATCATGAGAGTAACTACGTAGGTAAATGACCCACATGATCTATAGGCATACTATGCAATAGTAATATGATTCAAAAAAGACAAATACATTTAAATAGTGTTCATTCCCCCCCCCCCCCCCTTCAGAAAAAAAGAAGAGTAAAGTAATACATTGTCTGTTGAGAGCTCGAAGGTGTTGAATCTGGAAGAAAGGATGGAACATAGCTGCTGGCTCTCAGAGCACACTTAAGGAACATGGCAATTCTGATCAAAAGGAGCAATGGAGAAAAGTATCTTCCCTTGCCTATAATCAATTTTCCTATCGTATTCCAAGGACAAAGCTTACAGAAGCAATCATCACTTAGCACAACTTCCATCTGTTATGTCTCTTCATGATATTGGTATGTCATTGTGGTCTGACTGATGCTGTCCTGGCAGGCATCATCCATCAATCTCCTCTTCTTCTTTTTCTCCTCCTCTACATTTGTCTACACTACCTAGTCCTCCCAACAGCAACCATTTATCTATGTAATCTCTTTTATTCACTCCATGATATCTTCCCTAGTTACCATGGATCAAAATGTGTCATTTTTCTCTTTCCTCCTTCTTCTTCTTCAGGATAGTACTATTCACTTTCGAAAATTGATACATGTATATATGTCTATAAATTTATTGAAGTTTTTTAATGTTTAAATAGAGAAAACCAAAGTCAAATAAAAGAGAAATGAAATATTACAATGGGTTTTTATTTATTTATTTATTTATTTATTTTTTTTTTATTTATTTATTTTTTAAAATTTATTTATTTATTTATTTTTATTATTATTATTATTATTTTTTTTTTTTTGGGGGGGGGGGTCATCCAATCAAGAAAAGGCAAGGCTGTTACAGACTTTTAACAGTAGAAGAATATGGTAATTTGACAATTTAGACCATACATCATTCTTCCTCATGGCCTATCAGATATCAATTGAGCTTTGCTGCCAGGATGTAAATCTCTCCCTGTACCTCAAACATGGCTGATAATTTCTTTTATGATTCATAATATCAGCATCTTGCCCTTCACCTCCATTCTGGCATCTCATCAAAGTCCCTGATGGATGGAGTTCTAAGCGGAATTCACCGGGTATCTTCGTAATCACCCTATCACAAGAATGCCCATCTGTGTATGCATTTATCTCCCATCTGTCTATCACTCCCCATTAGGAGGAGGGGAATGCTGATGTCCAGCGCTCACAGCCTCACTTAATCAAACGGAGAGGTCTGTACCCCTTTTCGTACATGCAGCAATCAACAAAAGACAAACAATTCCCATACACCTGTGCTGCAACAGTTCATAATGGGTCAGGTCTCTAACCCCCCCCCCCTCCCCCTTCCCCCCCCCCCCAACACACACACACATACACCCACTGATGTGTTCAAAACATTTCTTTGCCAGGAAACATTGGTGAAATTTCTGGGGCCGATGATATCACTCACAGCTATTAAGACATGATTGATTTTGGGGGGCCTTAGGGTTATGATTTTCTGTCATGATTACAAGTAGGCCTATACATGTATGTAGCCTTTTGTTTCAGAATGGTGTTTAACAAAGAAATAATCTAGTGACATAACATATTATGGTAAGCCTTCTATAACAAGAGTCACGGGACCCTAAAATTGTTGGAACTTCAGCGATAACTTGAAACTATCTCTAAATGACACAGATGACGAACAAACAATTTATTCAAGCTCTTGCCTGCTGGTTAAAAGTGGGTCCATCTCTTTGTTTTTTTGTCCAATCACCTTGCGAGAGTATACATGTAGGGCATCATTAAAACATAGCTGAAAGTTCTATAACATCGATCTTCAGAAGATAATGTATGTTTTCTTAACATGAATGTGTGACACACTAGCCTAAAATCAATCTAGATCTATGTTATAAAGTGGATTGGTAATAGAATTAGCAACTACAGACAATTCTTGTATTTCAAGAAATCAAATATAATAAAGAAAAAAATTAAAAAAGAAAGGCGGATATAAGCCAGCCAAGAAAGAGTTGCATAAAAGACAAAACTTTTTAGGTTAAAGAGATAAAGGTCTTCAGAAACATTGGGAATGGATTTAATAATTGGAAAAAAGGGAAGACAACAAATACCTGTGGGTATACATGTACATGTAGGAAATGCAACAAGAAGATTATTCTCTGAAACCCTTGGGGAAATTATACAAGTGAGACATTAATGCTACAAGCTTCTCCCTACTTGCCCATGAGATAGTTTCATATCCACATTGGCAAAGATGGATATGAAACAGGCCATGATCCAAGGGAAGAGAAAATGAAGCACACAGCAATCCACCATTAAAGAGGAAGTTAAGTTCTGGGAAAAGTAGTGAAAAATGTTTTGCGAGTTTCTCATTTCTTTTAGGTCAGTTTGGAAGAACATCTTAGTAGAAATGTCCCCTGAGAAGGATTGCTCCTCAAATGCCCTCATATTCGAAATATGATGAGAAACGGCTGAAGCGTTCGATCAGGCTGAACAATCATGCCACATGTGTGTGCAGTGCATGTGCTTTTCAGCGAGATTGTGTGAATTTCTCATCATTTTGACGATTCTAATACCTTACAGTATACACTAATTCTCATGTAGACATGATAAACCTTTCCGAAAAGCTTTGAGACAGTTCCTTTCAAAATGTAATTGCATGACCAGAACTCAACTTTATCTTTAAAACCTTCCTCACTTTCAATTATCCAAGAGCTAGAAAAAAAAGATATATTTTTCATCCTTGATTGATATTTGGTGCAGCCTTACCAAGCACTTTAGGCTTTTTGAAACCCTTGGAAACATCCATACATGTATAAACTGTTAATTTTTTGCAGTAGGATTATAAACAGGATATGAGACCCATGTAGACACGATCAATCTTTTCCACTGGCTTTGAGACAGTTTCTTTCACATTGTAATCCCATGACTAGGGGTCCTGTTTCATAAAACTTGATAACAACTGCCCCATTTCTATAACAAATCTGCTCTCAGCCAATCATATTCCAGGATTTCAGTAGCTTACACCAGTTATTGTAGCTTATATCATTAAGATTCAAGATGTAGTGCAATGTGGATATCAGCTTTAGATATTAAACTACTGTAGAGAAAAACTAACCCCTGCATTCTCTTGAAATTATGGTAGGCTTTCTATAACTTCTTTAGTTCTTAAACATATACTACATGTCACAGGAAGACCAATAGACCATTGATTCTGGCTTATATCATAATGGATTTTTTTTCAACACTGGTTCCTCTCATTCATTCATTTTCTAATCATTAATGAACAGTTCTGTCTGGGATATTGTTCCCTTTTCACGATTTCTGTTATTTTCTGTCTCAAGTTTTTTGGGTTTTTTTGCTAGGGCAATACAAAGGTCCTTATACTGGTTCATATTCTTTGCTTTAAAAATATATTTCCTTTCTAGACTAATAAAGATTACTTTGCAGAAAATGTGTACACACTGTACTACACAGTGGCACAAACCGTGTTCCATAATATCTCACTTCACATTTCATGAACCCATTGCGACATTTAAGAAAAAGAGCGGCTTCTTGGTGTCCACAAATGTTAGATATAATCTTTGGCATAATGAACAAGCTACAGCACTGAAAAAGGTTACAATGTTTCCAAGACACATAAAAAATGAATAGGAGGGACTACTAACCTTAACTTTATCCCTCATTGAGCCTTTGCCTCTGACCATGATTTTACAGCCTGTGTCTTTTTCAAGTTGTTTGGCAGTCATTCCTCTAGGACCAAGTATTCTGCCCACAAAGTTGAACTGTAGAAAAAAAAAAAAAAAAAAAAAAAATGAAAAGATAAAACCGTTATTCATGAGATAAAAAGTAGAAGTTACAAGATTAGGTTTTCCAGAGCACTGTCAAACTGTTTATCCCTAAACATCTGCCTCTGCAACATCAGCCTCTAAAACTCTAAAGGGAGAGATATACAATTAGCAGTTCACCATCAGGGCAAAAAAAGGAAAAATATGAGACAATGATACAGAATAAGAAAAGGATAGGACAGAACTCAAAGAGAGAGAGACAGACAGACAGACAGATAGACAGAAAAACAGGGAGAGAAAGGGGTGGTAATCTAGAGACGGGGAGAAAGATCCAAATGGAAAGATGGAAAAATAGACAGGAAAGGATGCACATTGCCTGCATTTCATAATCATTACAATGCCAAGAAGAAATACAAAAGGGAGATGTACATGAGCATTATTGCTTTAAATATATACGTAGTTTTAAATTGAAAATTCATTCAAAATCATTAGAATTGAAAAGCAACCACCTCATTTTACACATATTCTATCAAATCCTCACCTAATGAAACTACATGTATATATATATGTAAGTCAATGCTATTGAGGTAAGAAACCTTTCAAAAGCTTTCCCCCACATCAGTTAAAAAATGTTATGAATTTAATCGGATCTACAAATTTTTACGAGCATTTTTTCTTCACACCATCAAGTCACAGTACATACAAGTGGTTACAACATCTTTAACTATGCTCTATTCCTAACCCAATCACAAAAATCTAATACCACAACTTTATCCTCGATGTAATACTCCCTTGGGGGAAGAAGCCTGATTAATAAGCATGCCACACACACATAAAATCTAATAGATAGGACTGTGAATTCTTTACTTGACGAATGTACTTACATAAGGCTGTAAATTCAATTTTGAGAGTGTGGGCCAAGTTTTATGGTTTGGATGCCGCTAAATAAGATTAATGGAACTGTCATAAATTTTTTTGCTAAATGTAATCCAGCTTACCAAGCATTCAAAATGCTTTAAACTCTAGTGTAGAGTACACATACACAGGCACCTGCAAATTTGATTGCTTCGTTTCATTACCAAAGTCGAGTATGTTAGCTCTCTAAATCTTACTTTTTAAGAGAATGCATCTATGAGCTTAAATATTGCATTTCTTCAACAACTATTCAACATTACAATAATACATTGATAAATAAAGGGGGTTTGCACAGAGCAGCATAGCTTGTATAAGTTTTATGTGTACAATATGAAGGGAAGTTCATCTGTTTGTTTGTTTGTTGTGCAGTTTCATTATATTTTACATTGACAATCCCTGAAATCTGAAATAAGGAAGATTTTATGATAATATTAAGCTTGGGATCGGAACCCTCAACCTTCTGATCGACAGTCAGGTGAATGAACCACTATGCCATTACACCTCTACAAAGCTAATCACAATTAATGTGTGTATGAAGTAGGAAGTAAAATCCTTCAAAAAAGCTTCTCCTAATTTCACAATGTGAGCGTACAGGTGTAAAGGTTTCCTTTTTCCCCCTTGTGCTACACGCGTGTACCGAGATACGACGGTCCTCTAGATCTTGCCCTGCAGAGACGATGCTTTTAGCCACCTTGCGATGGCGACGTGCATTCTTCACAACTGATCTGAAGATCGTTGCCCAAGGAGAAATCAGAGACTTTGGTTAACTCGCTGCATCTCGCACTGGCTAGCATCAGTTTAATATAACAGTGTCTTTCAATTGCAAAGCAGGTTTTAATGCCTGCATAAGGGTTTAAGGGGTTGACAAGCAGTGACAAAAAACCTTATGCAATCAGCTACCTTACCAATAACAGCACCTACACGGGAGCTCCCTATCCACTTATTGTAATTGAAATAAGTAGTGGAATATTTAGCCAACTTTAGGAGAGGAGAAAATAGAGTGAATGGATTAACCGGGATCACTCCCAATTAATTTGGATTAACCCCTTATTTACCCAATGGAAGCTGCATCTTCATCAAAATATATGAAAGTTTCCCTTCATGGATACTACACAAACTTGCACTACTTCCATGTAATTCACTCCAAAATCGAATGAAATGTCACAAACTACAGAATTTAATTAAATTCTAGGATCCGTCTTTGCTCTAAGCTATATGTAACTCTATACCTTTAATATGTAGGTTTATCCATACTCTATATTCACAGAAGTCTTGCAGGTGGAAATAACAATAAAATGAAGCAGAAAGACTTCCCAGTCTATCACTAAGTCACATTCTTAGTATATGTAAATTTTGAACTGAACTACCCTCAATTTAAATCCATTACTTAAATCCCATTCTAAACCAAAAAAAAAAAAAGAGTATCATGCACATTGTAAATGATATATGCCTCGGGATGAAGGGGGTTAAAGATATAAAAGTCAACACATCCTCTCACAGTCTCCATTTCGTCGCCTGAGGCCGTCCGCCTGCTCTCAATGCAAATTGCAAAAGACGCAGCATGGCTTTCTTGGCCGCTTCTCTATGCCGTGCGAGTTGCATCTTCAGACGGCTCTTCAAATCGGGACCTGACTCCGTAGCCGCGTGGCATGTAATGAAATTAACCCCACTCCAATCTTATTTACGACCCCAAGCCCCTCCCTTTGCTCAGGATGAGGGAGACAGTGTGTGCCTTCACCAACTGATATTTTAAAAGAGTTAATCAATATAATGAAAGCAAGTATCAAAATGTTTCCATCATAAGAAAATGCAACTGGATGTAGCCTATGCAATTAGGTTTTTGCTCAGCTGTAGGGTGTTATTTTTCAGTCTGGGTTTTTCTTTCCAGCTGAATTTGAAATGCAGCCAGTTTGCCCTTGACAGTTTGACTTGTTAAAGATCAGGTGTGGGTGCATACTTGAAAAGAGAGAAAAATACCTAATTACATGTACATGTACATGTACCTGTAGTGAGGAATGTTTTGACAATGGAAAATCTGAATGGAGACATGTACATGTACGCTTGATTGTAATTTACAAGTATGATGTCAAGGAGGAGAAATGAGAGGAAACTGGTCAAATTAACAAGAATTCCCACATATTTGTAGGTAGGGGCACAGTAATCCTTTGAACCTAAAAACAAAATCCAGAGCAGCCAAGTGAGCTTATCCAGAGGTATATAATGTGCTGTAAAACCAGAAACTTTCACGACATAAAACTTTCCAGAATTGTTAATCACAGCCAATTTCGCTGCAAGAAACTTTGGCGAATTGCAAAATTTTTTTTGTTTCAATTGTGATTTGATTATTTCGCGGCATGGAACTTTTGCGAATCTCGATCACTCGCGAAATTCGCGAAAGTTTCATGCATGCGAAAATTTCTGGTTTTACAGGAAGCTCTGTAGATTTAATTTGTATGAGCTTCTTTTTACCCCTTTTTACCTTTCCTTCCAATGTGACAAATCATATTTTACAATGCTTCGAGGTATTGTAATCAAATTTTACAGAAAAATATAATACATGTAGGGTCTAGATGTCGGCCTATATTTTAGGACCTCAAGCATAAGATAGTCAAGGATATAGCGCTTTACAAATATTCATCATCAGTATAGCAAGGAAGGTAGCTTTAATATACAGATCTGCAGATCCTATGGTTTCATTATAGCATTGCTGTTTAAATCAGCTGCCTCTGGGAAATATCTTATTTCTCCCTAAAGTTTGAACTGCGATCAATTCCTAACTGGAAGGCAACTTGCGAAGAAATCTTGATTGCTCACGTATGCCAGAACACAGTCAATATGGACATTGTGTAAAATACATGTAGATGCCTAGGAAAACTATAATCATCAGTGTTTTGAGTATTTCTCGGGGAAATCCTTGTACTGCATCACCCCAAAGGCTGTGCTAAAAGTGGAGTAAGGTGCTGTAAGAAAAGTGAAATTATGATATATGATGAATTCAGGGAGAATTCTTTGAAACAATCCTAGCAGCTGTACTCCAAAGAAAATACCGAACATTCAGCGATACCTTGCAGGAAAAGATAAGAAAACAAGAGCAGAGAGCAGCAGGCCAGGCCTCAGGTGTTCACTGGTGCCCTTGGCCCCCCTGCTATTGAAAATTGAATGACAAATCCTCAGAAAATCTCTTTACTACTCATCAAGAGTCACTCTGCTTGAAGTCTACTTCCAAGGCAGATTGTTTTTGTTTTGTGTTTTGGAGAAAACTTGATTTTGCAGCAGTAATTAAAAAAAAAATTAAATTACATTAGGAGGCTCACACCAGGGTTTTAATTACATTCCCCTGCTCAAACATTTCTGCCGTAAAAGACCAAATGAAAGAGATAAAAAATATGATACATTACAACTTTTATGGAAACAGCTTGTGCCTGAGGTACAGACTACACATTAAACATATCAAAGGTATTAGATATCAGATTATTTGATGAGCTTCCATGTATCAAGCAGGTGAAGGTTAATGTTTAGCAGAATGAGTTTAGCAGCCTGTTCTGACTAAAGGAATGTTATACAAGACTAGTATAAAGAATCATCATATAGCGAAAGGCGTGTACAGACTACAACGTCGTCGTATAAAGAAAAAGGTTCAGGGGAAGTCAGCTGGTACCATTTGTTTTGTATTAGATTACGTCAAGGACAGTGATAGAGCATACGATACTTACATCCGAATGGTCACATCATAAGCCCCGCCCAGTTATACGATTTCCGTATGATGTGACGTTCAGACTACAAGGGGATGCTGATTCTCTTGAGCTTTCGTTACAAGACATTCAGACTATAAAAGATCAATTACTTTAACATCGTACAGTTTTAGTATAGCAATAAAATGATTTTAGATAATCTGTACAGGGGGTTTAGGCCTATATGGAAAGAAGACACTTTTGAAGAATTAGAATAATAGAACAAATCAATCAAGGACAGGATGCAATCTATACTTAAACGTGCTGAAAATATAGGACTTTAAACCTCTCACACGTACTTATAGCTCAAGATTTGTATCATTTGCACAAGTTATTTCTCTGACTCAAGATGACTTTTCTCTTGGCTTGATTTATGATGTGGTATAGGATTAAACATGACATGTCAGAGTATAGTTAGGGTCAGACGATGGGAGCTAAACTTTAAGTTTTGCTTGTAGTTTCAAAACTTTAAGTTAACTTGTAGTTTTAGGATTAAACATGACACGTCAGAGTATAGTTAGGTTCAGACGATGGGAGCTAAACTTTAAGTTTTGCTTGTAGTTTCAAAACTTTAAGTTAACTTGTAGTTTCAGACCATATGAACAGACTTGTAGTTTTGAAACTTTAAGTTTACTTGTAGTTCTAGAACCACAAGCAAGCTCATGGTTAACGCCAAAACCACAAGCAGGGGGGGGGGGGGGGGGGTCCTCTATCGCAGTTTTGGACCATGTGAATGGAATAAACTTTAAGCTTTGCAAGCTTGTAGTTTTAACGATGACCTCTCTGTTCATTTTAAACTTCCAGGTCACACCCTTCACACGAATTATGAACACAGGGACTGTATGTGTATTGTACACACAATCGGCATCTACTTCCGGTATTTACAACGACAATCGCTCGGCCTGTAGTTTCAGAACAACGAGCATCGTTGTTTCAGGCCCAAGTGAACCCTCGTTGTGGTTAGTGAGTTGTCGTTTCGTTAACTTAAAGTTTTGCTTACTTAAAGTTTTGAAACCACAAGGCCCGTATGAACATAGCTATTGAGAGAAAGATAAAGTAAGAGAATGTTCTCCTCTTATTTTCTTTGATATATGTTGAGAAATTGACAACTCAAGAAGCTATAATATCTAGAGTATTTAAAGAACTCCTTAATTTGGGGAAACAATTTCGCAATAAATGGAAAGCCTGTGCAAGGCATATTATTGTAATCTGAACAAAACTCTATCTTGTTATTATTTTGTTTTTCCTTTCCGTTTCAACACAGATTTTATCTTTCTTATCATCTTGTTTCAGCAACCTCTTCCACAACTGAGTAAATTTGAGGCAAACCACTTTAAAATGTTGTCTAGCATAGCCTAAAGAGATTAACATACTCCATCTGGGAAGAATCAGTTTCATCTTTTAACAGCAACTACTTCTCAAAATTGCAACCGTCATTAAATGTATCACGACAGACATTCCCACTCCCTCATCCTCAATAAATTGCTTTTCTGAAACTCTATATTTTCCCAACAATCCAACTTCTTCAAAAGCCAACATACTGTCCAAGACTTCCTACTCGTTACTGGCGAGTCTTATTTCCGATATAAGCAGAGCGGAGACGGATCACGTTATTTTTCGTTGTGATAGATTCCTCATTTCCTTTGCAGTCAAACACTCCATTGCAGAAAGCTTAATTGGAATGGTGCTATCAATGACAGTCAAGTTCAAAGGACATAAATTTCCAACAGGGACACATCTCGCTCACGAAAGTTATATTAAAACAACAAATTGTGCGGAGGCCTAACTATTTGTCTTTTGATATAAATTAGCTTTGATATATCTGAGCTTTGAATTAACTTGGCTTTGATATAATTTAACTTTGATATTACTTGGCTTTCATATAATTTAACTCTGATATGACTTAGCTTTCATATAATTTACCTTTAATATAATTTAACTACTTTAGGTCATGATAAGAAGAAGATCATTCTAATTTTCTGAGAGATTTTAGCATAATATTCTTCCTGGATAATATGACAAAATAAATCATGTTAAAATTATTCTATTTTTTTTAAGCCCTGCACTTTTTCTAAACAGAATGTTAAGCAAAGAAAGGGGGAAATCCTCATTAACACACCTAAAGGAAAACTATTTTGAATGAATCTCTCCCTTCTTTTTAAAATCCTTTCCCTCTCTCTAAAAAAAATAAAAAACACCAAGTGATCACTGCCATGACTGAAAACATAGTGAAATGGAGAGATAATTCAATCTTTTCTTTCTAGAGAGCACTCATATATATATTCACTCCTCAACAAGTGATCACTGACGTGAATCAGAGGGGAGTGAAAATTCACTCTTTTTAGAGAGAGAGAGTTTGAAATGGCTTACGAAAGCTCAAAGGAATTTCTAATATGTTTCATAGTATCCATTTTATCCAGCTAGGATGTTCTTCCCCGAAGCAATATGCGATAACAGCAAACATGTGCTAAGATTCTAGCCAGTGATATCAGGACATAAACAAGAAAACCAACAGAATAAACAATTTTGCCTTTTATGCATCTAAATCGAAGAAACCAAAGTTACCAATCAGCAAAATTGCCTTCTCAGCACAACTTGTGCTTGATGGGAAGACTCGGCATCCAACTCGAAGCTACTGTCTACCCCATGTCGTCCTCGTAACTCATCTTATCTCCCTCTCTAGAGGAAGCTACCGATGGTTCATTGCTGCCGGTTTATCACCGCTGCTTCGTCTTTAAATTATGAGGCTTTCACCTGCTTTTTCGCAGTGATTCTGAACCTGATGAAGATGTTGGGGGGGGGGGGGGGGGTCAGAAATTATCTGATGTTGCTGACAGCGAGGCTATTCGGAAATCTGCTTGAAAAAATTCTTCTCATCAAGACATCCATGCATGCCAGTCAACTCTTCTGAGTAAATTAATCAAAAGCATTTCCTACTTCAAGGCATGGACAGGTTTCTGTCTTTTTCCAAGCACAAGCCATAAAATTAAAAAGTCTCTTTTTCAAATACGGCCTACATGTATATGTATGTAATACACACCTCAAAACATTGTTGCATATATCTGAAGACAATATGCCAAAACATTTATTAAATCAGTGTACAGTAAATGCAAGAAAACATGGGAAATGGGATATATCCATTGCCAAAAAAAACCAAGAGAATGGGCAAAACTAATTACATTACATACAGAGCCACTGTATAAAAAATGAAAAACTTGTCAATGTAAAGGATTTCTTAGCAGAAAAGAAAGTAGGAAAGAATGGAGAAATAAACAGCAAGTCCATGAAAGAAAGCTGGATACAAAAGAAGAGCATATACAAACATCTTGTTGTTGAAGAGAGCTGAATAGAGCAGTACAGTGGGCCGAAAAAGAGGTGCAGAACCCACTACTTGTGTAATCCAGGAACAATAGGCCAAGCCCTATAGGGGGGTTGGGGCCACAACAATAGCAGGCATAGGACTCGATGAAAGGAGTGTTTTAGAAAAGTAGGCATTTTTGCCCTTCTATTCACCTTTTGATTGGAAAGAGCCAATAGCTACGAAGTGAAGCCACTGTAGTGTGAAGGCAACCCTAAAGATTGTGTGGCTTTCTATTGTATCCTTGCATGGAGGGAGATGGGTGCGTTCTTACCAGGGACCTGCTGTGGTGGAATGCGAAGGGCAAGTGCGGTTTACAACACAAGAATTAATGTGATGTTGAAGATGGATTCAACTACAGAACTATAATTTATCATACCAGCAGAACTTCACACACAAATTGGCTTTCAACTCTGTGCGAGACAAGTAAAGAATATTGAACCTATTGTCGGCCCAGGCCTATATGCTACATTTATAATGTAGCTCCCATTGATGTTACCGAACAGAGACACTAATTTTCAATTCCTAACGACTTTCAATTTCGTTCTACTCTTTTATTAAACCGAGGAAAGCTTATTTTGCTTCCTTATCACATCAGAAAATAAAAATACTCTTCACTCTCAACTTCTCATATGAAAGCTTATGTAGGCCTACAGGTGTACTCTTACATACAGTGTATAAGAACAAGATTTCCTCTCTTTATTTCTCAGAATTAGTAAATCATTAATAGAAGACATTACTACAACAACAACAACAAATCTCTCAAACTATGAGCAAGGGCTTTATAACATAAGCTGCACAACAAAGTGATAATAAAATGCATCAATTGGCAGTTTATCCCATAATGTAAGAATATTGTATGCAAGGCACATCATTTTGGCGTCTGTCTTGAACACTGTATGAATACCATGATCCTTCTTTACAGACAAAGTATGCAAGGAGTAGTAGAAGCATGATGTACGATGATCCATCACTTCTCTAGGAAGATAGTCATGAGTCAGAAAGGGCAATATTAACATGCAAAGCTTCATGTTTTGTGACTTCACTTCTGACTTTACATTTCTCTTTGTAGCATACATCAAAGTTGCTTTGGCAGCACTCAACGAGATTTACCAAATGTGAAATCTAAAGTAAAGGTACAGATTTTGTGACCAACTATTTAAAGATATATAGGCCTAAGCGTTGGTCAATTTGTCAGATATTTTTGATCAATTATTTAAAAAGATACAAAGGCTTAAGCATTTGTCATAATCCCTGTTGTTCGTATTTTGGGGGGTTATATTTTCTTTTTTATGATCTTATTTTTATTTCTCAGTAATCTGAAAACAATACGGTAAGCTGTTTTCTGTACAGGACTCCATTGATAATACACCTCTGGCTCTGCGCATCACAATAACCTTCTCCCATGAAGCTCTTCATTCTACAGGTTAGAATAGCATCCGACTGCTTTAAAGCCCATCTATTCATCATGCTATTCACATCCGTCAGTGGTGCCGTCAATACCCCGCATCAATTTTTCATCATCGTCGTCAGGCCTCGCTCTCAAACGCCATCACTGCCACCGTGTTCTCCCTGCTGCTCCTCTGCCTCGCTACGCTATCAATCGCTTCCAACGATGCAACGATCGTTTGGCAAAGGCACTGTTGGCTACATGGCGAGGCATGGACTCCCACGAGGGGTTGAGGAAAGGTGTTAAGTTCTGTCTACCGGAGACGAGCCTCATGTATAAATTGACACCAGCGCACAGATTGGAAGTGGTGGAGATGCCTCGCTTCCACTGTACTTCTTCATACCAGCTTGGTGGTAGAGAGGAGTTTATTGCCTGGTCTGTATGTAATGATTCAGCCACTACAGCATGTCATCAGGCGCCATTAATGCATCGCGACTTGATTCGTGTCTTCAATTTGATCCCATTTCCTTCAAATCAACTTCATCCACCCACTCCAGGCATTAGGACTGCTACCTGATATGTCGAATAATGTTATTAAAAAGCTCGTCTCAAAAATAATTTAATAATAGCTGATCTGGAAGCAGACATGTCCATGTAGGCCTACTACAGGTAACATAAAAGGAACATGGATATTAACTGGAATTTATTGCAATTCTACCTCGAGCCAAATAAAGGTAGAACATGTTTCTTATTAGCAAGGTTAACTCCCCCACCCCACCCCCACCCCCTCACAAAAAGAGAACATTCTAACTTTGAATCTATCATCCAACAATACCAAGGAACAAAAATATAGGCTATGACTTTCAAGGAAATGCCTTTTTTGTGACCTAACCTCAACAATAGATTCTCATTTAATCTTTCCCATCACAACCTCAAATCTATCCAGGTTCATTTCTTTTTAACCCATTGCCTACTGGGAAAAGGGTCATCCCTGTGTTAAGCCTATGGGAATGACAGAATTCAGTAGTCATCGGGCTAAAAGGCAATGAATTAAATTACCATTAAAGAAAGGATAAAGAACGTCCATCATTGCCAATAATGAGGCCCTTTCGTTATGAAAAACCATCTCATGCCAATTCTCAATCAAAAGAGAGGACCAAACAGGGTGAAATAGTGAATGCTAAAACATTTGTGATAAGATATTAGCATTGTAAGCACGACAAGTCGTTTTTCTTCATCCAGAATTATAGAGGGGAGTTTTGTTATTCCCTACAATGACAAAAATAATTGATTTAATTTTATTTTGTTAAAGGCACATTTGTACTTGCTATCCCCAATACCAAAAGCAAATAACAATAAATTCAAGCTTCTCTAAATTCCAGTTCAATTTTTATATGTTTTGTATCTTCCTACGGAACATATGCAAAGGCACAATTCCATCTGTATGAATGCATCCCCCCTCCTTTTATACAAACATATTTGTAAGCCAGATAATACATGTAAATGCTCCACTTTATATTCATCCAAAAATCCTCTGCTGAAAGCCAGAATGGCTTCAACTGTATGTAAAACTATATCCATTAACGTCCTTATAGTTCTAACCAGATGATGCCAACAATTGTAAAAACCATTATTCTGCATGATAGATGGGTCAATTATGAACACATTTCTGTGTCAAGCCTAAATACAGTTTAATCTGCAAGCTATTTCCAGTTAACCTTCAATTAATGTCCTGAAACGCATCATTCTTCATAGAAGCCACATGCATGGAACTTTTCCATACACCCAATTTTTTTTTGGCCTGGCCTCCATTTAACGAGCCAAAAAACCTCCATTCAGTCAACAGGACTCTACAGGCCTGTTTTCATCAGTCTGAGTTTTCAAAATAACCTGCTAAATAAATTCTGATCCAATTCTGATCCCTGAAAACTAACCTTCAGGATCAGAACTAGCTTGAGCTAATTCATAATGAAGACGTAAATTATAGCAGATGATTCAATGGATTTAAGCTCGAGCTTACAAACCAAAGTCAACTCCGTTTCTTTTTTGTGAAATAGCACTATTTGGCAAATTAGCAGGTGAAGATGCACTTGGGTTTTGACTGGGGTTAATTCATTTACAATACCGTGTACTTAGAATCATGGCAACAGAAGTGCGCATGCTCCGTAGCTCGAGCTACAATTCCAAGCTCAAGCAAAAAATCGCCCCATATTGAAGCTGATGGACACTGGGGTTTTCAAACTCAGATTTTTTTTCTTGAGTAGCGATGATCGGGCTAGAATTTCAAGCTTCAACCCAACTCGGGCTCATATACACACGCACCTTACATCTCAAATATAGTATGCTTAAAGGTTATTCTTTTAAACTTATTGATGCTATTGTAATAGAGTTAGAGACATTCTATTCTTGCAGTTGTAGTCTTAGCAAAGAAACATTATTCCTGGACCAATACCAGTATTTTCTTAATTGGAAATAACCACTGTAATAATAATTAAACATTAGTTTTACAATAACAATCGCACTATTGAAAGGCCTGGGTTGCGTCATATTAGTGACAGGGAAACAGAGTGACAGTTCTGGACTATGAGGGCTGTATAGCTTGGTTATCAACAGGATTTTGTTTTAAGCTCACGTACAGTTTTGGTAGCAAAAAGGAAATTGGAAAGAAAAGTGCTATACATAGTCTCATGTTGTTTTCTATGTATCAAAAGATGTTTGTACAAGATCATTTGGTATTCCATTAACGATTTCCGGTGAATTATACTGTAAATATACGGTATAGAACACTAGAGCACTAGAACCTTTCCACCCCCGACCGCTCCCCGCTCAACAGTCTTGAGGTTTCGCACAAACTAGCACGTGTGTTACTGTGTGTAGGATTTGAACATGTGTATGGTGTACAGTGCACGCTGTTCAAGTTGTCGGGAGTTTTATATCCCTGACCCGGCACCTACATGTAAATTATTTTTTGCCTCTCATTTGTTTAGTATGCCTCTTTAGGACATGAAATCTTCACATTATCTGTGTATTGCTAGTATCTTGCTATTTATCAACAATGATCAAATAAATCTTCTTTTTTTTTTGAGGGCTTACCAAAACTAAACATTACCTTTAAACTTGAAACATCCTATTCTGATTTTCAAATCACTTGAGGAAACTCTAGTAATAAAATTTGCCAACAGACATTAAATGCAATCAAACTTGCAGTTCCTGAATTTGCCTTTACCCCTGTCAATTCCATGGGCAGATGTGCCTTGTAAACCAACAACATTTATGGTCTTGTGCTTGCATTAGGTACACCACATTCAGACTACCAAAATTCATTGTATAGCTATCCAATAAGTAATCACTTTTTCTAGTCTGACAGTTGTACAGTCGTATATATTGAAAGGGGCGTTTTTGAGCATCACTTCAAATGAAAACGCAATTAACGAATCAGAGTCAACTTGTCGTGTGAATGTTCATCATACGGAAACCGCATAACTGGGCAGGATTTCTCGTGTGTGCTCACTGTATGCTCCACATGACACAGCTGACCTCCCCTAAAAAATATTTTCCTTTCATAATGTTTCTTTATACAAATCCAATCTTCCTGTAGTCTGAATAGGCTAGCTCTACAAGGATCTTGTTCCTGGCCCTGTGCCTGCCTGCGTGGGTCTACTTGATGGGAAATGACCAGCGACAAGCTTCTTTGTAGAACTCACTCCTGAAGGCCAATCGCATTCAGATGTTGCCCTTGATCAAGTCAAAATAATAGAAGTACTTCTATTTGTTATGACGCCCTTGCCCATAAAGAAGTTACTATGCCATACAATACAGGTGATTTTGATGATAAGTGTTCTTCACTGGTGCGGACTGAATTTGATGGGAAAATACACATACTCAGATATTGCATGAACAGAGGAATGGGGTTAATCAAAATTTTGTTTCACATGTAGTTGCAACTTTGTAATGTGAATTGCCAAACTGGGCTTGTAAAAGAAGTTTGAAATTTGTTTCTTTCCAGCTGTAAGGGCAACCGAATCAACTGACTAGTACCTGTCACTTTTATTTTTTTTTTATAAATCCATCTTGAATTGAAAGGTGTAGGCCTATTCATTTCTACTTCAATTGTATTATAACACAACTGAAGTAGAAACAGGAAAACTCCCCTCTCCCTGGTAGAAATAAACACATCCTCTTGCAAAATGCTACCATGCTAGAAATACAGATAGGTACTAGTCAGGTTCACACGAAGGGAGCTAAACTTAAGTTTCACTTGTAGTTTCAAAAGTTATATTCTAGTTATCTTGTAGTGTCATACCGTATGAACATACAAGTAGTTTTCAAATCTCTTAAAGGCATTGATTAACTTTGCCCAGGATTGAAAAAAAAAAATCACTGTTCCAGCTAATGCTGTAATCATAATTGTAAACCTTTAGCTCAGACAGGAATCGCCTGAGTTTTATAAGCTGATCGGTCGTTTATAGATTAAGATATTTACGATTGAACATTGATGTCGGGATAGAGTACCACCGAACCCTAAAGAACTCTTACGGTTGGCATAACTCACTGTATCACAGATTACCGTACGGGCTGGAAACCCGCTCTGAAATCGCCAAGCACTGGTGCTTGTTTTTTGTGACTGCAGCGCAGCGAAGAAGCCGAGCGACTTGCGCTAGCAATTTTCTCTTTTTTAGGATAGTAAACAGGTTCCATTTTCTCTCATACTTTCACATATCCTTAATTATACATGTATATGTAGTTAGAGGACTGCACACAATTCACTGGCATTTGAGCTGATTTTACAATTTTTCACAAAGTTAATCAATCACTTTAAGTTCACTTGTAGTTCTAGAACCACAAGCAAACTTGTATTTAACGCCGAAACCACGAGCAGCAGGGGTCCTCCATCACAGTTATGGACCATGTAGACAGAATAAACTTTAGAAAACTCATTAACAATAACCTTTCTGTTCATGTTAAACGACGATTGCTCAACTTGTAATCTCACAACAAGCATTGTTGTTTCAGGCCTGTGTGAACCCTGTCGTTGTTAGTGAGTCGTTTGTCGTTGACTTAGTTTCGCTTACTTAAAATTTTAAAATCACAAGTCCCTCATTAACGTAGCTACTATCATATACAGCACATAATATAAACACAGCGTCATTACACCGAGGCTAAGAGGAGTGAACTTATTGTTCAAGAGATGACGATGATCAGATGGTTGATTCAATCTCAACAATTTGTTTTTCTTCGCATCGCGGAACATGCCTAACAGTCTTCTGTCTGGCACCATAGGCACACAAGGTCATGGGTATTTAAAAAGCCATTTATGAACCGAGGGGGAAAAACGACACATATGCAAGCAGTTGATTGCCATTTATTATCAGGCCCAGTATACCAGAAAGAAAAAAAGTATGTGGCATAGTTAGCACGTGGGTCAATGCATTTGCACACTGACTTGACTTGAACTGACTTGATAGGATAGGAGACTAGGAGTGTAAACTGAAGAGGTGGGGGGGGGGGGGGGGGAGAGGGGGGTGGGGGAGTCTACTACTGGCAGTGTATTTTCATACAGGCCTACAAGGCAAGAAAAGATTTGAGGCCTAGAGAGACATATTTCATTTTACTCTAATTACATTAGCACTATATTGATTTTTTATGTCTTCTGCATTATGATATATTCTCAGACTATTGCATTCATGTTTTGTGAATTAAAATTAACCGTTTCATATGATGACGTTTCCTTTACCTTCTGAAATAATGAATTCAAAGCATGAGCGTAGTTATATTTCTTAATTTGTCTCATACTGGAATGGTATTTAGAGCAGTTCATCATAGATCTAATGGAAAGTACAGCTCTTCTATCCTTCCTGTACTCATTTCCCGCCTGAGGACCACATTTCCTGAAAACTCGGTGCTCAGTTAGGACTCTCTCACTCATTTTCTCTCTTTCTCTCTATCCTCTTCCTTGCTTTAAAGGGAAAGTCCACCCTTACAATAATTTGGTTATAGAAATATAAAAAGCAGAAAAAATAGGGAAACAGATCAGTGAAAGTTTGAGTAAGATCTTATAAAAAATAAAAAAAGTTATTAATTTTTAAATTTAATTCTCACTTTCACTTTAAGTTTCCATCTGCTTTTCCTTTTCTGCTTTTTTCTTTCCCTCTTTCTATTCTGTACTCTATTACATGGTCATTTTCATTTCTCAATCACACCTTGTATCTGCATTTTTATTCATGTTTAATCAATCAATCTTTCCTCTCCCTCTCCCTCTCTCTCTCTCATCTAACCCACCCTAATGCAGCCTTTTTTACTATTATCTCTTTCTCACAAAACCTCTTCTTTGAGGTGGACCACCCCTAAAGGTGGTCCAGTTTGGGATCGCCGAAACGACGTCGCCGCGTTCTCTCCTCAGAGATGGCACGATCTAGCGTGCGCTAGCTCAGTAATGAGAAGGGGGTCTAAATCTCCCCTTTCCCCTCTCAGCTCTACCTTTCCATCTTGCTCACGTTCCACCTCCCTCACTTTTCCTCCTCCCCTTCTTTGTAGTGCCCCTTCCCCTTTCTGCACCCCACCCTCTTTGTACCCATCATGATCATCCTCCTCCTCTCTATATCTCACTTTCACTCATCCCCATTTTCAATCTTCCTTTCTCTGCCTCTCATTCTTAATCTTTCATTCTCTTTCTGCCCATCACTCGCCTAGCACGGAAAGCGCATCGTCACGATAGACCAACATTGATATCTCACGCTCCATTTAGAAAATGGATTGGAAAAAAGTCGTTTACTTTAAACCAGGAAGCTGGAAGAATAGGAAAGTGCAAATTCAGGCATAATTGGACCTTCATTAAACACATGTATGCTATCACTTGAGCTGGATTAGCTGTTAGGGCTTAATTGCTCAAAAACCCTTACAAATTATACCAAACAGATACAATATATCTATTACAATTATGCACAGGTAAATGGCAAACACTTCAAAAAGAATTGCTAGGGAATTCTACAAATTAAGGAAATCAACATAAGTGTGCCATCTCTTGACATAACAAGTGCATAATCATGTGATCTTTAGAACATAGAAATTAAACAAATTTTATTAGTCAATAAATATGGGCTAATGTGAAGTGTTTTCACAGATATTCCCATTACTCCCAAAATCATGAAATCTGCTTTCTTTTCCAATAATTTACTTTCCAGATGAAGCAGAAAAGCTAAAAGAGCTTTAACCCAGTGAATTCCAGTGCATGCTAACCACAAATATTTTGAATAACATAAGCCTAGGCCTATTAATTGAATGGAACTAACATGAGCTGCAGTGAACTGAATATTTCTTCAATTTTATTCAATTTCATTTTCTTATCATCAAAATATTTACAGATAAGGCCAAGTATCCAGAATGCTTGACTGACAAACTAGAGAGGATGGAGGTGTGTTCAGGTGATTGACCACATTTTTAAGAAAGGTATTTCATCCGTAAAATTTTTACGAGTAAAAATCTATTCATCAAGTCGGCCTACATCTAAACTTAGATATATAGCAGAAATGCCTCTAAAATTGTTGTTTTCTTTTTCCATCTCTTGAGCCCTGAATACATGCATAAAAGGGAAGGTTGAGTTCTGGGAAAGGTCAAAAATAATTTGTGAGCTTTCTCATTCTTATTACGTTAGTTTGGAAGATTATCATACATGTATAGTAGAAATATCCCCTGAAAAGGACTGCTCTTCAAATCCCTTCACATTCAAAATATGTCAAGAAACTGCTGAAATGTTCAGGCCGAACATTTGTGTGTAGTCCCATATACACATTTCTGTGTGCAGGGCATGTGACTCTCCACAAGATTGAGTCAATTTCTTATCATTTTGGTGATTCTAAAACCTTACAGCATACACCAATTCTTATATAATCAACCTTTCCCAATTGCTTTGACTGACAGTTTCTTTCACAATTCAATCTCATGACCAGAACTCAACTTTATCTTTATTGTGGTATTTACAGAATGGACTGCTTCCAAAAAGCCTGAATAATGTTACATTTTTTTATTTCTAGGACACACAGGGTTAATCCCAAAGGGCCGAGTCTCATCAGTCCGCTGCTACAAGGGGGAAAGTTAAAGCTAATAAATAGTTGGCAGGATCAGCTTTCGTGGCAGGCTGTTGATGTTCCAAACAGCACTCCTTGGAAAGGCAGGAGTTGAATATCAAAATAGAGGTTAACGTGGGATGGAGTGTGCGTACAGTGGACTTGTATCCATGTCTGCTCTGCATTTGTATGCACGGTGCAGCAGACCATGTCAAGACTCTCCACACCGACTCCTCCATTTCATCATCATCTCTCAACGTGGAGGAAAAGGAGCCACATGGAAGAGGGGTTCAGGTAGGGAGGGGGTAGGGAGAAGGGAGGGGGTAGGGAGAAGGGAGGGGGGCAGGGAGAAGAGAGGGGGTGGGAGGAAGGGAGGGCACAGGAAGAAGGGAGGGCACAGGAAAAGTGAGGGGCAAAGAAAAGAGAGGGTAATGAAAGGGGAGGGGAGGAAAGGAACGGGGTCAAAGGTGAGGTCATTGACAGTTTCCTATTGCACGTACATTTCACCAAGAAGTTAAAGGGCAATCCAACCTTGGTAATAAGATGATTTTTATGAAAGCAGAAAAATAAGAAAAACAGGATGGTGAAAATTTGAAAGAAATCGGACAAGGACTAAAAAAGTTATGGATGTTTGAAAAATGAGATCACTACATCTATGCGAATCTCAAACTGGCAATTTGGTGAGTCAATTGGGACATTTTTGTGGACAACTCTCCCATTTGTCGTACACAAAAATATCATTAATTTGCGGTTTTCTTCAAGGCGCTTTTACCCTCGGGACTTTACTCAAAATATATTGGAGATAGCATATTGTTATAGGTCTTCATGAACGAAAAGATCCTACTGAGTAATGCATTTTGAAAAAAAAGTGACATTTTAGTCATTTTGTGTGTTAGAGCGAATGGGGGAGTTGTCCACCGCTACATCACAGTGACATTACATATTCATCCAATTTGAAATTCCCATAAGCATAGTGATTACAACTTTCAAAAATTCATAACTTTCTTATTGCTTGTCCGATCTGCTTCTCTAATATTTCCTCTTTCTTTCAAAGCAACTTGCTATTAAGGTTGGATTTCCTTTTAAAGAAGATTTGATGAATGACATTTAAAAAATACCTTTGAACAGACAGTAGTACGCCTATAGCTCCGGGGGGGGGGGGGGGGGGGGGGATCAACAATAGCAAAGTTAAGAAAAGAGCAACCACAAAGCAAAGATTTCTATTTCCAATAAAAACTTAAATTTATTTGCCAAATTCGCACCTCCCCCTTTAACAAGATTGTAATTTTAACTTCAATTTTTGTTTGGATTTAAAATCAGCGACACTGCATAAATCTGGAAAGCCTGCTGTCTATACTTGGCACAATGGCGACAAAACTCTCAAACAACAATGAAAACAATGATGTAACCCTGAGCCTGAAATGATGGGATGAAATAAATGTAGTTAGTAGAGGGACAACTTGGCAAGTCCTTGCAACAAAAACAAAAGGATACCTGAACATTTACATGTAGGCCTCTCAGGAGAATAATCAAGGGTTAAATACATTAATGTTATTCTACAGTGAAGCAAGATCCTTACTGTTTTGGTAAGAGGGAAATGCATTACCGCAAAAACAGTGAGTCCTAGAAAAAATATGATTTGTTTACCCAAGGAAAACACTGTTTCCACACTGCAGTAAATGCTACTCCAGCCAAATGTTGATGTACAGTTGCAATAGGCCTACTTTGTAAACACATGGACGCAGGAATTGAAATGGTTCTACATGTATGTATGACCGAGTGGGAACGAATAAAAACATTGTAGGAGCTAACGTAACCCCTAGCTAACATTGCGCGTACAATGTGTGCAATAGTGCATTGGCATGGTGGGCGTTGGATGAGAAGATATGTGATGGGCGGTAGTCACAGTAGTAACATCCTTGCTGGCATACTGGAAGCATGGGCTGACGACTCCATGTGTGGCACGTTCACACTTGTGGAGTTACGTTTATAATTCAAGACTAACTTTCACCACGATTAAGAAGCAGGGTAAGGCCTGTTATTTCGCCTGCATGGCGGACTCCATGAGTGGCATGTCATTCAAGAATAAAAGTATGAGGGTATTATTTGGCCTCCTTTCTTTATAACGAGGTTGAGCAAAGACAATGGAATTGCCTCAGGGTTAAATTAAACCAAGGAGCTTCTTAATCAACAAAGGACCTTCAAACATTGATTGAACACAACACTTTGCCAGATTTGCATCTTTTTGTTGTCAACCAGAGCATTCATTACTTGTCACTTCATTTTCATTCCCTATTCCCATATGACTATCAAATAGGGAAAGGAATATCTTGTATGTATCATCAGCTACATTCATTGCAAAAAGTGTTACGTCCAAATGTGCATACTGATTAGACAGGGCTTCACACTAGCTTTTTTTCAAGAGGGTCTAAGCCCCATGGTAATTTTTTTTTTTTAATTTGGGGGGGGGGGGGGTTCAGACTGAGATTTTGGGCACCCATATGTCCCTGATTATATTTCACGCATCTTATTCCTAGTAATGTATGTAGATAAACATGTGGATTTGATCTCACCCTGAAATTTAAAGTATCCATTGAAATTATCCAGACAAACAGGAAAAAGATGTACACTTGATATCAAAGGCTTATCAAGTACCACCTCCACTCCATCGCAAATTTATTATTCATCGATTCAAAAGACCCAATTTACAAAAGCTTAAACACTTCTTGCATGAAACGACTTTGAGACAACGGAGCATCGGTATTTAAAATGAAAAGTTGATGAATGGAAGCAATTAAAAGAGATGCATCTGTAGACAAGGCCCTTTCCTTTCATGTTCTCTTTTTTTTTCTGATCCAGAGAGCTTAGGAAATTGATTCCTGCGCTGGCCACCGTATCTCTTGCCCTAAATAATGAAAGGGAAGTCTTTTTCCGCAATGAATTTTTTATGAAGCTGTGGTAAATGATCAATTTGAGGAAGATGATGAATGCTTGTCTGACACTACCGCAGTCGCCTATTACATATTGCAGTAAATAATCGTTTCCACAAGAATATCTGACCAAATTTAGCTTCTGTTCAACTGACAATGTAATTCTAACTTTCCATTATCGACTATAAAGGCTGCAAAGCTGAGATCTCACATTTGCTATTCATCTATTACCCGCCAAGAATGAAAAATGAAAAATTGAAAAATATTCATGAAACTATTTTGATGCACCAGAATGTCAAAGAGGAGAGGCATGAAATTTGAATTACATTTAGTACTGAACACAACAACCAGTTCTATTTTTAGTTATGATCTCAGGCCTTCCTGTGCAGGACAATATACTGATAGTTTTACACGTTGGTATATTCTGACTAAAGGAATAGTTTTTCCCAGTAAAAGAGTTCATCTTTTCGTTTACTAGCCTTGAATAAAGATCAAAAATGTTCATCAATCATTCTTCTATTTCTATATTTCCAGCCAAATTACATTAACTTGCCACCACTATGCACTATATGGGGAATACATGTCCTTATTACCAAGTAAAATCAACACCACAATCTCTTGAAAGCGCGAGAAAGACGAATTTCTTTGCTATTTTGTGGCACTTGACTTACTCTAAATGCACTATATTTGCCCAAATGTATTTCACAATCCAATTACCAAATCCCAAAGCACTCACCCAGCAATATCTTTAAAACCAATCAATGCGCACATCAATTTGACTTTGAGGCCAACTCAAATACGGGTGAGGTCGGTGCTCTGTGGTAAGCGAAGTTTTTTTTTTGGGGGGGGTGTAACTTATTGCAAACTGCTTTCCTCATTACAATTTACAAGTCAGCATTCACGCCAAGAAGTTAACACTTATTTAAATTTTCAAAGGGTCTCCCACGTTGAGTGGTGCCAAGGTCTGTTTCAGAGCGGTAGCTACATGCTGATTTTCTAATCATCAGACTCCCAGACACAATGCATATTTCCCTGCCAAGGCTGCATATTTTGATCAGGTTTGAATACAGTTGAACTTATTAATTATATTACCAGGTCACTGGGCAAATATTCTTTGTAAAAGCGATCTTTCTGTGTAGGTCCCTGCATTTACAATTTGTAACAGGAAAATATTGGGGCCTCGCACAACTGTGAATATCAGAACTAACCTAAATTGGATAGAAATCTTGATCGAATATATGTTTTCAAAACTTGATTGCATCACGAATATCAGTCCATCTACATGTACATGTAAGTAAAATGGATGAACTGGAAATGGTATCTTGTCGTAGCTGATCAAACAAAGAAACACACATTCACCATGCATGCACAAATGGAAAATTTTTTTTTGAAGTACTTTGAATCTACATTAAGAGATATGTGTCAACAAATATGCTTGATACTATCATATTTATTAAAGAATTTGGACTAGAAAGCTGTCCAGTTCCATTAAGCAGCTTAATTTCCATGAAAATCCAATCAAATGTCTTCCTCATGCTCACATCTATACTGAAATGACCTCACGCATCTTCACTCAGTTTTGCCCCAATTTTCCAAAGCTCGAATCTTTTAACAAATCTACTCGCTTGGCGGACGAGTAGTCGCAGCATTCACGCTCAAGTTATCCTCCCTGTCGCGCACTGATGCTCTAAGCTCCCCTACAAGGCCATGCATCATTAGAGTCGGTGATGAAGTGCCGGTCGCGACGTCGTTTCGAGATCTCTAGATGCTTTGCGGGATACCCTTGTCTCCTCGTGAAGCTAAGTGTAGAAAGTGAATGCCTTGCTAAACTTAACACAGTAATGGGTTTCCTCAAATCAATGCAGTTACATTCAATGTATCTCCTCCAGTTAGCTCAACTCTCCTTTATCACTTTACATAATTGCACAAATTTGGCCATTTCCAAATCAAATGTGTCATTTTCCGAAAAAGCTTTTGAATGCTGGATTTGGTGGATTATTTATTCAATTACTTTTAAAAAGAAAAAGAAATCCCCTTTTCCCTCCTACAGTCTCATCTATAATCTGTTTACATATTTAACCCTCTTGATATCACAA
Source organism: Heliocidaris tuberculata (assembly GCA_025618425.1). Classification (NCBI taxonomy): domain Eukaryota; kingdom Metazoa; phylum Echinodermata; class Echinoidea; order Camarodonta; family Echinometridae; genus Heliocidaris; species Heliocidaris tuberculata. Next base: position 6,126,117 of record CM046837.1, read on the forward strand.
GTGTTATGTTCAATGGACTATCAGATACAAACTTCTGAGGTTGGACGACACATGCCCCTGCAACACAACTGCTCAGTGTCACTTTTGTACACAAACTGAATGCTAGACTTCAACCCTGGACCAAACACTACACCTAACCCTAACCCTGCCCTAACCATATAACTCTGACAAAACAAAATCCTGGAACAATTGTCCCTGGAGCATGTCGGAGTACCACTTCCGCCTTGGGAAACGAAGGGGTTAATTTTCAAACTTACATCTGGGTATGCTTTAACAGGTACGTAGAGTTTTTCTGACATCTGTAAGATGGATCCCTTGGCCTCTGGTAACATAAGGGGTTGGCTTGTGGATGTTATACTGTATAGAGATCTCCTTACTCGGTTGATTTCTGGTTTAAAAAAAAAAAAAAAAAAGAAAAAAAATACAATAAATAACATGAAGCTTTGTAAAACTGGTACTCTCAAAAAAAACATTGATTAATCACTGATGTGACTACCTGTGGGAGTGAAAATACAGTGAAAATAGAGAGAAAATTCACTCTTTTGTTGTTGTTTTTTAGAGAGAGAGAGAGAGAGCACTTGAAATTCACTCCTAAATACATGTAAGTGATTAGAGAGTATCAAACAAAAATAGGTGTAACAGGAAAGGCATCTTTGTGTGATCAAAAGACATACGTGTATTAGTGAGTAATTTTAGGTGAAAATATCTGATTTCTGTTCCAGTCCCAAATATCATTTTAAAATACATTCAGAAGAAAAGTGATACCAAACAAAATACAGCATTGTCACAGTTTTAATTCACCATTTTCTTTATACTTTACTGTACAATATTGTAATGATACAAAGCGCCATGTTTTACAAGTTTAGAATAATTCACACGGAAATGTGATCAAAATAAATGTCAAAATGATTTATAACTTTCTGGTTTACATTTTATTTATTTATCACTGATCAGTTCAATAAAAACTTCTTTTTTCTGATTACATTCACAGCATCTTGATTTAGCTTCCCTCGGAATTCAAACTTTTTTTTTCTTGCAAAAGCCTTGTTCTCACTGCACACAAGCATTGCACTTTCCTTCCTTCACCTTCATCAATCACATCAACATACACTCAAGTCAGCAATCACTTCGAAGGACAATATGACATGGGAATTTATCACAGCAATTCCAGAGCAAAAGCAAAAGGAGCTAGAATCAGTCAAGCACTTCAGTCCCCTGTCATTTTGTTTTGATAAGAAGTGCAAATATTGATGCAAAGATGGTATTAAGTCAAATTCAAATGCAAGAGCATATGTGGCTTAAGATTGGCAGAAAAAATCCCCCTCACTTTCATTTTTTAAACTCCACACTCTTGGCTGCAGGGGTGTAAATATGACCTTTTGAAATATGAGAAGTTGTTCATTGTGTACACTACAGAAAAAGGAGGATTGTCGTCCTTCACTTTTGAATTGTTCAGACACTTACGCTGTCACCTGTTCCAAACAATCATCTAAAATTCATATCGTGCCCTCTATCCAGTACAATTGTGATGCAATTCTGGGTCTGTTGGAAAACATCCTTGATGTGACTTTTATGAGAACACTTGTCTTGAGGACATCTAGCTAACCAAAGTGTAAAAAAAGTACTAGTTTGCTCACATGACCTCATTGGGATTTTGCTAATTGTTTATCAAAGTAAGGGTGCGTTTATGCTCCCATATTTCAAGACAGAATGAGCCTTTTGTTACGCGTTTACATGTAGTTCAAAACACAGTTGCGTCACTCAAAATAAACTAGTAGTATGAGCAGTGAGGTTTGCGAAACCAGCTGCAGAGCCCGAACTCACCTGGAGAAAAAAAGTATAAACCCGTGAAACCGTATATTTGGATGAGCGTTTTAGATGACCGTTTCAAAAAGCTCATTCTACATGTACCTTCGCAAAGTAAGTATAAACGCACCCTTAGACTTCTGCCCAGCAAATACATTTATCCACAGAGCTCTCTGGGATCTTTCCACAGCATGCTTTACCCTCTTAATTTTGTTTCACTGCTTTCCAAGCAAGCAATCATAAGCCAAACATATATTCCAAATGCATGCATTTTTGGAAAAGATACTCCCAACAAACCAAATTTTCCCCAAACTAATGTACATACATGTAATAGGCCTGCATGTATTTTTATGTACACTATTTTAGCTTGTAAATGTGTCTGACGAAAAAAATACATGTAATGCTAGTAAACAGTGTTATGTATGTAACAGGTGTAGCATTTTAACAGGTCATTTAAAAAGGGGGGGGGGGTATTAAAGAAACACTTGTTCTAGAATTTTAACATTCTTTTTATTATATCAAAGTTGTAATACTTTAAGTGCAGTGAATATATGTAAGTGTCTAGGCAATAAGTAAGGAAAAACTGCACTAGAGGCACTGGAGCCTAGAGTACAGTTACTTAGTGACTTCATTTTTTCCACATGGCCTACATGTAGGTTCACACAAACATATTGGGTGAATGTGAACTCACGAAGGTACCTGTTCCTTGCTTTTCTTGAGATATGACATTTTCCCCCATTTTTGCCTTCTTTCGGTTAAGGGAGGAATCAATCCCTTTGATCTGTGCAGATAATGATATAATCCCAACTTCCCCTCAAATCGTTTCTGCTTCAACGGAGAATTCCAAATGCAGTAATGCACTGTCAAATCATGAAGAAAATTCTAATCATAACTCTGCGAGAGTCTTTGATTCTCAGTTTCAGTTTCATACAGCAATGTCGTGTACAGTAGAATAAGTTGGCCTTTACATACATGTACATGTATTTCGTAGGTCTACACGGAGGCTAGATATTGCATCCCCCCCCCCCCACACACACACACACATTCATGTGGTTACCAGTACATGTTTTTTTACCCTTGACTCTCATTCAAATTGTTATCTCAGGCCCATATTCTCAAAAGGTGCCTAACTTTAAGCCCCTGCCTAAGTGTGTAGATTTAATGTAGGCTACTGAATTATGGAGAGCCAAATGTCACCCACTTTTAATCCTGCAAAATCACCATAGACTCCTTCTAGTTCTGGAACTAAATGCAAATACAAAAACCTCACGATAGAATTGATTTCTTATGCTCATATTAGGCCAGAAAATAATTTTGTTTCTTTATTTTGTTACATAAATATAGAAATTTATATGGGACTTAGGGTTTGAAAAATGGCCTTCCAAAGATCAGTGGCCTAAGTTAAGCCAGGTGTAACTTAGAATACGGGCCTCAAACATCAACAACCTTTTAACTCCAAATGCAATGGATCTTGCAGTGCAAATAACAGGAGTCACTCAAGCATTCACAAATTCATCTATCATTCCCCAAGGACGACAGAGTAAAACTCACATGTATTACGTGTAAACTCATAATAGCATTACAAGAAATTAATCACAGTGTGTCAGACGAAAAATAGACAACTTCAGTTTGAAAATGCAGGCAGTTATCTACAAGCTCGACACAAACAAAATGGAACTTGCTTGTACCATGATTTCAGTTTCTGTACACAGTGTAGGATGCTGTCAACTGCATTGTAAAATAATGTTAAACGAGATAACATAGTCCATCACACTGAATAATGTAGGCCTACATGTACATGTACAGTACTTATGCAATATGGACAGATCAAATAGAACGAAGAGGGCTAGTTCAGACAAAACTGTAAAACCAGAAATTTTCTCGGGCATGAAACTTTCGCAAATTTCACGAGGGGTTGAGATTCGCGAAAGTTTCTTGCCGCGAAATAATAAAATGACAATTGAAACAACATTAAATTATTGCAATTCACAAAATTTTCTTGCTGCAAAATGGGCTGTCATTAACAATTTGCGACAGTTTTACATCGCGAAAGTTTCTGCTTTTACAATAAGTCTTTCAATTCTGCTGTCCATGTGTTGCTAAATGCCATACCTTTCTCGGCAGACCAAGAAATCTCAACTTTAGGCCAAACCAACAGTTACAGGTAATATGACAAGGTTTCTAGAAAATCACAAAGAAATGGATGGGAGGTGGGGGAGATTACACATTACGCCTAAATTCACATAAAACAATGTAAACTGCCTCAAGAGAACTGCTGCGGCATTGTGGCAAAATAGAACAATTTTGCACAGAAAGGAATGGTACCTGTAGATGGTAGTTGTGAGAGATGCTGCATGCAAAAAAATCCATACCTATTTATCTATGGGAGCGTTTATACTCCCATTTTTCAGGCCAGAATGAGCCTTTTGTTAGGTGTTTAGTTCAAAACACGGTTGCGTCCAGTCATTTTCTTGTACATGTAATCGCAGATTTAAAACGCCAATGTAAAACTCACAAAAAAGTGCATTTTGAATCGGCGTTCCTCCAAAAACACGGATTCTGAGGAAGCGTAAATGCACTATCATTTGTAAACGCGTTTACATGACGTCATATAAATGCATAGCATAAGCAGTGAGGTTTGCAAAACCAGCTGCAGCGAACGAATTCACCTGGAGAAAAGAAGTACATGTATAAACAGTACCCCATGAAACTGGATTTTAGATGAGCGTTTCAAAATGCTCATTCTGCCTTCGCAAAGAAAGTATAAACGCACCCATGTCTTATGAAATACAGAAATGTAAAGCACATTATAATAGTTCTGTCATTCATTTTGCTGTTGTGTTTTTTATTTGTTTGTTTGTTTGTTTGTTTTGTTTGTTTTGTTTTGTTTTGTTTTGTTTTTTTTTTTTTTTTTTTTTGGGGGGGAGGGGGTACATTTTGTGTCTGAAGAAAGCCTGGAACTGATTGAAGGCAGGTGTGAAAGGTCTTTTTGTATGCGTTCACACCATAGTACATAATGGTATTGCCTGGGCTGTGTTCAATCACAACATGAATGTTTGAACTGGTCTAGTTGTGACCTTGAGCTGGAATAACTTTCCAATCGTTAAAGGTAATCTTCAGTTCCACGTTCGGCGTTCAGTAAGAATATTCGAGAGAAGCTTTTAAAAATTAGGGTTGAATGGTTTTCACAGTTACACAGAAAATTGGGTTTGGGGATGAATAGGCCTTACTTTTGTAAAAATTTGTGGAGGTTGAAATCAGAAAACATTGTTAACATTGTAAAGCCCTAACGCATATGTGCACTCATGGGACTACAATGTACATATTCAGATGATTAACCCAATCAACCTCATTTCATCTTTCTACGATCACCACTGGGCTATTTGACTTTATCAAGCAGAGATGATTCATTTACATGGGAATTATTCATTTCTTTTAGTTATGTTTGTATTTTTAATGAAGTTAGTTTTCCGCTGATACAAGAACTCCACACTACCTTTAAGACCAGTGTAAGCTAGTCTGGTTGAGAGCAGTGGTGCCGTTACTGATGGATGGGATGAGTGCATTCCAGATCGCATCAACTGCATTCCTCTCAGGGTTAACCCCATGAGGAAAGCCCCACATCAATTTCAGACTACCACCAGATTTCATAGTGGCATGTATGCAGGACATAATACCCATGCCCCCCCCCCCCTCCCCTCCCCATCTCTACTCCAGACTGTGTCTTGAATCACTAATTTGAAGTGGGGAAGAATTTGGGGGAAATTTCAACATTGAGTGATGCTCTCCATTTTTGTTTCAAGTACAAACTGTGGACGATTTTTCATTAGAGCAGCTTTCTTTCTGAAACAGCATCATTACTGGGTAACTGGAGCCATGCAAAACTCACTTTCTCTGAACCTGTCTGTCAGTATGGGTACAGATGTAATGACTGTAAATTCCCCTTGACTTATGCCATCTTCAAGGAAGTGAGTGAGAGAGAGAGAGCGAAAGACAGACATACAAAGAGATAGAAAGAGAGAGAGAGATACATGTACATACAGAAAGTAAAATATTGTCTGTTTGGAGCCAGAAGGGTGTTAACTCTGTACAATGATGGGACTTAATGCCCTTCTACATGTACCTCCAAACTGACGATATGGAGGTGGGAAACTTCACATGGAAGAGAAAAAGAGAGAGAGGGGGGGGGGGCAGAAGGGAAAGAGAGTGCAGGCTTTCACTGCAAACCTACAGATTCACTGAGGAATATAGGACTACGTGTAGGACACGAGAAAGACAGAGCTATAGATCTAATGGAGGTGAGATGGGAGTGCTCACAGATGAAGAAAGAGAAAGAGAAAGGTTGGAGGCAGTGAGTAGGAAAGATGGAGGGGTAGAAAGAGGGGGGAGAGAGAGACAGAGAGAGAGAGAGAGACAGACAGACAGACAGAGACAGAGAACATACAGACTCCTGGGCCGTCATCTTCTTGAATATTTGACTAAGCACACAAGCCTCCGGAAAGGCCGCTGTGACTAAAGGGTCTGGCAAACACTTACCAAGTTTACTCACAAGCAGGACAAGCTTTAGTCCCACACACTCACAAGTGCACATCTCACGCAATTTGCATAGGCTGTGTACCAGTAGGACTGTCTTTGAAGATGGTACTCAAGAACAGGCATTGCAATTGTAGCAATTGTGCCAAAATAACAGATCTATCAGTCTCTTTTTCCCTCTCCCTCCTCTCTGTCTCTATCTCCACCTCTCTTTCTCCATCTCTATTTACTTCGCGCCCATATCCAACCACTTCAAAAAAGTAATATGTGAAGGATTTGAAATTTGCATAGCAATAGATGGTAATGTGTACTCTGGAACTATTTGTGACATTCCCTATAGCAATGCCAAACTTTATTGATGAAGAAAGTGCAACCAAGATGTGAAAAGACTTTGGTTACAAAACAAAATAAACGATGACACAAACATGTAGATATAGGCCCTTGTACAAGAAGATTATTTCATTTTAATTTTTTATCTCGGTGATATCCACAAAGGAGGCCTACTATCCTTCTTGCATTCAGGAACAAATCTTGCATGCTGCAAAAGTTGAGGCTAGGATATAATTGAAGTACAGCCTTTTATGAAGAAAAAAAAGGAAGCTCTTTGGAAAAGGCCACTGTATTTCATGCTGTTTTATAAAAAAGTGAAGATTGCTGCAATTCTCAAATACTTCTTGGTAAATAAATCTTTTTTTTTTTTTTTGATGTGTGAATTTCATGGCATTTTTGGACAAAGCATTTAATCACGAAGACCTGTCCAGTTCGTCAATTTTTTTTTGACAACCTTTATAGTGGTGAAATACTGCCAGACTCTCACACGAAGAGAATATAATAATAAGGGAAGGGGAGAAAATTTAAAAAGAATATTCATGTCTCCAGAGTCCTCTGCTCAATTCTGCTATTAATCCTACGTCTACGGTTTCAGCATTCGGCCAACAATCGAATTTTCAATTGGAGAATATCATCCCTTCTACGTGACTCACGCATGTTACGTTTTTTCTTTGCACTGGTGGGATGCTCCTTCCCTCTTGGGGCTGGGGTGAGAAACTCTATCGCCCCCTGGCCATTGCCAATAAAATGAAGGCACAAAAATTAGGAAACTGTGATCAAGTAATATCCTAAATTGAATCAGTTCAGAGGCAGAAGTGAGTGATAGGATTTGCAGGCTGTGCTAGGATACAATAATCGTCACCTCCTCTAAAAAAATAAACCATTGCAGCCCTGGATATTAATAAGGATAAGCAGGTTGACAGAAATCCTGGAGGAAATCTTGAAATAAGAATTTAATGGACTAACATGGACCTAGAAGGTCGCTCTAAAATCTCATTTGAGAGAACATGGAAAGAAAAAAAACAACTCAATAAAAATAATGAGTACAAGATCAGGAAAAGGTAGGACTGACACTTTATTCGCAAGTGCAGTCAAAATAAAAATGGATTTGCAATACAGAGAAGGGGAGGGAACATTAGATGACCCAAAGGAAGAGTGAAGAGTGAAAGAATTTGCTCAAGAGCATAGGGGGGGATTAATTTTTCCCCTATCTTGTGCATCAGTATTGACAGATAAGATGATAAGTCCAAGAAATTTATATGAAAAAGCAGTCCAGAGATAAGAAAACATACAAATGTATATCACAGGATATGGAGAAATAGTGAATTCTGAGCAAGCTCCAGCTATGATGATGCACATGGGCATTGTTGAACAAATAAACTTGGCTTGTTTATTTCAATACCTGTGTTTTTCAATAATAACCTCCATATCTCTTGGCTCCATCTCCTTCTCCTATCCATAATACATGATGACAGAAGTCTCTTTGGAATACCCAACTGCATAAATGGTCAGAATGATATTTTACAATCTAATTCTCCTAGGACATTATGTATTGCAATGTCCAATCTAGGGGTTTATGTAGTCAGATTTTCATCTGATTTGTTATCACTCTGTTGTATTTATTAATACCAATTTCTTATTACCCCCTGCCATATTTGTTGCTTGAATTTTGTCAGACAAAAATTTGTCTGAAGCAGGACTTTAGCCAGGATTTTGAAATAGGGTGTCCAAATGAGCCTCCATTTTTATTTTTATATTTTTTTAAAGAAATACAAAAGGGGAAAAAAGGGCATCTTCCACAAGAGAAATGGGCATCCAAAAGACGCCCAGATGCCCTAGCTCTTACCCTAAGTATTTTGCAGGTCATATTCTGGAGAAAGTAACAGTTTTGTCTAGCCCTTGAATAATTAAAATCCATCAACAAATATTGTTTTCAATATACTGGATAGAAGGTTTCAAGGGAGACGAGTCAGATGACACCATCTGCAACAAGCTGTAACTGGGTCTTAACTCTATAAATGTAGGAATATACAAGGTACATGTATGGCTTTTCTCAGAAAAACTTGCATTTGTATTTCCTCCTCATCTTGATTATACTACTGTGTAGGCCTAAAACTTTGGTAAAAAAATTCTTTCAAGACAAGTTGTACCTATAGGCCTACATAAAGAACAGTGAAGGAATGCACACCAGCCTTTATGTCCAAGCGGTAACCACTCTTTCTTTTTGGGCCAGGCTGGCCAGCAGCTGAAAGGGTAATTGAAGTTTGTTGTCAATTCTCCAACCTCGTCCTTCCTTTCTTACCGTTCTAATTAGCTGCCTGCTTTCGTATAGCGTACTGTCAATCGAACATGGTCGACTCAATTCTTTACACATGTGTAAGTCCATGAAAGAAATATTCCAAGGTTTTGAGTAGGCTATAGTCAGGCTGTGCACCTTTTTAATTAACTGAGACAGAGTGACAGATAGATTACATTTCAAGTGAGGTAGAGAAAGAGAGGAATCTTCTATTTTAAGTCATTGATATGATTTTCATTCCCATGTAGAAATCTAATAAATGTGCATGTTGCTTTTATTTCCTAAGTTTGTTTTCAGAATAGTGCAAGTTCGTGCATTGCTCTGAAAATTGATGGAAGTTGATTTTCTTCATGCACTGAATTTTCAATCAAAATCTTCTGAGAGATTCAATTTCCTGCAATGCCACATACTTCAAAATTAATTTTACTACTCATGATGAATACCATTATGATCTGATGTTGGTTAACTTGAATTCTCATTTACTTCACTCCAGATCAGCCATAACTGTCTTGCATGGTGTACATCTATGTCAACCGCATCAGCGTTGTTATTCAAACGTGCCAAACATCGTTTGCAGGTACCGTCTCTCCAGACTTCTACAAATTAACGATTGTGACATTACCCTGTATGTCAGTTTTCAGATGGGTACACATTGCCTTCCCCAATTAAAGGAGCAGCACAGCTAGCAGATGATATTGCCATAATTATCGTGAATGGAAAAGTTCAAAGCCGTTTCTGCAGTGATCCGAAATGATTATTCCACGAGCACATCAACCAATGCTGCTCTTGACAGGAACAGATGCTAGAAGTCGCACCAAACGTGCGCAATGCGCTCTTCTTATTCTTTGTAAAGTATATTTTAGGTCATTACGTGCTTAATTACGGGCTGAATTATTGAAGTGTGTTTAAGTTGGGTGAGAATTAAAAATGGAGGCTGCACTTAATGCATTTGCATAATTAATGAGGCTTCCTCAGCTCTCATATCAAAGTCCTTAACAACTTACATCTAAAGAAAACAAATGTATGACTTTGAGACCATATATAGCTCAATGTTCAATCACTCTTCATGTACATGTACAGGCAAATGCACTGCATTTAGTTTGGCAAAGTACTGAATGATTTATCTTAACCAGGATTTCCCATCAGTGAAATAACATTAATACAGAATAGATCTTTATCAGAAACACTTCAAGTTCTTTGCATTGCACTTTCCACTGAAGATATACATGTATATACATGTAGCTAGAAATGTTTCCTATGAAATTGCAAGGAAATTAAAAGCCACAAATTCATACATGTACAATACACTGCATGTATCAATTTGATCTACACGTACGAGCTAATATTAATACTTCAAGTGAAAGCTAGAAGACCATTAAATCTACATGTAGTACTGTACTACATGTAAGTTAACATCTTTCTAGCTCTAAGCAAATGATATGTTTGTGTAACCTAAATTTGATGTAAAAATGTGAATATTACAGTAAGTACATACATCGCCTGCAACCATTATGTGTATGGCCATTCATGTTTTTAAATGTCTACATGTACATTTGCTGAAAGATGATATGCATGAGTTTATGTCATTACCATACATACTCGAAGAAGACCCCAAGAGCCATAAATGAGTTTTGCTTGAGTGAGCACGGATTGAAATTGCCTTGATTCCTCACGGAAATGACAATCATAAGGAGCCTATGGACGGGACTAAATGAAATAGGAGGCTTTAAAAGGGGGTAAGAAACCAATGGCCTCACTCCACTTGCTGCAGAATTCATAGCCTCACTGATGTTTACATAAAGAATAGCCTGCTGGACTGTACATGTAGGACAGGTTATCTAGGTCATTTTACAAAACTTGACAAAACTTAATATGTTATAATATAGTCTACATGTGTACATGAGCTACTGAAATCCTTGAAATCGACCGGCTGTGGGCAAATTCCTTACAAAATTATGGCAACTGTTATTCAAAGCAAATAACTTTTGTAACCACAAAAATTGTGAATATCATGTACAAAACTGCTGCCCTTTTCATGAACTTTGTGATCCTCCTATCGGCAAATGAAAAGCATGATCACTAATATTTCTTTTAAGGGGGCAGGGGATGATATTACATGCATGAATTCGCAGAGAGGTTCCCAGCTGCACGATGAGTCGCCTCATCTAACTTCTCACCAACCAATCATTAGGTTAATTCCTTTCTCATGTTGGCCTACCCAAGGATGGGGTCAAGCCTTTGACATTAAATGACTCAAATTTACCTCGATGCCCTCAAATTCGGCAACGAGTTAAGCACGAATTAACCACGTACATGTGTGGGGTTGTTAAAGAAAAACAAGGCAGAGCTCACAACTCACATCGTCATATTTAATCCGAAGTGTGCCTATATCCTTGTGCAAAACTGTGATGCTCGGCTTGGCCTCAATGCTCGACTGAAGCTGCATTTCTGACAGTTCGTTCTCTGCCCCCTCATCCAAAACGTCATCAAAGTCTTGTAATTACTGCCTCTCTTTCAGCACCACAGAGCAGGTAGATCAGGTTAGTCATCCACAAAACAGCCCCATCATTTAAAAAGTTCTTGCTTAGCTTTTAGTCATTTTCATATCATGTTACATGAATGAGGGGTACAACAAGTACCGCGCATTATGTGTACATGCAACAACAAAAAATGAATAAACACGAGTGACATACCAAATTGCCAATTTATGAATGATTTTGTTTGTTTTTCAATTTACTTCACATTGCGAACACAATGGTCTTCATTAATCAAAGTTCGTTATGGGCCTACAATGGCTATATCATCATTTGTTTGTTTATTAAATGTAAACACAGCATTTAGAAAATGCAAATAAAAGACAGAGGAAATAGTTCTATTGGTGTAGGCCTTAAATTGTGCATATTGTATCATTGTAATTGCACTCCTGGTTTAAGAATAATCATATTTCTCCTGGCATGTACTCACAAGGCATAAATAAGTGCATATTGACAGAGGCTTCATTTTTTTTAAATTCTTCTATGCTCTCGTCATTCTTCAAGAATACATTGATTAAAAAATCTTCTTTAATATTGAGTAATACTGCATGATTGTGGATTGTTACATGACAATTTTTTTCTCTAAAAATGAAAAGAAAAAAAATGTAGAAGTATCAAGTGCCTAATTCTATAAGAAAATCAATTGTTCATAAGACGGATTGATGATGAAAAGTGTACCCTGTGGATACTAATGCAATTAGTGGAGCAGCTAGATTTGCTAATTGGTGCCTTGGCATGCAAAGGTCTGCAATCGCTTTGATTCCCATCAGTATGTCACCCCGACTTCTTTCTTACATGTACATCTACATGTACACCTGTAGGCACAATTCTCTCTCTCTCCATATATATACATATATCCTTTCTCTTTATTCCTATCTAGACATTTCTGTGTCCCTTCTCTCTTTGCCTTTCTCTGCCTCTCCTTCCCTGTCTTAGTGTACCCCCCCCCCCTCTCTCTCTCTCCCTTTTTAAATACTCTATTGTTGCTGATAATGTTGGTTCTTCTCTCTCTCTTAGTTTTTCCTTGATTTCCCTTGATTATATCATAAAGTGACTTTTTCAATCAAAGTGTAGACCTAAATTAAATTCATTTGAATACATTGACCGGGACTGAAATCTTGATTGACTTGAAAAGCAACTTTTTTATAATCCGCTAACATGCACTGATTATAAAACCATGTACGGACTAGAAACATCTTTGATTAAGTACATGTACATGTAGGCCTCCATGGTAGCCAGTGTACACAGATGCTCAATACCAATGAAGGCCCAAGAGTGACCCCAACTTTCATGCCCTTATATGGAAAGGCAGTTGTTATGACTGGTAGAGTCATCATGTACTTATACACAGGAGTCTGAAGTGGGACATCTTTTGGAAGGATTTCCTTAACTTTATAAGGGTCAGCTGATTTTCATATGCACATTGTTGGGTAATGGAATAGAGTGTTCCAAGAATACCAACACAAAGAAAAAGCTTAAAATATTCATGTATATATATATACATAATAATTTCTCTTTTTCCTAATTGTCAACACACTTAATTTTCTTTTAAGGTTGTTCTCCCATAAACTGACACAAGAACAACATTGCCACATTGCTGGGACATTGTATCCATATGGATATAGAAGAAATGTATCAATGCAAAACTTAAACTAATCCTGTGACTTGACTTTTATAAGACGTCAAATCATTGCAAAACAAATGATCAATGTGCTAAAGCAATGAGTCATCACAAAGCTCAATGAGAACTCCTTGCTTTGAGTATATCTACATAAAAGAGCCTGTGTAGCCAATGAGCACACAGGTTGGCGCCTCCATACAAGTAGAAAAAGACTATCATTTCCTCCATAAAATAGCCTACAGAACCATTCGTACTTTTAATTTGTTAGAATGAACTACTGAAATACAAAATGAAATACAATATGCGAGATGAAATGAATACTACAAGTTGTCTCCCCACTGGATGAAAGAACTTGATCGAGGGCATCATGATCACGAAGAACAGAGCAAACAACGTTCCAGGCAGACGGACCTACCCCCGCGGCACCCCAATCAATACGATCGTAAGACATCTAGCCGTTGTGATGTCTTCCGGTCTCCAAACATTGATTTTACTGCAATAACTCGAAGGAATCAAAACATCTTCTCGTGATTTCTTCAAGACTCCACCGCAAATTTTTTCATCTATCTCATCAATCGCGCCACGAGGGTATGTAATTGAATTTGCGTCATGACCGTGAATGGCGTGCTCTGTTTGTATTGGATAGGTATCACGATAGGGGGAGGGGGAGAGAGAACAATCATCCAATGCGAACAGTAAAACCCCATTTCATTACGATGCCGGGATCAATAGTCCCACATATAGAACAAACAAACGGTCTATCAGCCAACTTGGGAACCCCTCAAAAAAACAATCCCCAAGTTCTCTTTCAGCCACTGCGGCCTGCGCAATCAAGTCACTCGCTGAAAGCCGCCACCCAAATTCCCATCGTGCTGTCTATTGATTTCCTCAGTCCCACATGTGGGAATTCATGGGGGATAAATGCACTTTCAAAAAGGTGAGCGACATCAAGGCTATGGCAATAGATAGCAACGGAGAAAAATATGCACATGAATGGAACAGTACATGGATCACGACACCAAGTCATTTTTTAAACACATTCTTGATCACCCTGTCCGGTCTCTTCCACAAATCAACAAAGAAATTCCAGCAATTTACTACCATGTTATGACTGAAATATGGACCATGGCATTCCACCACACTTTTCTTTGTATGCTCAGACCACACAACCGGGTCTGTAAAGTTCATTCAAAGTAATTGCTAAAGTGTATTTGAATGATCCCTTTTTAATCAAACAATCAGATAAGACATGATGTCAGAAAGAGGAAATGTAAACAAAGCAGTTTTGCAAACATGTTTCCTTTGTGTGTGTGTGTGAATGCAGATCAACAAACCATAACTTGATGACTGTATATATAAGCTAAATCCTAATTGCATGTCTTTCTAGCTGTATAACAAATGTGGAAAATTATTAGGACGGTGATTCTTTTTGCCATATCAATTTCAAGTCTATAACTTTTAGAGCAATTCAGTTATTTTAAGAAGGCAAATGTGCTTGTAACAAGCATTTGGGTAGAAACTATGCCCCTCAAAATATAGACAAATTCTGATGCCATCCAAAATAAATTGGTTTTCTCTCCTTTCAGTAATTAATCAGGAATTGATACTGGTAAGCAAAGTTCATATAGACCAACCCAGGAAATCAGGAATTCCTGGGCCATCATACATGTACATGTACATGTAGGCCTATATATGATATACATGTAGGCCTAAAATTATAACTGTTCGTAGTCTTTGTACATGAACTTGAAGCCTACATATAGAAATTTGTAAACTTTGCTTCAAAAAAAATTTACATTTTGTAGGACTTTATATTTGGCATAATTGCCATAACTATTAATAATCCAATTATCTATTCTAGAGGTAATGGGTCGATTGTGGCCTTTTTTTTTTTCTTTATTCAGCTGAAAGTGAGATTCGCTTTGTGGAAAATGTGGGAATATTATTGCCAAACCACTCACCCCACAAGCTTTTACATGAAGCACAGCTTATACTGTTGGTGCCTACATGCCATGTAGCACATCAGTGAATATCTGTGTCACACCGTTTCTCTCAAATTAATGTTGTTTTACATATTTCCTTCTAGATACACTTTCCTGACTGTCATTAGCATTAGAGCATGTAAAATTCGGGCTCCGAAGCGGAGTTTCATTTTTATGTCCATGTCGTGAACAGAGCAGAAGTAACTGGGGAACATGCACTCTTTATTTAGTAGTTGATCGAGAAGAATGCATTCCGACGGCTTTCTTTCTGTCCCATATACACTGATAATGTAATCAAAGGCCAATCAGCTGATAATTGAGACTCCATTACAGAGGTTTCGGACACTCTTTCTCAAGTGCGAGACCAAGAGGCAAATCTGCATAATGTGACTCATTAGTGCCATTAGGTGACTAATTGAATAATGGGGGTGGGCTTTCTCATGGAGTACAAAGCCTACAGGTCAAAGGTCACGTCTTGACGAGACAGCAGAAGAGTGTACTGTAGACAGCCACAGGCTGCAAGTCATAGAAGAGATGTCGCAGCAACAATGGAAAGTGGGGACACTATGGAAAGGGGTTGCTCATGGTACAGGTTGAGATTTGCTTCTTCAGAGAAAATGACAGAGAGAACGAAAGAGAGAGGCAAAAAAAAATAGGAAAACAGAGAGGCAGAAAGGGGGGGGGGGGTAAGTGAAAAGAAATGGAAATACATGGTCATTCAATCAGAGACATCTTTGGACAGGATGTTTCCTGCTGTCACCAATTTTGTGACTCTATTCTAACCATCAAAAAAGGATGATTCAGGAATCAGGCCTGAAAGAAAACCTGTAGGGTAAATTCAGGCACCCTTGGGAGCAATGCATACATGTATGTACATTACATGTAGTCATGTATACAATGTAACCAACAAGGCTTCAATAGGAGTGAGGGAACTGTATACATAGTCTGAAAACTCTCACGAAACACGACCTTTCATGAACCCTTAATTCACATACATGTAGGGTAGGGTGTAACGTTTGTGAAATGCACCCCTCTCTTACTGATGAAGTGTCGGGTTCGAGATGGGAGTATTCGTAGATTTGCAATACTTTTTAATAAAGTGTCGGGTAAACTGGACGATGGTTCAAAGTAAGCCACATTTATACATGCAGAGAAGTTTACAAAATGTTCATCATTCGTTTAGAACATTGTACATGTACAATGTATACTAATGAGATAAGTTGGCTACTAACTGCAAATTTTATTTTCATTTGTAAATTGAAACTGAGTTTAGACACTGACACATGGTCACATAGGCCTTGTAAAAAAAATTTGCATTAAGTCCCTAGGCCTAATAAACAACAATGTTGTAAATATAAGTAGACCAAATGATACAAGCACACAAAATACAGGATCAGAGCAAGGAGTTATCACAGAACAACTCCTTGATCAGAGGACCCCCACCACAGTGAGTAAAAAAATTACAACCCAAAATATGCTTAAGGACAGGCCTTTGTATGTCAATCTTCATTCTTCAATATGTCATTATGACATTCATTATACAGCTTTGTTGTAGGAACAACACTTAAAATCAAAACTAATCCCTTAAGTTGAGCCATGCATGATGCTTTTATCACCAAATCATGGCAGAACGTATTTGCTCAACTGACAAGATAAAAATGGAAGACTTGGGACAAGCTGGAAAGAAGTGGGCAAATATTGGGGCAGTGAGCAGAAATGGTTTCTTTCAATGAGCTGGTACTATAAGAATGACACATGGCATCTTGTAAACAAAGACAAGCTCACTGATATGAACTTCAGGTTCAGTATCATCCTGTGTGGGCAGAACAATCGTAAGATAAGGTGACACACAATATTGGCATTTTCATTGCTCAAAAATGTGCTCTTTGTCCTCTCAAACTATGAATTCAATGAATGAAACATGAAAAAATTTCAATCTGTTACATTCTTTTACAAGTGGGCAACTGGGCATATGTAATATGCTTGTCAAGATTTTTTTCTATCTTGCCCATCAAAGCTAATAATTATGTACAGTGTTTAATAATAATATCGTAGTTTGGGCAACTACTGCATTTTGAGTGAAACAATCTAAAAGTCATTCTGAACTTTTTATCACGGAGTAATTATGTTTTTATATTTGACAAACTTATACAAATTTGCTGAATACTGCATTTAAACTGAAAATCCTAATCAGATCTACGTCAGCACTATGACTGCTCCTAAGAGGACATAATCAATATCATATCCTCAATCATTTGCTCACTACTCAGCTTTAACCCTTTCAGGACAGGAATTATTTAAGGGCTAAATTGATCACATTTTGTTCTTCAAATTGGCAATAATATTTTTCTTTTAGTGCTACATGGTTCTAATAAGGTGTGATGTTTTAAAAAACAATATTCATGGTTAAAAATTTTGTTGAAAAGTTGAAAAATTGCCAATTTTGTTGAAAAACAATGATTTTGAACCTCACAATGTGTTGCCACTTTAAGGATTTTAAAGCTTATTCTTGTTTTAAAAATTCCTGGCATCAAACGCAATATGGTCATGAAACAAAAATACATTACACTGTAGGTGTGTGCAAAAACTTTTGCTCTTTCTACTCATGCATCTGGTATATTTTCTAGAGCTCTGAATCAAAAGTTATTGAGCCAAACCACAAAATGCTGTCAATTGTCCTATAAATGCTACAAATAATTTGTTTGGCAGATCTTAATGTTACACTGTAGTCTTGAAAGTTCAGGGCAAGATAAGGGAAAGCAACATTCTTGAATTTCCTAGAGCCAGACATAACGTACACGCAGGCTGTACTATTGCAAGTACAGTCCCACAGGCTCTACAGGAGAATTATGACAGAATGCTTGGAAGGTCACGAAAGGGTGCAGTATTGTTGAAATCTTGGCATTCTGACCCAACCAGGTATTACTGACAATGGGTTGCCATGGTTTCCCCTCCAAGACCTGTCATCCCAAGAAATCTGAAGTTGTACATATAAGGGCTCACTGAGAGTTTTTCTGACAAGCTTTCAAATGTGGTCGCACTAGTACGTGGAAGTATGAGGCCAGAATTTATAGCTGTACCCCCAACATGTTCCTGGTTTCACATCATATTACCTGTATTTCTTACAAATATTGTCACTTTTTTATCGTTTATATATTCCAATTTCCTACTAATCAGTGCACGTTATTTAAGACCAACACAGTCTAAATACAATAATTGAAGCGATGCTGTGTGCATGCACAATTGCACATCCACATTTAAATGGATATTTTTCTTTTCTTTTCAAGCCTATACGCCCTATATAAATCTAATTCAATACTGTAATCTTTCAGTTTATTATGGATTGGTGTGTACATGTGTACATGTAGGCTTAGTCTTAGAATCTTAATCATTTAATTCAGTCATTCATTCAAAAACAAAAGGACTGAATAAAAACTAATAAAGTGTTTGTTGTTTATTGATCACGATAAAAAACATAGCAGCTCACACTATACATGCTAAGAACTGACAACATACATACATGTACATGTGCAAGTACTGTTCAAGTACATGTATACATGTATCTTATCCACAGCAAAAATGTGAATAACAAAAAGCACAAAAATTCAATTCCTGTGATATGACTCCCACTTCCATACCCTGATGACAAATTTAAGAAAAATGAACTGAGGCCTACAGGCTTTATCCAAATGCTAACCCCGAACCACGCACAACAGAAGTCAGGTTCACACAATGGGAGCTAAACTTTAAGTTTTGCTTGTAGTTTCAAAACTTTAAGTAAACTTGTAGTTTCAGACCGTATATGAACAGACTCATACATGTAGTTTCGAAACTTCAAGTTTACTTGCAGTTCTAGAACCACAAGCGAGCTTGTGGTTAACGCTGAAACCACGAGCAGTGGGAGGGGTCCTCCGTCACAGTTTTGGACCATGCGAATGGAATAAACAAAGTTTTGCAAGCTTGTGGTTAACGATGACCTCTCTGTTCATGTTAAACTTCCGGGTCATACACTTCGCATGAATTCTGAATACAAGAACTGTATGTGTACTGTACACACAATTGGTATCTACTTACGGTGTTAACGACGATCGCTCGGCTTGTAGTTTCAGAACAACGAGCATCATTGCTTCAAGCCGATGTGAACCCTCGTCGTCGTGGTTAATGAGTCATTGTTTTGTTAACTTAAAGTTTGGAAACCACAAGTCCTGTATGAACATAGCTACTGACAGATTGCTTTTTGCAAGTAATGACTCAAGAATCAATAATTTAGATCCAAGCTCATAAATCAAATCAATTTTATACTCTGGATGTACCATAGAGATTGATGCTTGGTTTATACTGAATGCAATAACATGTACATGTAAATTGATTTTCATCCATTTTTAACTCATACTAAATGCTTTATTCAAGGTAATCCAATCACACACAGAATAAGTAATTTTCAATAAATGTTACCTACATGTACATACGTGTTTGTCTATATGTTTACATTTCTCAAAAATAGGAGAACCATTATTTTTGGTTCTTTCTCTTGAAAATGGCTGATACAAAATAAGCAACAATATTTTTTGTTTATTCCAGTTCCAAAAGCAATGTGTTACCTTAAAACATCCGACAAACAAGACATCGCTTCAGGTATTTTTTTTTTTCAATTTTGACCAAAAACATAAAATCATTGATGGATATGTTCAACAAATTAGTTCACTGACAGAATAGCCTCTGACTAATATGCTTCATGAACTAATGGTATTGCATAATACCAGATTGTTACAAGTTCTCAGGCTTCAAGATGGGCTGCTGGACACAGATAACAAGTACCGAGACAGGAGTTCTTGTCATTTCCTCATCAACCAGGTCTGGTTTCCTGGTGTTGGTTGTCCTGTGTTACAGGAAGCGGTGCCTTGTGCATTCAAGGAATCTGGAAACCGAGATTTCCTTGAATCTAGTTTGCAGTGATTAGCGTATAATTCCTTCGTATTACACATGCAAAACAATGGCACTCATGTACATTTGTACACCATTAAATTTACAACAGGACAATGTTGTAAACACTATTATGTACATGTACGTATGTGAAATGATATAAGAATTATACATGTATGTACATGTAGGCCTACAATTTTGAGAACAATACAGGCCCAACAATGTTACAGTATGAAAGAGCTTTATGCTGACCTACATGTATATTAATATTTACACAGGACTACAAGCAGCTCATATTTAACTGAAGAAGCTATTCTAATTATTAGGCCTATTTTGTTAGCCTACTTCCAATATGAAAACTTTTGTTGGAAAACTTTTTTAATAAGAAAAAATGATATACCAATAATAGAACATCGACCTACACATGTAGCAAGTTCTGTAATTTTTGTACGACCTGTTACATTAAAAATAACCACACCTCTTCTCCCCTTTTGAAAAATATAGCCTCAGACTACTGATTTTGCTCATATAGGCCTACATGTACTATTGCCCAAGCTCCATCATTCCACTTCTTGTGGGGAGAAATGGACCTCTCCCAAACAACTTACCCAAACCCCTTTTCAAATGCAAATTTGATGAATGGCCCTGCCCAGGCTATTCAAGTATTTCAGCGGACCTATTCACAGTGTATCCCATTTCTGACCAGACCCTTTAATCACATCTTTACAGCTCTCCATTCACAGGTCTTCCTTTCAAACTGGGGCCATAGAAACTGTGTATTCAAGGCTTAATCAAGCAGAGAAACAACAGTAAATCATACTAAGCACTCACTGGCCTTTGGCTAGGATGCTTCATTGAACAATAATTAAAAGACACTCCTGCTTCTAAAGAATTCTTTTCAAAAGCAAAATTGAAAGGAACACTCCTCAATTTCTATTTTCTTTTCATACTTCTCTTCTTAGCTCTTGGCTGCTTCCACAGATGGCTTCTTTTTGGGGGTGTTGGCAGAGTGGGAGAATTAGGGGTATATAGCAAGACAGTACCCAAGGCAAGGGCCACACAAACCCTGGGGCCCCCATGCACTGACTAGCAGTCATTGAAAACCTATGAATAAACAGACTTGCTTACCATAAATGTTAAAACTCTAACCCTCAGACAACATTGTGTAATAAATTTATCACATGGACTAGGTATTCACTGAATACTATGCTAATAACAACCAAGCAGACAGACGACATGTATGCACACCATACTTTCACTTTTAGTCCACTTTTAGCTCACTTTCACTTCCTTTCTCAAAGCGTCGAGAAAGAAAATGATTTAGAAGAATTCCCTCTCGCCAAGTTAGGTCAACAAGAAAGAGTGCAGAAAAGATTTCTTGAAATCAAACACATTACCTGAAATGTACAAGAATAAACATGCACGCTATTTGGGATCCTATAAACATGGAGTAAACATGCTCTCGAGCTTGACACTCATTTGAAGCTCATTATTTGTTCTAGCTCTCAAGTGTTCACTTGACGGTGCTTATCAATTATTTAATATCTCAAATCAGTCAGACTTTGTGTCAACAAATGACTAGTTTTCCGATTATGCTGGTACCAGCATTTGCTCTTTGTATCAATTTTTAGCTTCACTCAATTTATGAATGAAAGGGAAATCAACCTGTGCCTCACAAACAAAGGCAGTATTTTTATCATCATTTGAACTATTCATGTTTGAATGCACTATTTACAATTATTTAATGTGTGCATACCAATATACAATGTACTGTATGTATGTACAAATATGATGTTGACTTTTTGAGCACTATCATTCTGAACATGATTACTGATGTTGTAAAAATGTCATAGAGTTTATTGTGAATTTCATAACAATGTTTTACTCTACAAACTTTCTTGATCTCACCAAACAAAATTTGTTTGACCGTTTGCGACATGTATGAGAGCTTACTACTTCTGTCTAGTGTCAGTGAGGCATTCATGTTCAACAGGGGGGAGTAAAGGAGAAAAGGCAGAAATTCAGAATTGTAGTTTGTCAATTCAGATTTCCAGTGAACTTTCAACATTTGTAGACTTTCATAAAATTCACCCAATATGACATGTATCTTTCTCTAAAGTCAGGCATTTGACTGACTCTTGATGTCTTCATTGGCCATTTGATGAGCTGAATTAGACTGTTAAATATTTAGTTAACAATCACCACCCTTCGGCTTGAGTTTCCACAGGCGCAGGCGCAGGCACAGCCACAGGCATATCTTTCACGTTTCAGCATTTCAGGACTTCAAGTTCACTGGGGTGACATATCATAATCAATCATTAAACTAGAAACACGTCACCAAATTTTTATGATTTGTGAAAGACAACTGTTTTTGCAGCAAGAAACTTTTGCAAATTGCTGAAATTCAGTGTTATTTCATTTATTTTGCTGCATGAAAACTTTCACCGATTTGGACCACTCACAAACTAACTTTGCAGAGTTTCTTGCAATGCAAAAGTTTCTGGTTTTAAAAACAACTTAACTTCAGCGAATCTATGGAATTACGAGACAAATAAATGCCAATGCAATGACTAATATAAACTCAAAGTTACAGCACTGTACTGAATACAAATATACCACACAACCGAACCGTTGCATGGCATGTCAGAAAGTTACAAGCACAACACCGCATTCCAGCACATGTCCCACACCAACACACAAGCCAAAGTTTATGGCTTCACATACAGAGCACACACACACATACACACACACACAACGTATACCAACCACGCTCAGTATCCCGCATATAGGCGCTGCATGCTGCAAGCAAGCAAAGTTTCCAAACTTACCATCGTCAAGAAGTCTCTCGACGTGGACAAACATACTCGAAACCATTGTAAATGATGTCTTATCCTTCATTAATTGGGCCAGATATTCAGGCGAACTCTGTACTAATGGTTTTTCTGCAACCTCATTCATTTTCGGAGGTGCTGGCCCAACCGGAGGCGGTGGTGTAAACTGCATTTGCAACATTTGAAGATTATATTCGCGATTAATTTTGATGGTTATTCCACGAGAGTTGTCCGCTGTCTAGCCGGCCTGGATACGTACTGTCTCACTGATCGGATGCGATATAGTGCGTGCAATATGATAGAGCATAGCGTAGCGCTAGCGCATTCTCGTCCTATGTCGTCGGCGTCTCGTACTATACACTGTACTAGTATGTTGTTCGGAGCGATTGTAAGTGAGTGCGCCCTCTTCCTTGCAAATGGAGGGAAACAATTTTCCCTTCGGAAATCCCATCGATCCCTACCTCAGGACAGAGCCTTTTCGTTAATTCATTAGAAAAGAATCAAAATTACCAGTTTTTCAAAATCTCTTTGATAAATCTTCACATTGTGATTGTCATCTTTTCATCGACGATTCTCCTAACTAATATCATTGTATTTTTGTAGCTGATAAATGTGGCCAGTGGCGTAGCCAGGATTTTTTACAAGGGGGGAGGGGGGGGGGGGTAAAATGCAGGGCCGTCAACTTTGGGGGAACTGCATGGAGGGAGATCGGGTTTTTTTTCTTCTCCCCAGCCCTCCAGAATTTCACTTAGTGGGGGGGGGGGGGAGAATTTTTTTTGACAAGCAAAAAACAAAACAAAACAAAACAAAAAGTTTTTAGCCAGGTTTGCCCCCCCCCGCCACTGCCCAATAACCTTTCTTCTTCTTTTTTTCAAAAGTTGTCAGGGGGCAGTCTGCCCCCCCCCCCTCCCTGTGTACGCTAGTGCTGTTGGCTTATATTTTGATTCTTATTAGGGCTAGACATAATGGCAACATTCGAATAGTTCATAACATTAATTTTTTGGGGAAAATAATGCTTATAATTATATAAGTAAAAAAAAATAAAAAATAAAAAATACTAGTAAGTCCACAATAAAAGCAATTTCAGATTGTTTTTTACAATCAGCATGGTACTTTTCGCTAAGATAAATTATATTAAATTTGACGCATTTGATCATTTTCTAAAATTTGTAATATATCTGAACAGTATTGGTTATAGGTCGTTTTTCCGCAGGTTCATACTTCCGAAGGTTTGTTTTTCCGAAGGTTCGTTACTCCGTCGCGACAGTTCGTAATTTCGAAAATGAAATATGAGGTTCATATATTCCAAAAATGAAAACGGGGTTCATATTTCCGAAGGTTCGTAATTCCGAAAAAAATTACGTCCGACTCCATTGCATTTTCGGAATCATGTTGACGAACTTTCGGAATTATGAACCCTTTTTCATTTTTGGAACTACAAAGCTTATTTCATTTTCAGAATTACGAACCTTCGGAGTAATGCATCAAATGTTCGGAATTATGAACCCTATTTCATTTTCGGAATAATGAACCCCCTGCTATGGGAAATTTGTGTTTCGGAATTATGAACCTTCCGAAAAACGAGTACCCCCCCCCCCCCCGCATTTTACTGACATATTGTGTGATATCACTCAGGCGCACTAGCGTACCCAAGGGGGGGCAGGGGCAGAGTGCCCCCCCCCCGACAACTTTTGAAAGGAAAAAATCATTAAAAAAAAAATTTTTTTTTTTGCTTGTTAGAGAATCATGGAGCAAAACGTTTGATAACCCCCCCCCCCCCACCCCCCACTGAGCGACTTTTTGAGGGCTTGAGAAAAAAAATTGTCGGCACCCCCCCCCCCCCCCCCCCGGGTCTCCCTCCAAGCAGAATTTGACAGTTGACAAAATTTGCTCCCCCTGTAAAAAAATCCTGGGTACGCCACTGCTCAGGCGGGTTAGGTTACAAAGTAAGTCGCCCTCCAAGAAAGGGATTTCCATTTTCTTAAATTATATCACTTAAAATAATGGATTCTAAACAAAATTGGCTGTCGCCTTCTTTGTCTTACATGCTTGTAGCATTTTGAAATGTTTTTCATGTCCCAACTTCTTCCATTATTTAAAAACGCTTTCTGGTCAGATTTTGTAGTACATTACCTCGACGCTGTGTTACGATCGATGTGGTAAATGGATAACTTGATTTGCTCACGCCTTGTGCCTGTACAACGGTGTTACGTTTCAGTAATGTATCAATTAAAGGAAAATTCAACCTTGATAGCAAATTGATCTGAAGGAAAAACATTGATGAAAGTTGAAGGAAATAACGGTAGAATATATGAATTTTTGAAATTTGAGATCACTATACTTAATGAGGACTTCGAATGGACAAATTGGTAGTGTCACTGTGATGTATTGTCCAACAACTCTCCCAGTGAGCCTATATATTATATGCACACACAAAAATGTTGAAAATATCATTTTTCACAATTTTATTGTCGAGCAGGATTATTGAAGGCCAAAATCCATGTCATCCATATCTTTGATTATAGCCCCGGGGGATAAGTCACTCAGGAGGAGAAAGAGAAAATCATGATATTTAAGTTTGCAACAAAATTTTGTCCCAAATATAGGCCTACATCATAGTCGGAGGACCCATTCGAAAATTTTGAGTCACATATATTATAGGCCTATTAGTGATATCAGTTTTCAAATATTCATAACTTTCTTATCATTTTTTCAATTTCTCTGATACTTATACTATACCCAACCCGTTTCTCTCATTTTTTCTACTTTGAATTAATTGCTTCAAAAGTCTTGGCTATCCTAATTACATTTTGCGGTATTCAATCTTGTTCATGACAGTCATGAGTGTACATGAGATAAAGTTAGGCCACAATGCATAAAATGGTAATATTGCGTTTGACTGGAATCATGAACAAATATTGAATGGAGTCACCCGCACAAAATGCCAGTTGTCAAATTTCAGCTACAAATAAATTGTCCTTGACCAATCTTATACAATCCAGTAGTGATCCATAAGACTGTTCAAGGACAACTTATTCAACCTTGACAGAAAGTTGCTGTAAAGCAGGAAAATCAGATAAACTGATAGGTTTGTTTTTGTTTTGTTTTTTTCTCTAACTTTTGCAAATACTCTGCAACTTTGATATAATTTCATTATCATTGTAATGATTATGAATATAGAGGGCGGTAGACAACAAGGAAAGCATTGCTGTATCGAGTGACACTGATTTTTTTTTTTTTTTTTTTTTTTTTTTTATCCTGCGCGCGATGCTCGATCTACATGCAGAATTATAGACATTTTTACGAGTTTCGTTTTCAAATATTGAACATTTTTGTTTTTTTTTTAATATATAATATTCTTTATTCTTTATTGCAACTTAAAAGTTGGATTGGTACATGGTACAGATAAAATAACATATAACATAAGACGATAAAATACATGGAACAGTTACATTAAAGAGTTGACAAATTATAACATTTAAAATATCAGTAAGAAGAAGAAGAAAAGGAGAAAGAAGGGGAGTTAAAGGAAGGAAGAGAAGAAGAAAAGGTAAAAGAAGACAGAGGAGGAGGAAAAGAAGAAGGGGAAAGAAAGGAAGAAAAAAATGTACAAGGGAAGAAAAAAAGAGTGCGAAAATTAAAGAGTACCGTAATACATGTCCATGTAGCTGATAGTAATCATAAACATCAAAAACCTTTACAAATAATGAGGTTAAAAACTACTCATTAAAATATAATTATCAATTGCCTATTCAAATTCGAAACCACATACAATTCAATGAACACGAAAACACAAAAATTAAAATTAAAAACATGGTTACAACCTGATTTTCTTCTTCTTCCTCCTCCTCTTCCTCTTCTTCTTCCTCTTCTGTTCCCTTTGTATTCAGAATGATGTCGGCACTGTAATAGCACCATGTATAATACGTAATTGATATCAAAAAATATAGAATCTATAATTACAAATATACTAATACTAATACAGAGCTTTCCAATTCATGTAAAAAATTATGAAAAGGAAGAAAACAAGAAGATGAATAAAGAAAAAGAAAGAAAACAAGAACAGAAATGACAATAAATAAGAAAAAGAAAAAGGAAAAAGGGAAAAGAAATGAGGAAAAAATGAGGAAATTAAAAAAAACAAAAAGGCAGAAAGTGAAAAAGGAGAAGAAGAAGAAAAATGGAAAAAGAAGAACAGAAGGAGTAAAAGGCGGGAGAAAAGAAGAAGAAGAAGAAAAGAATACAGTAGAAAGCATTGATTATATTGCACTTATAATTATAGAAACACGATGAGATGAGATGAAGATTCTCCTTGATACCAGAAAATCTTGAAATTCTGCATAATAATTTAACACATATTTTGTAACCCTGTAAGCAATTACTTACATAAAAAGCTTTCCAACTCATATAAAGAAAATTAGAAGAAAAAGAACAAGAAGAAGGAAAGCAGAAATAGCAAGAAGAACAAGAAGAACAAAGAGAAGAAGGAAAACAAGAATAGCAAGAAGAACAAGAAGAAGAACAAAATAGAGGAAGAAGAAAAAAGAAGAAAATGAAGAAATAGGAAAGGAAGAAGTAGGAGAAGGGAGAAAAGACCCCCCCCCCAAAAAAAAAAAAAAAAAAAAGTATTGTGAAAAGCAAGCAAGAATCATATTGCACTAATATAACAGAGGCGCCATGTGACATGAGTCATTATACACATTATCATTATTGTAAGTTATACAAAGACCATGGGATAAAACTCTCCTTGTACCTCTTGGTTTTGCACAAAAGCAATGGGAAAGGTTTTCTGTTTCTAATGGCATATTTATCCTCTCTTTTTGGTGGGAGAAGGTGATTCAGCTTATGGTCTGGTTTTTGCATTTGGGTAAATAATTGTGCACACATGTTTCTTCTGCGGTCTGATAGTGATTCTAAGTTTAATTCAGCTAGTGCATCGGTATAAGATAGTTGCGGGATGATGATTCGTAAGGCACGTTTTTGTACTGATTCCAGCAACTCTGATTGTTCATTAGTAAGACCGCCATGAAAGACTTGGCATGCATACTCAAGTATTGAGCGTATACACGCTTTGTAATATTTACTCAAATCATCTCGGGAAAGACCTGCTCTCCGTAATTGCACTAACAGAAATAACCGTCTTGCAGCTTTTGAGTGAATTACATCAATATGGGTATCCCACTTCAATCGGTCATTAATCCACAGTCCTAACAATTTCGTTTCCTTTACACTTTCTAGTTTTTCGGCCTCAATAGTAAGTGGGTGTGTCAGTTCGTTCTTCGTAAAGTTTATCACTATTTCTTTAGTTTTCTTAGAGTTAATTCGCATATCGTTATCCTTTGACCACTTGACTAATTCATCCAATGCACACTGAAGGGAATCCTGACTGTTGAGGTTACACACATCATATACAGTAGTGTCATCTACATACTTAACCATGGGAAGGTCTAATTTCAAATCTGACAACATAGTAATAAACAAAAGAGGTCCAAGTTTAGTCCCTTGAGGTACACCCCCGTAAGAGTATGCCCATTCGGATGTAGTTTGACCAAGCTTTACTCTATGTTGTCTCTGACACAGGAAGGATCTTATCCAATTTACAAGTTTGTTATTAATCCCGATACTAACAAGTTTATCAATTAATACCTTATGGTTTATCCGGTCGAAGGCTTTTTGGAAGTCAACTAGTAACACTCTAATCGCTTGCCTCTTAGCATCTGTTTCGCGGTACCAATGATGGCAGAGATCTAGAAGGGCCAAGGTAGTTGAAGAACCAGGTACACTTCCATACTGACTCTTATCCAGGTGGGGTAAATACTCTTTCCAAAGCCATTTATGAATGAAATTCTCAAGAACTTTTCCTAAAACCGGTGTCAGTGAAATGGGTCTTAAGTCGTTTTCAATTGAAACAGGAGGGTTCACTTTGGGGATCGGAATGATATTAGCTGACTTCCAAATAGGGGGAACATAGGCTTGAGCAAATGATGCGTTGAAAATAGAACACACAGGACCAGCTAGGAGATTGGAGAAATCTTTTAGAATCCAAGAAGGAATAAGATCAGGTCCGGGTGATTTCTTTGTATCAATTGATCTCAGTTGTTTCTCCACAGCGTAAACATCAATAATATATTCATCAGTGGGTAAATCAATGTCTATGTTAATGTCGAAAGGATCTAAGGGTGGGAGATCCGATGAAACAGACGTAAAGAATGTGTTGATCATGCCGGCCAGTTGAGACGTGTCACCTTCTGCGATGCTATTCACTAGGTTACATAACGGGTCATGGTTGGATTGTTGACCAGTCAAGGACTTGACCTCTTTCCACCAGTTGTGGTGTTGTCGATCATCTAAATCATCTACAAAGTTTCGGTAATATCGTTTGCGAAGGGACTTCCTTAATCGATTCACTTTGTTTCTAAAGACAGGGAAAAGTGACTTATTGGTGTGAAAAGCCTGTTGACGCTGACGAATCACTTCACGGAAGTGGTCAGTTACCCATGGCTTTTCAGATTCAACTTGGGTTACTGTTTTAACAGGAAAATATTCATCAATACGTGAAAGCATCATCCTTTCAAAAATTGCGTATTTTTCTTGGCAAGATATGGCTCTATAGAGTGGGGTCCAATTTATTTTTTCTAGGTCGTTCGCAAAAAGAGCCTTACGATTATGGCTGTAGATTCTCGTTTCCTTAGTAAACTTTCTTGGGGCTGGGGCTGAGAAAGAAGGCTTAGGTTGGCACCACACAACTTGGTGATCAGAAAGGCCAAGAGCAGCTTCCACTGTCGATTCGGAATAATATTCCGCCATATTGGTGTAAACAAGATCAAGTTTCGCGTTCAGGCGTGTAGGCTGTCTGACGATTTGTTTGAGTTGATAGTTCCTTCGCAAACGATTATCAGGCATGTGATTAAAATCACCCATCAGGATGATTCCAGCTCCAGGATGACGACACAGGACAGAGTCTAAGGATCTGTAGATGTGTTGTAACATTAAGTCATGTTCTTGTTTGTTATTATGTGGCGAATATAAACATCCTACAATTATTGGGTTGAATTGCCTGGGCAAACGTTGTGGGTGAATTTTAAGCCAAACAGATTCAATGTCATTTTCAGTCAGTTCACCTAACATCACCACTGTAACAGAAGAATGGACGTAGCACGCTACGCCACCACCAATCGTATGATCTCTGTTGCACCTGAACGGGGGATGGTAGTTATTGATGGACAAAGAGCAGTCCGGAATAGAGGATTGGCACCAGGTTTCCGTGATACATGCCACATCAACTTTATGTTCGTGTAGGAAAACAGATAGCTCGTCAAGTTTAGGTACTAAAGATCTGGAGTTTGTATTCATTAGAGTAGGTATGTTCCATCTATCTATCCCAATTTGAATTAAATTATCAGGTTCGATACGCCTTGTATTCTCATTTCGAGGTGTATGATTACTGGACGTAATTAGGACCGGAATTTTTCGTTGTTTTCTAGCCCCTGCTCTACACCCACGATATTTACATTGCTGTTTATTTATACCAAGAGTTTTTATTCGCTTCCATATGCTAGGAGGTAGTCTGGAACTCATAGGAGCTGTTGGTGAGAGTCTATACAATTCAGATATTGAATATTTTCGGCGTTCATAATTCAATTGGGTGGATCCTGTACACAATTGCGAATCATTAAAGGGGCCCGGGTTGGGTTGTATATCACCACAAAAAAGAAGTTCAGTGTTAAAACATGCACAGGAGTTGGGATAATACGGAATAACTGGCCAGATATATTGCTTTAATATATTTTTTTAATTTTCATAAAAATCATGTCTCATTATTTCTTTCGATATCACAATCATCATCATCATCATCATCATCATCATCATCATCATCATCATCAAAATCATTATCATCATCAACATCGTTGACAGATTTCATTTTATCTCTTCTTCTTATCTGCCCCTTTTCTTTCTATCTTTCTCTGTCTTTCTCTGCCCATATCACCTTTATTCAAAAACAAACTTAAAAGTCATGCACCTAATACTACATGCTTACAGTTTTTTCTCGAATATTCCCTTTTCACACTATTATTACATTAATAGATTTTATATTTAATAGCGTTTAAATCAAACCAATAGGCGCAGTGTGAATCTCAAGAAGTGGATATTATCGCTGTATTGTGAATTGTGTCATTGTGATTGTTGATGAATTCTCATTTGTCTATGTCGCTCATACATAGGCGTACCGAGGGGGGGGGGGGTGTTTTGGGTGTTCAAACACCCCCCCCCCCCCTTTGGCGAAAGGGGTGTTTTAGGTGTTCAAACACCCCGTTTAGCAGCTTGTTTTAGAAGTTTAGATATGAAACAAAAGCTTGTCTTTAACCCCAAATTGCTGGTAACCTGTGTGTGTGTGTGTGTGTGTGTTTTTGTTGTTGTTGTTGTTGTTGTTGTTGTTTTTTTTGGGGGGGAGGGTGTTTTGTTTTGTTTGTTTGTTTGTTTGTTTTGCTTGTAAGAAAATTTTTGAACAAAAAAAACACCCCTAAAATTATGCCTTTTTTTGGGGGGGGGGGGTTGCTTTTTGCTTTGAATTTTGGAGTAAAAAGACACCCCCTTAAAAAATCCTGGGTACGCCAGGATAATGACTTATTCTGCTTATATTTTCTTCCCGTCAAATGAACTTAATCCTAAATTTTGTCCGGCCAACACATTAAACAGTTTATCATTTTGTAGAACAGATAATTATATAGATTCCAATAGTTTCTTCCTTACTTGCAGCACATTAAACTACACTCACATGAACCGAAATAAATAGCGTTGAACTTAATAATGCCTATATCCATGAATCAATTATCTCATCAAAATGTTGTCGCATAAAACCCTAGATTTTAATGCAAATGCAACGATATTATCAGTACATGGTTTTTACCATAGGTTTTTACTATCGTATCTTTAAAGAAGAAGGCCGATTCATTAATTAGAGCTTACAAATGTCATGTATCCACATCGTTATCTCAAATCGTTCTGTCCAAAAAATAATAACCAAAAAGACGAAAACAATATTATCAACCTAAATAAGCCAACATGGAGCTGATGATCTCTCTTAGATTATATTTCAAATGTAATTTCAGTCATAAACTATGGTCCCAAATATTCAATTTTTACTTTTTTTCATTTTTCCCCCTATTTTAAACTTTGCTGGCTTCTGTCATCGCAGTCCCCAAAACGTACCAACTTGAATAAGCCGATAAGCGATGATATCTTATATAGATTAAATTTTAAATGTAGTTTTCAGTCATCAACGATAGTCTGAAATATTCCATGTTACTTTTCCAGTCTTCCCATTTTTTCCATTTGGCTCGCGTCTGTCATCATTATATTTGCGTCGTCGTCGTCGTCTTAGACAAGGGTCCCCCCCCCCCCCCCCCCGCATCTCTGCCTCCTCCTTCTCCTCCTCATCCATCATCATCTCCCTCTCACCCATCCCGGCGATATCGAGCAGGAGCTGGACAGCGAGATCGTCAGACGTTTTTGAGAATTAGCCGATAACGAGAGGCGGGAAAAGCGGGTAGAACACTTTCTTCTCGGAGTCGCACCTTGCTCCTCCTACAAGGGCATCCCCGCAGGAGATCGCTACCAGCTTCTTGTTGAAACACATGCGAACCTCAGAAAGGTACTGCTTATTGTCCTCCTCCTGGTAACATAGTAACCAAATAAAATCAAACTAGGAATGGAATTAATCATTCTAGGCCAGGGCCCTATTTCATAAAACTTCTTATCAATAACAAGTTGCAATAACTGTTATAAGCTACTGAAATCCTTGCATCTGATTGGCTGTGAGCAAATTTGTATAGAAATGTTGGCAGTTGTTAAACTGATATTAAGTTTTATGAAACAGGACCCTGTTCTGTTAACATTAGTCTGCTAGAATATTTTATCGCACCTCTGGCTGAATATTAAAGAAGGAAATGATACAAAAAGTATATCTTATATCGATTTCATATTCCTATTCAACAACAAAAAAAAATTGTTGGTGCGATAGCAAATTATGTTTGTCATTGGTGTGCCTGGGTGTCCAGCGAAGACTGGGGAAAGGAGGATATAAATCTGAAATTTATATAGATGTGTAGACTGAATATTCTCGTCTTCTCCCTCCCCAAACATAAAGATATTATCCCCCTTTTGATTGTTGGGTGGGGTGGGGGTTTACCCTATAACTCGTTAGTGGTCGGATAGAGCATTATGAGACCTGGGGGGGGGGGGGTCATATCGGAGAAGAAAAAAAAATGCCCCCTCTCTCACTGGTTACATTAAATTCTCCCAATGGTCTCACTCTTGCATACTTATTATTAGGATTAGCATGGTTAGGGTTAGGTTTAAGCTAACGGTTTATTAAGTTCAATGGCGCCTTTCATAAAAAATGTAATATCATTTGACAAATCATTTAAAAACGACAAATATTTTTGATTGAGGGTCTGAATAGTCATACACACAGTAAAATCGATAATACGGCTTTTGCCGAGTTTTCTAGTAGGTCGAATGGCCAAATCGGCTCCGAGTCGTAGTGACGTCGCAAAAATCGTATACGACTGCCTACGATTGAAACTAATTTTGCCCTTATTCCCTGTAGAAAGCTGACAGCTCATCAAAACCCTATGTTTAGTATTCATATTACTTTTCAGAACCTAAATAGGGTAGATTTCATTTGTTAAAATGCCAATATTTAATGCCATAGCGATTTATTTCACAAATCGGATCGCAGACCGATCGTTATAGGTGTGCGGTGGCCTTTATAATTATGGAAAGGATCATGTAAGTGTAATAGTGTTGGGCCTATAATGGTGCGTAGTCTATAATTATTCCAGGCAAATATACTTACAACACAGTAGACAGCGGGGTTGACGCCCAATCCTTTATTCAGAGCTGAAGTGATTTCTCGCAATGTATATTTCTTCGTGTTAGAAGGCCTTACAGGTTGGTCTCCATTTGCTAAGATGCTGTGTAGAAAAAGAAGAAAGAAGACACACGTACTAATTAAAGAGTATCATACTTTAGTTTGTAGTTTATTTTAATTTCTCCAAAATGAATGAATTAATGAATTAATTACGTCAGTAAGTAAGTAAGTAATCGAGTAATGTATTTCCTTTTCAAAAATTTGATTTATTTAATATTTTTTAGTAATATCACAGGCCAAAATATTAAGGTTGGGCATTGTTTATCTAAAACTCTTCCCTCTGATGTAGGTTTGTAGGTTACAAAAATGATTAACTTTTTGACGGATTTGTCGAGGTTTCCTCGTATAACGCAGTACCGATGGTGGTTTATTCTCTCGTTCCAAGTTCGTCCCTATGGCCTTAATAGCATGCAGAGAGGCTAGAGAGGTGAAAAATAAGAATAGCAATAGCATACTCCTCGCCTGGTATACTGACTGTAATTACATTCCTGTAGTTCTGTGTATTATCTATTCTGCTTTGTATACCTTACTGTATTATTTTTAAGATATGCAGTATTTAATTATATCACAGTGTTTTGAACCTCACGAGGACCCCTGGCTAAATACGACCGAATAAATAAATGTAAAATAAACACGATAAAAACTATTTTCGAAAAATAAACTCAAGGCAATTTCAATAGCCCTGTCTATCACCTTTATAAATGTGCAAACATTACAATGGCGTATTACGTAATCCGAACCTGATTTCTATGGGCAGTACAATAGGCCTTTGAAATTGCCCTTGAGTTTATTTTTCGAAAGTAGTTTTTATTGTGTTAATAAAAGTACTGCTGAACCTGTTGATATGTATCACCATAAGTCATCCAAAATATTTAAAACGAATTTATAAATAGCCATATTTTATCTCCCCCAAATTAATGTCCCCCAAATTATGTTATTTTGAGGCTAAGGTTAGAATGACTTACTCTTTGATTTTGTACTTGCTCCACAGGTCTAATGTGTTTCTGAAGTACTTGTTGACAGTGTTGAACTTCTCCAAGTCGTTAAGACAGGCTCCGTGTTTCTCATAAGCCTCTTTCCTAGTTAGATTGGACAGACAAATATACTGATGATAACTGAGTCTTTAATGGATATATATTTGCCAATTTGCCAGTAAAAATATATTTATGAATGATATAGGCCTTAACGACCTATGCATGAACAATATAATATAAACAATACTATTATTGCATTAATATGTTGGGGTTTTTTGCGGCATTTTCTTCTCCGCTTTCATCTTCTTCCTCTTCCTCTTCCATCCTCTCTTCTTGTTCCTTCTCTGCGTCTTTCTTCTTCTTCTTCTTCTTCTTCTTCTTCTTCTTCTTCTTCTTCTTCTTCTTCTTCTGCTGCTGTTGCTGCTGCTGCTTCTTCTTCGTCTGCCTCATGTTTTCAAGTCTTTATTCTCTGTATCTCCCTTCTCTTCCTCCCCCCCCCCCCCTCTCTCTCTCTCTCCTTTCCATTCTCCTCCCTTCATCTTGAAATCCCAGGGCCCCGTTTCACAAAACTTGTTATCAATTACAATTTACAATAACTGTTAAAAGCTACTGAAAGCGTTGCATTTGATCGGCTGTTAGCATATTTTCATGCAAAATGTGACACTTGTTATCGACAAATAGTTTTATGAAACGGCCTCAGATGTGATTTTCCCTTGCTTTCCTAATTCCCCGATGTTACCAATTTTACTGTCCTCTGCACATACCAGAATTTATCGTTGCTTCCTCCCCTCTTATATATCGGCCATTTCTTGCTCAAGTCATAACGTAAGTCCTACATAAGAAGGATGGATGTCAGAGAAACAAAACTTCGAGACACGTCATGTACATGACAGCTGTAATGAAAATTACATCGATCTATTATCTATTCCAAAACATTCAAATAAAATAATACTTTAAACTTTGGCGAGAAGGGACAATATTGCGAGTTCTTGATTATCATTATTATCATAATCTGAAATCATATTTCATAGTTGTTGTTGTTTTTTTTTTTTGGGGGGGGGGGGGTGGGGGACGTAATGTCAGCTAATATTTTGGCGCTCTCTTAATTTCTGACAATGTTGAAGACGTGATCCCCAGAACACTGCAGAACTTACGTTGATTTCATTTCTATCGTAGTTCCCTTGACAGTTGTTTTCTGGTTTAGGTTCCTCATTGCTCTTTAAAGGCCTGAAAAAAAAAAGTATAGAAAAGACATAACGAACAGGGCCATGCAGGAAACTAGGCGAACGGGCATAATTTCGCAGGGATGGAGGGGGGGGGGGGACTTTTAAAAAATTCAAAAATATAATAACGAGTATGAAGTTTTCGTGTTTTTTGTAACATTTTTACAAATCAAGTAACATCATAGGCTCTATATCTTCTTTAAAAAAATATATATATAGGCCCTACTCCTTTTTCCGTTACTATTGTTTGTTTGGTTTTGTTTTGTTTTTGTTTTGCTTTGTTTTTTGTTTTGTTTTGTTTTGTTTGTTTGTTTTTTTTTCTTTTTTTTTTGCTGCTTTTTTTTTTTACAGTTGGCTGCTCGCTTATGATAAATTCAATGTATGAATAAGACGGCTCATTCATTCACTTTTATTGGCATTTCATTCCAAGGAGTCTCATCTCCTGAATTAAAAAAAAAACAACAACAACAAAGAAACAAACATAAAAACACATACACACACACACACACACACGCATACACACGCACATACACACCCACAAACACACATTTTTTTTTTTTTTTTTTTTTTTTGCGGGTTAGGTTCAAAAGCTACCCCGCCCCAAAATTTATTTGAATATTAAAAAATAAAATTATAGCACACACACACACACACACACACCACCACCACCACCACCACCACCGACAACAACAACAACAGCAACAACAACAACAACAACAACAACATTTACAACACAAAAACGACCCTATTGGGACACAATAATAAAGAAAGAAAGAAACATCGGTGCGTATGATGTAATTGGAGTAATTCATTAATCATCTCCTAAAGGATTTGACTTACCAGAAACCTCGTATGGTCCACTGCTTCAGAGCTGTAATTTGGATATGACAGTCCTCCTGCAAAAGTGAACATTCAAGAAAAATTCCGAATTATGCACTTGTTTTTAAATCTTTACATTTTTCCCATGAGGCGTTGTGAATATAGTAAGGGAAAAAATCCTCTCCGACTGTACAATTCTCATTTCCCCCTTCTGCCCATGTACTGACTTAAATTAGGAGTGCATGAAATACGGAAAGTCACATGTAATCTTACCTTCTTGCAATACGATGGCGCCCATCTGTATGCTAGAACCAACTTGTCGTAGGCAATCTCCTCCCTGAAAACCATGAAAGACAGTGAGGGAGAGGGAGAGAGAGAGAGAGAGAGAGAGAGAGAGAGAGAGAGAGCTTTTATAGCTTCTCATTTTTCTCGGTATAATTTATTTATGAAATGATATTATTTACCTGTCATTTGTTCACCTTACAAAAATACAAGAATCATTTCATTCCTATGAGAAGAATATAATTCTTTTATAATAATATAATCTTTTTTTTGGTTTTTTTTTTGGACATCGCTGGTAAACGTTGATAAGAAGTAAAGAAAAAAAAAAGGGGGGGGGGGGTAACCATTGCTATCTAGCTATCTATCATGGTATCTTCTCACGGTTCGGAGGTTGATTGCAACATATCTCTCCATAGTTCTCTAAAAAGTCGTTACGTTCACAAGAAAAATGCAACTGTTTACCAAAAAAAAAATCTATTTACCAAACTTGGTGGAAGAGCTCACGAAAGGACCTGCCTTCGCTGGTGTCCATGAAGGGCAGTGCAGCAAGAAGCAGCAAAATAGAAAAGCGCGTCAATTTCCTCCTCAACAGAACTCGAATGAACCTGAAATATGCTGTCGATACTTCTTCTCCTATAGCTGGCCTTTCGGAAGATGTCGTCTGCTCTTTCAAGTAATGTTAGTTGGTCTGTGCTGGCGCTCGACTCTGGCGCTGAATGATGTCGAGGTCATTCAATGCTGCCTTTTATTTGAATTGATTCTTGTAAAATGTAAGGGCAGCAATCCATCTTTGAAATGACCATTATCATGACAGTTAAGACGTCAATAATTGATAGGTCCACTAGCCCTATATTTTTATGTTATGTGATGTATCATCTTATAGGGAAGAGAAAAATGAGGGCGATAGACAAAGTTGTAAGAGACAAGGAGAGACAGAGAGGAAGAGAGAGTGTCAATACCCTACACACTGATAGACAACACACTATACATAATCCTAACCCTAATCCTAGGCCTAATCTAAACCCAATTGCAACTTAAGCACTATATCATCTTTGACGAAATAAAGCCCGGGGTATATTTTGGAGCACCAGAAATGTTCGGAGGGGGGGGTGAATTAAGCACGTTTGAGTTATTATAAAGTTGGAAGTTAACAAACGCCTTTTTGTTTACGTATTGGTGCAAGGTTTGGTCTAAGGGCACTTTAGTGGGGGGGGGGGGGGGGGGGGGGTTACCCCTTCCCGACGGGAAATTTGTTCAGTTTCTATTTTGTTGTGATTTCTAAAAATTTACCACAATGTTCGGGTCATCTGCATGATGACCCCAATCCCGACAGAAGTTTTTGTCAGTTTCACTTTGTTTTGTAGTGTCCAGTAATACTACTTCTTATGCTGACAGATTTTTGTGCATGCATGGAGTAGATGGGGTGAAGCCAGGTCTGTTTCGCGGACCCTGGGCGTCAAACCCAACTGTTACGTCTGGGCTGACAAGCCTTTTTGAATGACATGGATGGTCTAAGTAAATTTTACAGGTCAAATTTTATGAGTAAAATGGGAAAACTATTTTGATACCGGTTTTCAGAATATGAATTTAATTTGTAAAAATATCAGTGGTGTAGTACCCCTCAAAATTTGATGAAATTTCAGGGATCACGATGGCCCGCTCCCATGCACCTCCCTCCCCTATCTATTATGTATATATCTTTCACAGACACACATACACACCCCCACACACACACACACACTCCCTCTTCCATCCCCACACCTCCCTCACACCTCGCTCTCCTTCTCTCACACGCACGCCCCACCCCCACCCACTCACCTCCCTTACCCATATCTCTCTCTTTCATGCACCATACACACACCTTCCCTCACCCACACATCTTCCTCACCCCTCCCCTCTCTCTTTGTGTCTTTCTCTCCCTCCCCCCCCCCCCTCTCTCTCTCTCATTGATGTTGATGTTAATTTGTTTTCCAATAATATTGAATCACATGAGATTATAGTTTTACAAAAAAGAGCGGCTGTCATGAACTCAGCTTGGGTTGATATTTCCTTCTTCTTCCTCCTCAGTCCTCCTCCTCATCTCTCTCTCTCTCTCTCTCTCTCTCACACACACACACACACACACACACACACACACACACACACACCCTATACCACTTACAGCTACGAACACGATCACACCTCTTCTCTCTTCTCTTTAAGTCTCAGCGCATGGCGTTCTCTATCAATTCTCACTCATTTCGCTCCTTTATTACCCCTTTATTTTATCAATAATGAAACAAGATATCGACAAATAAAACATAGAAACATAATTACCTGATTTCCTTTTTTAATCTAATCCACAAATAGAAAAGTATCGCTCTGTTTTCCCTTTTAAATGTTATTCATGACATACATCTAGTGCAGTAAACATCTTTCTTATCTTATTATTGTGTTAAATGCTCTTTGACAGTTTTTGCGGTATTGTTTTGGTAAAACCTTTAAAATTCTCGTAGATTATTTAGAGCTTATCAAGTAATCGTTAAAGATAATTGCTGAAAAGCCGCTACAAAAGACTGAATCAAGATTACTTGGGTTTTGCTAACTTCATGGAATTTCTTTGAAATAATAATCATGATGGGATTTATTGTTTTAGAGTTTATTCGAACCACGGTAGGAATTCCAATTCTTTTTGAAGATCAATGTTCCTTTTTCTTATGTTACACGTAGATAATTTTCCCTAAAACCTTCAAGGAGTTGTATTTTTTTTTACAACCTATAGGAAATAAGTGAACAATTCAACTACTTTCTTGATCACATATCAATATACCAACAATTTTAACCTAATGAAAAGTACAAGCTGAAAATTAGATCGCCAGCACAGACGTAGAGATACTACGTAATATTTAACAGAGAAGTAAACTTCAACGGTATTCTTAAAAAAAAAAAAAAAAAAAACATTAAGTTGTGGTCTTAACGGTTTGCCTTCCATCCCTTTTTTTTTTTTTTTTTTTTTTTTTTTGTTTCTAATTCCATTTCGATTACCATCGGCATCACCTGCTTCGTGCGCCAACCCTTGCCACGCCGACAACCGATACCAGGCCGACAACAGACCGAGCCCAATATTACATCACCCCAAATGGCAAAAAAAATCGGTCGGTTTAGGGTCGGTTTGGGGTCGGTTTGGCGGTGGACTGAGCCTGAGGTATGAGGTTCTACCAAAATGTCGCGTCGCCATCCTCCTGGAAGTTCTCCCACAGTTCTCCCTCCTCCTCCTCTTCCTCTTCCGTCTCATCCATCATCATCTCCCTGAGGAATTGGAGGGCCAGGTCGTCAGATGATGATAGGGATTTAGTGTTGACGTTGCTCGGGAATGCGGGGTAGATTACCTTCTTGAGGGGGTTGCACTTGCCCCCTCCGGCCAGAGCATCCCCACAGGTGATGGCATTCAGAGTCTTGTCGAAACACATGCGGATCTCCCACAGATACTGGATCTTCTTCTTCTCCTGTTACCATGGTAACGAAAAACACAACATGCTTGGGGAATTTAGTTGATTACATAAGACATACCACTGTCAAAGCGCGATATTTCTACCGGACCTACTAGCTAAGTATATAGAAGAGAAGACAAAAAATACTAATTAAAAGTAGACGAGTTGGCTCAGTCGGTAAACAGGTAAAGCGTCTGCCTGTCGAGCCAAAGATTGTGCGTTCGAATCCACCCCGGGCGAATGACTGAAGCCTGCGTTGTCTGTTAACGTGCCCCTCCCCTCTTTCATGGACGCAGGCTATGTTACAGTGGAAAACGCTCCGTCCGTCGGATAGGACGTTCAATAGAGGAACCGTGTATAGGAGAGTTACCACATTTGTATGGTAAGGGGAAACCCCGGTGTAGTGGTACACCTGCACATCCCAATCAGTTATATGGGATGAGAGACCTGAGGGTTACAATGATTCAGTTCGCTTTTCCCCTCCCAGGCACCGGTGACGCCAAATAATCAATATACTTGACATTGATTATGCCATGTACGCTATTTGATTGTATATTTCTCTTGTTTCTATATATTTAACCAGATATCAATAATAATCTTCCAGGAATGTTTAAATGCAAATCGATTCAGAATAATCATAAGCTACACGAAAATGCCAAAGTAAGTCGCCATTCAGAAGCGAATGGTATGAGATTGCTTTCCATAGGATGGCATGCTTACGATCGGAATAGTCAAATATTAAGTAAAACACAAACAATAATGATGACCAAAGAGCAGCATAACTTCCATGTTCGGACAGTTTCTCCCGAACAATAATATTACCCCAGGCAATTACCCCGGACAACTACTTCCCGGACATCTACCACGAACAACCTTCGTTAGGACAACTATCCCCGAAAGCGATTATCCTTTAACTGTTTAAAGGGGGTAGTTTTCAGGGTTCTGGTTATCTGGGGAAGATATCCGAGGGTATACTTGTCCGGGGGTAATTATCCGGGGTAAATGTCTGGGGTAATTATCCGACGGTATTATAGTCCGAACACAGAAGTCATACCATGCATACAGGTTATTTTGTTTGTGTTTTAATGAATATTTAATGAATATCCCGATCGTCACCATGCCTGCCCATTGAAAAAAAAAATCATGCCATTTAGTTCTTAAAGACGACCTCTTTTTAAAAACATTTTATATAGCTTATATCATGAATCATTTTACTTATTTTAATATTATTGGAAACTAATTAAAATTGTAACCAGTAGATTAGCGAGATTCCGGTCGTCCTATCTATTGACATGTACAGGCCTACTTACCACGCAGTAGACGGCTGGATTGACATTAAGTTCTTTATGCAGTGCTGATTTGATGTAGTTCAATGGATATTTGATTATGTTCGAAGGCCTTACAGCATTGTCCCCATTTGCCAAGATTCTGCATGGAGCGAAAAAGGAGTCACATTTGTAGACTTTTTTAAAATACAATTTTATTTTTACACTCAAATCACAGGCTATGATGTATATATCATGTATATTGTGAGCAATGTTCCTCGAACACAAGGCTGGTGGTCACTCATAGTTGCTTGGTGGATATATATATATATATATATATATATATATATATATATATATATATATATATTAGCTAAACCGCTTAACCACAATGTTCCATATCAAATGCAGAGTCGAAATGTGACTGGGTAAACATACTATAGCGCTTTGGTCATCGTGATAGGTTAAAGAAAAAAAAAATCAATTCGAATAAAGAAAAACAAAATGTTCCACTGATGGGGGATATTCTGTGAACAAGGTGAAATTATGTTTTTTGAAATTCATTTCAAACGGACCCACAAGAAGAGATAAACACAAAGCTGAAGGTCATTTATCAGGCTTCTATATATATATATATATATATATATATATATATATATATATATAAAGAGTTTGTTAACAAGAACTTTTTCGGGAAGCTGTGAAATAACAATATTCTAGTAAAAAGTATATACTTTTCAAAACAGATAATGATAAACTATTTTCTGGTCGCAGCATTTTGTCTGCAAAAAAGTGATGTTGTTTTCGGGCGAATGTGATGAGTACTTACGTTTTGAAGTCATATTTGTCATACAAGTTCATTGTATTTTGGAAATACTTTTTGATGCTGTTGAACTTCGTTAGGTCATTAGCGCAGGTTCCAT
Source organism: Heliocidaris tuberculata (assembly GCA_025618425.1). Taxonomy (NCBI): domain Eukaryota; kingdom Metazoa; phylum Echinodermata; class Echinoidea; order Camarodonta; family Echinometridae; genus Heliocidaris; species Heliocidaris tuberculata. Next base: position 6,168,862 of record CM046837.1, read on the forward strand.
GTTTTTCATATTCGTGTTTCCTGGCGAGGAAAAAACAACAACATAAAAAGTGACTCACTTCCTCTTCTGCCGATTGCATGAAATATGCATGGACATTATGCAATGACGATCAATGCAGGAAAAACATATGTTTATTGTGAGATGAAGTATCTTTACAATAATTTTGTTGCACTTTCTTCCCCACTTTTTTCTTCTTTTTTCTTTCTACTTCCTCTCCTCGCCCTCTTGCTTCTCCCCCTCCTCCTTTTTCTTCATTTTCTTCTTCTTCTTCTTCTTCTTCTTCTTCTTCTTCTTCTTCTTCTTCTTCTTCTTCTTCTTCTTCTTCTTCTTCTTCTTCTCCTCGTTTTTCATACTTTTCTTCATTCCTTCATAGTCATTTTTTAAAATATCTTCTTCTTCCTCCTTATCTTCTATTTTTTCTTCATTTTGTTCTTATGCTTTCCTCACCTTCCTTCTTCCTTTCCATTCTGTTTTAATTGGTTTCTCTTGCTTTCCATCCTTCCCGTTAAACACATCCTCCTCTAATCTCTCTCATAATAATGTTCGCTCTCCTTCCCTGAGTACGGTATGAGATACTTACCAGAATTGGTCCGGTGTACCGCCATTCTTGTAGGATGGCCATTTCAATAGCAGTTCAGAACGTATATCCTATACACAAAACAATTACAGAGAAGGTTGAGTTCTGGGAAAGGTGAAAAATAAGTTGTCAGACTGGAAGAACATCATAGTAGAAATATCCCCTGAAAAGAATTGCTCTTCAAATGCCCTCATATTCGAAATATGACTAGAAATAGCTGAGGTGCTCGGGCCGAACATTCATGCCACATGTGTGTGCAGTCCCATATGCTCATTTTTGTGTGCTCTCTAAACATACCTGTACTAAATAGGAGTGGGAATACACTTTTTGGAGAGTCATAATTAGGGATCAACTCGTTCGGAGTGGAATCCATGGTCAAAATAGTGGAATTTACTCTCAAAAGAGTAGTTCAACTACTACTTTGGAGTGGATTCCACTATAATCTGGAGCAGGAAGTGATCCCTGATAAAACTAGTGTCGCACGCAAATTATTAAACTGACGAATTTAACTTTACGCTTTCATCAATTATTGTGGAGAATTTCGATAATCAGAGTTTGTAGCATATAACAAAATTTGAAAAGTATATTAAGATTAATCATTATAGGGTTGAAACAAGGAACCGGGTTATCAATTACTGCAATTTCCTTAAAATAATTGATAAGAGAAATTATTTTTGAATACTATTAATCCGACAGTATTTTGGTCCTTGATTGAGCATAGAGCTATATAGCTATATCAAATAGTGAGCTTGCCGAAATTAAACATCATTTTTTACACCTGCCATTCAAACACATTTCCTCATTCATTTGGACCTTTTATTAAGTTGAAGAACAATGTTCAATTCTTTTCCTCAATAAATCGAATAGAGCGACATCTTATGTTTATACCAAATTTTTCCTTATTTGTTGTTTCGTTCATCATAATTTCTTCAAAATAAGACAAAGATGTACGTTACATTGCAAGCTATTGAATTGACGTTTTTCAAAGGGGATTAATAAAAATAACAAAACAAAACAAACAAAATATAAGACTTATGTAGCCTTATATACATTATTATTATTATTATTTCCTCACTATTCCAGCCCACCTAAAAATTGTACTTGTTCATTTATTTTTGTTTTATTACGTAAACGTCATCAGAACCTGTCGAAATCATGGTCCATATGATTCGACAATGCCCCACCCATCCCCCCCCCCCCCAAAAAAAAAGAAGAAGAAGAAGAAGAAGAAAAATCAAAACAATCTTGACTTCTAGAAATGTTCATTTGTTAACGCCATAAAATTTGAGTTTGAAGGAAGCTGGGATCGTAGCATAAAGGTTTTATAAATGAATTCATTGAACTTACGTTGATTTCATTTTTGTCGTAGGTCCCAGCACAGTCTATGGGGGTGTTTTTCACATTGCTCTTAAACGGCCTGTAAAAAAAAAAAGGAAGAAGAAGGAAGAGGTGCATCGAGAAAGGTAATAAACTTCATTCAATTAAAAAAAAAAATCATTTTTCCCATGGATGCTGCATGATAACAACTAGACATGTCATTTGTCTAAATCAAGGAAAATCCATGAAATCATTCACTGTTTTGAGTAGTACTAAATGTTTTGACGATTTACCGTGCCTGTTATTCGTGATGAGATTTTCAATCATGACATAATACTAATTTTCATTGTGCTGAATCGTAATTTTATTAATTTGGAACGTTTTGCTGTGCCTGTTATCAATGACGATCTTTTAGAAACTTTTAAAGATTTTCTTATTGCATCTGATTAACGTTCTCACTTGCACTCAATAAACAGATAGAGAAAGTGAGACAGCCCAGTTGATTTTTTTTTAAAATCAGGATTAAAGGTCTATTTCTTTTTCATCAAGATAATGTTGATCATTAAGTTTATCTCTCAAATGTATTATATACTGTTTTATTCTTAAGGGAATATATTTTCAAGCTTAGCTTTTTACTTCATATGTCACCCAAAACTTATTTGGCTTTATGTAAATAAATGAATAGAAATCAATATTACTCTTTGTCTATGTGACTTCTTTCATTTATTACTTTTATGACTTTAGGTCACACATTATAATGTGTAATGACTGTGATTGATTATAAATGAAACGAGCAAAATAGTCTACAAGACCGACGGGCCGCCACACTGACAATTGTTCTCGTGAACAATCAGAAATATTGTCAAAATGTCAACGAAACTGACATTGTCGGTCTCGCGGGCCGTTGGTCTTTATTCCATAAAGAAAGGATTATGGTGTCAAAAGGTAAGTAACAATTCCTTTTACTCTGGCTTTACTTACCACAGCCCGTGTATAGTCCAATTCTTCTTCGCTGTATTTAGGATTGTGCAGGCTTGCTGTAAAAGAAAAAAAGATTTTATAAATTGGAAATTCATAAAATCTTGAATTTTTGGACTTACCAGTGGAACAAAAACTCGTGATAATTCATATTCGCATGCAATGAAATGAAAAGAATGTTCCATAAACTTTGACAGTGGCTTTTTGTATAGCGCACATGTCCGTCATGCCCTGACGCTCCGGGCACTTCGGATATCAATAGACCAGTTCGTAGTTAGCACATGGTACAAATGACCCCAAATATCCACAGATATTTTAAAAATGGAGATGTCCAACTTTGTGCACTTTAGAATAATCACTCTCAAAGTGATAGATGTGCCTCATGAATAGCTTTTGTTTCGCCTTTTGAAAAGCATACTTCCACCTGGGTATCATGGAATGCACCATTGGTGAATAATTGAATAATGATTACATGACATTCATGAGCACATATCAAGTATTCGTGTCAGTGGGTTTTAGAATTTGGTACAGATGACCTTTATCTGCTCATGCTCAGATTGTATCTACGAACTGGCTTATTATACCGGTTGGAGCAGAGCCGACATATCTGCATATAATTACATGTATGTACCATGCAAGCATATCTGGGGCCCGTTGCACAAAACTTGCGTTTGAACGCAACTCAGGAAAATCAAACGCAACTTTATTTTCGGCCAATCAGAAGTGTGCATTCAGGACTTGCGTTTGATTTTAAGAGTTGTGTTTAAACGCAACTCTTTGTGCAACGGGCCCCAGATACCATTTACACCTGGGTGAAGAGTGGACAAATGAAAATGAATGTCTTGCCAAGTGAGATTAGAGTTCACTTGGTTTTCTAACCTTCAACATCTTTATTGATTAATAATGACATCAACATTATACATTTTCTTACCAGTGTTCCGTCGAACTAGATTTTCGAAGAGCAGAAACCTTGCCATCTCTAGGCCATCTCACCCTGCTTCAGGGGTCGCGTCTGCGCGTAGAAATTGGGCCTGGACCTGTTTGTTCTGTGCAATTATGTTTGAATACCCTTGAATGTGCAAGTGAAACACTAGCCAAAAAAAAAAAAAAAGGGCATTTTGTACACACTGCCTTGCACTGAACGATGAGGGCTCTATAGTCATCGTGGGTTGTACGCCGTTTTTGGAGTATTATACCTGTGCTCGGTTTTCCGAAGTTGGGTCTCATTGCCATGAGCACTGGGCATTATGACAGTTCCACGATAATATAGGCTCTACCTGAATGAAAATAATGGATAATCATGATAATAGTCTTACCTTCTCGCAAAAAGATGGAGCCCACGTGTTAACTAGAACCAACTTGTCATAAGCAATCTCTTCCCTGTATGCCATGAGAGAAGAGAAAAGAAGAGAAGAGAAGAGAAGAGAGAGAGAGAGAGGGGGGGGAGGGAGGAGGGGGAGACAAAGCCAGAACATTTATGTATTTGTTTTTCCTTTTCATTGGCGTATGGGGTAATACGTCAAAACAAAATCTAACGAAGTTGCAAAAAATGCAAAATAGGTACGTACTGTTAGTTCTTAGTCCTGCACACTTCACACCCAAACTACGTTAATGAGTAAATTGTGAAATAGCAGTTATTACAGGAAAGAATTAAATATAAGAAATGAATCACGATTTCTAAAAATTATCCATGACTTATCGCCACCTTATTATCTGATTCCGTGCATTAGCAAAAGACCGATATTATACTCCTCGCGTTGTGCTATGAATTACTTAATCGTCCCTTATTTATACCGATATATAAAACAGACTTTAAAATGAAAAGCTTATCGGTTTCAGGGGCTAAACTATACAATAAATTACCATGTAATGTTCAAAGTTGTAAATCTTTGCAAAGTTTTAAAAAGCAAGTTCACACTTTCCAGTTTCTCATATAATTATTGACCTATTGTTTCTCTCATTTCATTTCGGTTTCTCTTTTCTTTATTTCCTTTTTTTTTTAGTTTATAATGTCATTTGTCACTTTTTTCTCATTCTCATCCAGTATTCTAATCATATATTTCTTTTTATGTATTGTATGTTTTTATAATAATTGTGTTCCCTCTTTTTACGGATATTAAGGGTGGATTTGGAGTTGATTCCTATGCATGTTTTTTTTTTTTCGAAAATCTTTGTATATATGTTCTGGTTTTTAAATTTTAAAATAGGCTTTGTACTTTTTATGCGAATGCAGTGCTCTCTGGAAGGCAGGTCCAGAAATGGACTTGAAATAAATAAAATAAATAAAATATCTATTTACCAAACTTGGTGGAAGAGCTGACGAAAGGACCTGCCTTCGCTGGTGTTCAAGAACGACAATGCAGCAAGAAGCAGCAAAATAGAAAATCGCGCCATTTTCAGAGAGTGGATCTCCTGAAAGTGATGAAATGTGCTGTCGATATCCCTTCGATACCAGCCTTTTTTCAAAGATGTCGTCTGCTCTTGGGGATGACCGCAGGTCAGTGATGACGCTCGGCTTTAATGCTGAATAGTGGTGGGTGCATCTGATTTTATCTTTTATTTGAGGACTTGCGCAAAATATCAGGGTATGCAGTCTATCAATCATTACATAAAGTGACTATTATCATGACAGTTTGGACATGAATAGTCCTTAAAGATGAGAGAGACTTAGAACGACAGAAAGACGGGAAAGTCATTATATGGATAAAAACAGTGAGTCAAAATCTTGACCTTTAAGAGGTCGAGAGAATAGAATGAACTATAAAGCACAAAAAAGCAAGCTCGTCGTAGATCTTTTCCCTTAAATCCTGTTTAAACAGTTGAAGTTTCATGTATCCATGTTATCAAGCCCAGGAAATTGATTAAAATTTGATTTTCCGTACAGGCCATTCCGACGATTTTACAGAAGTTAAATATAAATGAAGGAAAACATAATAATGATTACCCTTTGACATCTATAAGATAATGTAATTTATGAGGGGGGGGGGGAGAAAGAATCATTTAAAATTATGTTTACAGGGTTGAACACGTCTGTTAAAATTGAAGTCCACCCTGGTATTTTAGTTGATTTAAATAAAAAAAAAAAAAAAAAATAAGAGAAACAGATTAGTGAAAGTTGGAGCTAAATCCCTTAAGAATTGTTGAAGTTGTAATCAATCAAACACAAATTGGCAACTCCGTGACGTATCTTGCGAGCTCCTCTCCCATTTACTCTATACAGAAAATTTCATAGATTTTCATTTTCTCAGTTAATGATAAAGGAATAGATTTGTTTCAAATTGGTTGTGTGTAAAGATATATTAGCAATGATTATAGCTAGGGTGCATGTATGATTAGATATTTTGTTTAGAGAAAATGTAAATTTATGATTTTTTTAGTACAGGGCAAACGGGAGAGGAGCTTGCAAGATACGTCACGGAATTGCCAATTTGTGTTTTGAATGATTACAACTTCAAAAAAATCATAGCTTTCTTATTTCTTATCGGATTTTGCTCAAACTTTCATTGATCTGTTTCCTTAATTTTCCCGCTTCTTGTAAAACAACTTGATATGAGGATGGACTTCCCCTTTAATGGTTCAGATCAGTCCGATAAGATATCAGGACAGCAGTTGGTCCCAGGCGGATTTTTATAAGAGTTACTAGTATTATAACCCAGAGACCAATGATAGGCTTACCATCATCATGATCATGGTCATCGTTGTAGAGGGCAGTACACTAGCAGGGAGAGATTTCAGAAAGAAAAATACTACTCTATAGAACCACCTCTCTCTTGCTCTTCCTCGCTCTCTTTCCCTCTCCCCCTCTCTCTCGCTCTCTCTCTCTCTCTCACACACTAACTCTCTCTCTTCTCTCACACACACACTCTCTCTCACACACAATCTCCTCTCTCTCTCTCTCTCTCTCTCTCTCTCTTCACCCTCTCCATCTCTCATTCCATCTCTCCTTCTCTTTCTTTCACACTCGCCCTCTCTATACTTTAACCCTTCTCTCATTCTCCTCCCTCTCTCTATCCCCCTCTCCCTCTCTTTTTTCACACTCCCTCCCCCTCTCTCCCTCTCTCACTCTCCCATCTCTCTCTTTCACCCCTCTCTAACTTTCTCTACGTATATATATTTCTATCCTACTATCCACCACTATAGCTTTCCTTGTCTGCAGTACCCGCTAACTCCTTCTTTGTAATAATTCTCACTGAATCCCATCTACAATATTACACAAGTCATGATGTCATATTGATCGTATGTAGTTGTAGAAGTAGTATAGTTCTGGATTTATTAGATGAAATTGTTTAGCAAAATGGAGAAGCGTGGGTATACACATACTTTGAAGGGGCACCTTCGGGGGCGCTGGTCTTACTCGGATGATGGAATACAAATTAACAAGGGGTTAAAAAGGGAAAGGGTGTAGGAGGGGGTCGCACCTTCCCGCCCCCTCTCACAATTTCTCTCCTTTTTCTTCGTAATTGATTGAGGGGTCACATGTACCCCTATGCGGCTGTCCCCCAGTGAATCTACCAATGATTTAGCATTTTCCAAGTTTCACTTTCTCCCTAAAATAGGTAAAATTTAATCCGGTAAACAGTATTTCACTTGAGTTGGTTTCTTAACTCTTTCTGTGTCACTGCTTTAATTTTGCACAGACTTTATGCACAGATCCCTTAGAATAGTATTTTATGTGGCATACCATGAGTTGAAGAATCACAATTTAATTCATTTTCTTAATTTCAAGAAAAACATGTTTGTTCCCATAAATTTGCATAATCAGTTGAGATCTTCTACTATATGAAAGGTGCAGGATTTCTGGATCAAAGTGCCTAATATCTTTCAGAAGATTTTCACATACTGTGTTCTACACTAGCATAACTAAGAATAAATGGAACTGATTCAAATATTAATGTTTTCCATATACTACATAATTACAATAAAAATCCGTTCATTGCATCAACTGCTGTTTCTAATACTCTCTCTGTTCCAGACAATTTACGAAATTTTATCTTCTTCATTAATTTCCTGGAATAAAAAAAAGACTCATTCTGTTACAATAAATACCCTTCATTAGACTGTTAGACACTTATATGTTAATAGATTAGCTGAGTTACCTCTACTACCTATACTGGAATTTGTGGAATGTATTTGAAAGATATCAATGAAGCGTAATAATCTTGATTAAAAGACAAACAATATCACCGACTCTGAATATTTTTTTTGTTTTTGTTTGTTTGTTTGTTTTTTGTTTTTTGTTTGTTGTTTTTTTTTTTTTTGGGGGGGGGGGGGGGGATAAGTTGCAAACTCAGAGTAAACCTATTAGGGTAATCAGTATAACAGGTATTGGTCTGATCATCCGGTTCCTATTCTTCTTTTTCCCACGTGTCATCGTCGTCTTCGAACATGTTCTCCCACAGCTCCACCTCGTCGTCATCCTCCTCCTTCATCATCATCTCCCTCTCACCCATCTCAGCGACATCGAGCAGGAACTGGAGGGCGAGGTCGTCGGATGTTGCTAGGGATTTAGTTTTGACGTTGCCCGGGAATGGGGGGTAGAGCACCTTCTTGAGGGGGTTACACTTGCCCCCTCCCACTAGGGCATCGCCACATGTGATGGCTTTCAGAGTCTTGTCGAAACACATGCGAACCTCCCACAGGTACTGGACATCCTTTTTCTCCTGTTACCATGACAATCAAATGCAAATGTTCCTTGGAATTAATTTTCCAGGTTGAATACGTTACCACGGCCATATCAGTCTTTTCTCAAAGTCTGTATCGCAATTATAGGTAAGCCATACATATGCGTCCTAAAGAACGACATCAAAACTCTACATAACAAAATGATTTTTGAGTCAATGTAAGAAAAATATGCATCAGTAAGGGTGTTAGTAAGAAAGTACCGGTCACTGGTACTTTCTAATGACATGTTACGCGTCAGGAAAAATAAATCACTTCTCAATCAATCATTTGATTAAGATCTACGCCATTTTTTTCTTTTTATTCATCTAAAACTAAAATACCTTCGGAATGGAATGCGCCCCGTGTGTCGTACACCCATTGCAATTTTCACTGATGTTATTTTCCCCCCTGGGCCTTGAAATGGCGGGATGGGGGCGTACGCGAGCTATCTATGCTTTGTTTGAGACGCCACGGGGGAGGGGGTTGTTGTGTGGGGGCTGATAGCCCAGGTGATTTTTTCATTTTATATTCTATATTATACTCACCACACAGTAGACAGCAGGGTCGACGCCTAGTCCTTTCTTCAGGGCCGAAGTTACATAGGCCAATGGATACTGGAGATTGGGAGAGGGCGCTACAGCATGGTCCCCTTTTGATAGGATTCTGTATTCATAAGACGAGAATAGAGCGGAAAAATATCAATCTGCAATTTAAGAGTCATAATGATTTCACTGTCTTGGTAAGGAAACTTAAACACCGCGTCTTTTATATTCTACTGTTTCAAACCTACATAACGCCATCAACACATCGCATCTTTTCTTAGACATCTTACCTGCTCATTGATTTTGAAACTCACAGTGTAATTTTGATAAGCCCCCCCCCCCCCCCCAAGTTAGATATCTTTGATTTTCGATGATAAATAGCAAGATATTATTAATTGTAAGCTGACTAAAAGTGAATTTCCTCACTGTAAGAGAAAATATTGAGAGGTTGAAAAAGAGCTTATATGCTGAGCAGGGAAGTAAATTCAATCATGCTACTGGTGTGTGTAAAAACCAACAGACGTCTCCAGAGTCTATGTGCACGAGAATATTATTGTATGCACCAGTCCTGTGGAGGGTTGCAGTGTGCCGTGTATGGCGGAGAGAAGCCTCGATTTGGTCTGGATATTAGGACGTAACATTGTCACATCTGACACATTGTCACATCTGACACATGTATCTTTTGATATAAGTATATAGTCACCAAGTTTCATTCCGGCGTATTGTCTCTTTTATCTCCAAAGGAATTTCCTGTGGTGACCCTGTCTGGCCAAATCTGTATTTTTGTTTGTTTGTTTGTTTGTTTGTTTAAACGGGAACTAATCCTTCAGTGAAAGTAAGTCTGAAGTGAAAGTAGCTTTATCCATTGATAGAACCATGAAATTTTGTCAAGTTTAAACATCTACTGTTAATAATTTCCACGCATATATAGAGTATAAAAATATATTTTTATTTTGAATCAATAAAAAAGAACTCAATAAACAAAAAAAAAAAGCAAGGAGCAGATAGTCAGAGAAACAAATCTATGGAAGCCAAATATAAGAGAATATAAGAGATTTTTTAATGTATTTATTATGTACTCTGACGCCTTTGGGCACCCTCGTCCCAAGCTATTGCCCTTTAGAGGTGTGTCCTCCAACTATGTATGTACTACATGAATGTATATTTTTGTCATATTTTAGTTAAAATACATTACTTTGTATACTTATACTGAAGAATTGGAAATAAATGTCTTAAACTGAACTGAAAACTGAAAACTGAAATGTTTTAAAATTCAAGATTAGTGTCCTCTCAGATAAAAAGGAACTTTATGCAAGGGCCTAATTACCAGTTAAAGTGATTTCTTTGCTATAGGATGAATATTGATATCTTAGTTAGGATGTATATCAATAATACTTACTTTTTTATATCATATTTGTCATAGAGATCCATTGTACCCTGGAAGTATTTCAGTTGGGAATTAAACGTGGCCAGGTCATTAGCACACGTGCCGTGTTTTTCATATTCATGTTTCCTGGATGGATAAAGAAAAATAATAAAATCATGAGTTTGTCTTTATCATATCCATTTACGATGTATAAATTAGTGGGGACTCAGGTTCTTTTTTTTTAGAGGGCACGACCCCCAGCTGAATCCATCGAGTAAAGAGAAGAGAGAAAAATTGTCCCCCGTTTGTGCCCCAGGCGGCTATTCAATCATCTTCATTTGCTGTAATCATAGGCGTACAAGGCGGGGGCTGGGGAGAGGGATGGATCCTGGGGGCTGCAGCCCCGCCTTCCACCTCGGTAATTTTGAAATTACCAATTTTTGAGCAATCACACGTCATTTTCGGCCAGCGAGCCATTCTAAATTTTATTCGTAATTTTAACATCTCATCAAGCATATTTTTCTGACGAAATCACATTGTCACATTGAATAAATTATTATTGTCGAAATTCTTTGTCGTTCGCTTCTCTTGTTCTCAATGTCTGTAAATTAGAACGTTGATATCAGTTGACGTCTCACCCCCCCCCCCCACGTAACTATGCATTTACGCCCATACCTGTATTTACATATAATGCCTTATGCATGTCTTCCTCCTCCCTGTTCCTCATAATAATAATTCATAATTCATAATTCTTCCATTTTCTACAGTGCGTGCCAGAAAAAAGTGAACAGTTGGAAAAAGTCTACCCAAATAAATATTTTTACACATCCCATCAACATTCTATGCTTGAGTGAGCAATGTTACTTTTGGTGAGTCATTAAATTTTACCTGGCTTGCTCACTCAACCATAAATTTTTGATGGGATATATCAGGGCATACAGTGAACAAAACCTGTCCTTTCATAAATTGTCTTTTAAGGACCAGAATATGGAAATTTCTAATCCTTTTCATGACTCAGCTTAGTTGATACCAGCTAGAGCCAATATCAATTCTTGTCAAGTCTGGATTTTGCACCCTTTCACAAAATTAGCTTTTGCTCACTCAAGCGTAGAATATTGGTTGATATTTTGGTGTCATTTGATAGAAGAGACCCTAAGCTATCCACAGGTATGACAATTTCCTTAGAATAGTTTGAAATATTTATTTGGGTAGACTTTTTCCAACTGTTCCCTTTTTTTCTGGGACGCACTGTAGAGAAGGGATTTGTGGAAATGGTTTGGGGGAAGAAAATGGAAGAATGAGGAGGAGGGAGGAGGAAGACATGCATAACATTTTTAAGCCTTTTCATGACTCTCAACATTGCTGATACCAGCCACAACATAAACAAACATTTGTTAAGTATGGATTTTGCACCCTTTCACAAAAATTGGCGTTTGCTCACTCAAGCGTAAAACATTGTGAGATATTTTGGTGTCATATGATAGAAGAGACCCAAAGCTTTCCACATGTATGAACATTTCCTGAAAATATTTAGAAATATCTAAATGGGCAGACTTTTTTCAATTGTTAAATTTTTAAACGGTTCTTAACTTCGTTCATACAAGCCAGGACAAATACCAATTCTTGTCAAGTTTGAATTTTGCACCCTTTCACAAAAGTGGTGTTTGATCACTCAAGCTTAATAACAAGTCAGATTTTTTTTTTGTTATTGCATACTAGGAGAAACCATAAGCTATTGACAGGAATGAAAATTTATGCAAATATCAAATATTCTGAAATATTGATTTGGGGAGACTTTTTCCAACTGTTAACTTTTTTGGGGGGACGCACTGTAGTACCATCTCACGACCAGATACATACCAGAAATCGTCTTTGGTTCCGCCGTTCTTGTAAGTTGGCCATTTCTCGTTCAGCTTGGCCTGTATCGTCTACAATGAATATTGATGGAGAAGAGTGATAGAATACCATAGATCATTAACGCTTCAATCAATTGTCATTAGCAGCACAATAAACCCATTCTTGATAATGACTTCCAGGGGCAGATCCACGATTTTGCACATACCAAAAATAAATAAAAGTGTGGGGGGGGGGGGGGGGGGGGGGGGGAGGAGGGGGGAGGAGGGGGGGAGGGGGGGAGGAGGGGTCCAAATTCCAAAATGTCTGGCAAGCCCCGCAAAAAAAATAGTGAGCATAAAATATATTTTTATTCTGTATGATATGGTTGCCCGATAATTAATTTGTATCATTCATGAATTATTAATGTTCCGCTTCTGGAGATGGATGGCGCCCTCACTCATCCCCGACTTTACCATCATTCTGGTTAATCCGATGGACAACAACAGCAATAAAAATCGCATCCCGCAACGATTGCTTTCTAGAACACCCTACCATTTTTCATGAATTATATACTTCTTTGTCATAATATATTCCTCTCAATTTCTTTACAATCTTACAGCGATATGTATGGTTACCATTATTTTTTTCTTCAAATTTCGCAATGGTGAAATTCATAAAAGGAGTATTATACGTTATGTATTTATTTTTAGAATGTATTGTGTCCGTGCAGTGTTACCACTGAAGAAGAAATAAATATATCAGAATCAAAATCAGGGTCAAATACTGCCATAGGCGTACTGATTACTGTGAGTATTTTAGTCGTTCATCAACAAAATAAACATTAAGGTCCTGATGTTATATTAGAAAAAATACAGGTCATGAGCTTTATTTCTTGGGGTCCTTAAAAAGACGCTGAGAGCATAAGATTATTTCTTTTCTTGAATCCTCGTTATCTGATAGCTATAAGGTAAATTATTTCATTAAGAAATAAAATAAGATGAAAGTTGCATTTGATTGTATATCCTTCTTTCAATCGTAAATTTCTCAGCTTTGATTCCTAACAAGTAACAACTAATGTGCTCAGTTACCAAGAATAAACAAGGAGTATATCTTCTTTTTTCTGTAATTTTCGGGAGTTACTGATCAAAATTGTTATAATTTGTTTGACCAATGTTCTATTGCGTAACTAAGTCTTGGGATATGCACCTTACAAGTATTGCATTCTTTAGCATGCCTTTCCGTATCGATGTAAATATTTAGGTCAATAATGACTCGTTTTTTCCGTATCTGTTGTATTCTTCTCAATATCTTCATCTTTGTTTGATATGCAAAATTTTTATATTTTTTAATGTTTAATCCTCGAACCGATATGTATCAACTGAAGTAGGCTTATACTGAAACAAAAAAAAAATAAATCAAATCAAATCAAATAAAAAATCAAATGATGAGAAAACAATTATATAAACGAAGGGGTTTCATTAAGACTTACAGAGATGGCTTTACTATCGTATTTCCCTGCACAGTCAACGGGGCTCTCTTTCACATTGCTCTTGAACGGCCTGAAAAACAATAGGTGGGGAAAGATTGGGAGGTGATCATGGACATTTGTATAACATTGGGTTTTTCAACAACAAACAAAAAAAGTAAAGAAAAGAACAAGGAAACACAACTCTGAAAACTTCCTTTAAAGGCATTGATTAACTTTGCCCAGGATTGAAAAAAGAAATCACTGTTCCAGCTAATGCTGTAATCATAATTGCAAACCTTTAGCTCAGACAGGAATCGCCTGAGTTTTATAAGCTGATCGGTCGTTTATATATCAAGATATTTACGATTGAACATTGATGTCGGGATAGAGTACCACCGAACCCTAAAGAACTCTTACGGTTGGCATACCTCGCTCTATCACAGAATACCGTACGGGCTGGAAACCCGCTCTGAAATCGCCAAGCGCTGGTACTTGGTTTTTGTGACTGCAGCGCAGCGAAGAAGCCGAGCGACTTGCGCTAGCGATTGATCGCGATTTTCTCTTTTTTAGGATAGTAAACGGGTTCCATTTTCTCTCATACTTTCACATTTCCTTAATTATATATGTAGTTAGAGGACTGCACACAATTCACTGGCATTTGAGCTGATTTTACAATTTTTCACAAAGTTAATAAATAGACTCTAATTTTTACCGTTAATGAAATTCATTCATTGGAAAGAATATTGGCTTTCCGATGATACCTTGATTATGTTTCTAGGGTCATGCATCATTGAACACCATTTTCATGGTTGTCTTCATAATACCTTTGTGGAGATTTGTAAACCACAATGAACATGGTGTTGGGGAAATGGCTTTGTCAACCGGCTTGTTTGCTCCTCATAGCCATCCGTAAGAGAGTAAATCTCATCTTGGTTGAGATTATGGCTTAACACAGCGTCTTTTAAACTTCGTAAATATGGAAAAGATGCCTGTCATGAAATTTTGAGATCTTCAGAAAGCATTTGCCTACTTGTGTTCTTTTATCTCGAATGCTGCAGGCACTTTTCGGCGATTTTCAAAATGAAAAACAAATATTTGTGAAAATTAGTAAAATGTATTTTTGTTTGTTTGTTTTGTTTGATTGATTTTATTTCTGCGTTCAATAACATGATAAAAAAATGTAATATCATTACAGAAAAAATATATAAACACATTGTCAGACATTAACAATTTACTTCTTAAATACAAAGAAAATATATATACAATATGGGAAATTTAACATTTTACAATTAAAAGGATTTGTGAACGCAGGAGACCGTCATCATGAGCGAGTTGCTTGATGTCGATGGCGGCCTCAAAGTTTAAGCACAAAGTTCGATTTCCTTTTTTAAAGGCCCAGTATTTGGGAATATATTCATTTAAATTAAGGATTGCATTTTACAATGGTAGTGAAACTACGGTCTCATACTGTTCAACTTCTCTAAAAAAATAACTTTGCCAGATATTTTAGGGTTAAGGTTGGGGTATTTTGATGGTCAGTCCATGATTTCTGAAGATTTTTAGCGTAAATCTCTGAAAGAGAATTTGAGGCAATCGCTAAGACCTGGTTTTGCTGACTGCTCAATGGACAGAAACTCCGACAGAAGTTCGTACAAATCGTGGAAGAACAACTGTCCGTATAGGTTTTACACGTGTCCATCGCATGTTATCATTTACATGATGGGCCAGGGATAAGAATTATTGTTCACTTGTCATTAAGAAAGAGAGAGAGAGAGAGAGAGGGGGGGGGGGGGGGGGGGGGAGCTTCACAGCAGCTGAGAATTGCTAATGCCAGTATCTTATTTAATCTATCCAATTATTTTCTTGTCAGGTACTTTCTTAAGAAACACCGCTGGACTCAAGTAATATAAAGTAAGAATATCATAAAGACTCCACTTACCACAGGCCGTGTATGGTCCATATCTTCTTAGCTGTATTTGGGATGCTACAGCCCCCCTGCGAATAATTATTAAAGATAAATCTGAGTTCTGGTAATGCGCTTACGTTGTGAAATAAACTGTCTCAGAGCAATTAGGAAAGGTTGATCATGTCTACATAAGAATTAAAACTGGTTTATACTGTAAGGATTTGGAATCGTTTAAAATGATGAGAGATTGGGTCAATTTCTTATCAGTTTAAACGATTCCAAATCCTTACAGTATGAAAAGCACATGCACTGTACATAGAAATGGGTATATGGGACTACGCTGCACACACATGTGGCAAGAATGTTCGGCCCGAACATTGTAGCTATTTCTCGTCATATTTCAAATATGAGGCCATTTTAAGTGCAATCCTTTTTCAGGGGACATTTCTACTATGATGTTCTTTCAAATCGATATTAAAGGAATGAGAAAGCTCACAACTCAGTCTTGGTGAAAATCCTTTATTTCAGAGATAACTAATAAATCCTTAAATCATATTTCTTAATTAATCGTCTCTAGCGGTCACTATTTCCGTCGGCGTCGTCGTCAACAATCATGCTGTAATCACAACAACTTTCTATAGATTTGAGGTATAATCACCAAATTCATGCCACAGGTACATCTCTTAAAGGCGCAGGTCAAGACTGAAAATGAGTTGAATCTGACCAAGGTCAAAGATCAAAAGGTCAATGAACTTTATACAAAAAGCACTATGATCACAACAACTTTCTAGGGATTTGAGGTAGAATCACCAAATTCATACCACAGGTACATCTCTTAAAGGCGCAGGTCAAGTTCGAAAATGAGTTGAATCTGACAAAGGACATAGGTCAAGAGGTCAATAAACTTTCAATGAAAATCACCTCACATGTAATAACTTTTCTGTACTTTTGAGGTAGGATCACCAAATTCAAATCACAATTATATCTCTTGAAGGTGCATGCCATGTTTGTAAATGGATCACTGTAAAGGGTCATAAGGTCAATGAACATTCAGTGAAAATCACTTTCACTTTACATGTACATGTAATAACTTTTTATACCTTTGACATGTTTGAGGTATGATCACCAGATTATTACCACAGTTACATCTCTTAATTGTAGACACAGGTCAAGTTCGAAAAAATAGGTAAAATCTGACCTAGGTCAAAGGTCAAAAGGTCAATAAACTTCATTGAAAGCCACTGGACACAGTAATAAAGTATTAACAGCATGCACAAACAGCATTGTCTCATTTTCCAGGGATAAAATGTAACATCATCATTATTGCTTATTAGTATAATAAAGCTGCCAGACCAAAGTTCATATTTCAAATGCATAGTGAGATGCAGGCGAGACAACGCTTGTCCTTCGCCTCGTTTTATTTTGTTTTAATTTTATGATTTAGTATCCAGGCTGTGGCAAAGCTGGGCTTACCACACGATCGCCAATTACAGCTCAGACATAAATATTAATAAATATATAAATATACTTTTACCGCAGTATATGGCATCCAGTATGCCTCAGATTGCATTTACAATCGCATAAATAGTTCAAACCTTTATGGGGGAACACACCCCATACCTCCCAGAGCTGGCATACCAGCGGGTTGGGGTGTTACTTCGGAAGCCGAGGTAAATTTTACCCCTGTTTACCAGTTTCAACATGAATTGTCTTACGCAATGAAAGCACAAATGAATCAATAGTACTGAAATGTGATATTTACTTTAGCTACTCGTGCATGGTTTCGTCTGACTTAGTAGTTTTTCATTTCATTAAAGAAAAAACAAACAACCCCCCCCCCCAAAAAAAACCCCACATGTTTTGATTTTTTATAAATCCATTTTATCATTATATACCGAAAACTATTGTGACTGAGATTTTTATTCGAAGCACGTTTCTCATTCTGAATTTAAATAGATATGGATGTTAATTCATGAAAAAGATCAGTGGCGGATTCAGGGGGGGGGGGGCAATCCCGGCCCGTGCCCCCCCCCCCTTTTGAGGGAAAACAATGCAATGTGCCCCTCCCTATTTGCGATTGTGCCCCCCCCCTTTTCGAACAGAAACCCTTTTTTTGTGTGTGTGTTTTGTTTTTTTTTGTTTTTTTTTTGCTTGTCAGAGAATTATGGAGGGGAACTGGACCCCATAACCCCCCCCCCCCCCCCCCCCCCCCCACTGAGCGACTTTTGGAGGGCTGGCGAAATTTTTTTTTTTGCTCGCCACCACCGCCCCCCCCCCCCCCCCCCCCCACTGAGCGACTTTTGGAGGGCTGGCGAGAGACCAAAAAAATATGGGTCTCCCTCCAAGCAGTTTCCCAAAGTTGACAATCCTGCATTTGTGTGCCCCCCCCCCCTTATACGAAATCCTGGATCCGCCCCTGAAAAAGATGATGAAAATACTTGCAGCATGATTTTTCAAATATTGAAATAGAAATTAGGCAGTATACATGTAGTCTTACCTTCTGGCAGAAAGAAGGCCCCCATGTGTACACCAACGTCAGCTTGTCATAATCAGCCTCCTCCCTGTAGAACATGAAAGAAAGAGTGGAAGAGAGGAAGAGAGACAGAGGGAGAGAGAGAGAGAGAGGGTGAAGAGAAAGAGGGAGAGGGAGAGAAAGAGAGAGAGGGGGGGGGGGAAGAAGAGGGGGAAAGAGAGGGGGGGGAGAGAAGGGTAAGGGATTAAAGAGATAGAGATAGAATGAGTGAGGGAGAGATATATATATAGAGAGAGAGAGAGAGAGATAGAGAATGAATGACAGAGAGAGACAGAGTGACATATATATATATATATATATATATATATATATATATATATATATATATAAATATATATATTATATATATATATATATATTGTTATATAGTTTAAGAATCTTCTGGAAGGAAGTTATTTTCCAGTTTTCTTTATGTATTTATGAACATAGAAATTTCTAGAAGAGAAATCATTATTCAGATGTAAAAAGTCAGTGTACTCTGTAACAGTGAAAGAATCATTAATTACAGATTAAATAATGCACATCCAGTAGAGGAAGAACATTCTAGATGATTACATTATGTGTGATGTACTGTATGATAGTAACAATGTAATTGCATGTTGTGACCTGTTTACCTGACCTTTGCATGAACTTCTTAGTAAGAGTGTATTACATTGCAATGAGTCTATAAATAGATCATTGGAATCCCCTTCTTTTGTTTGTTACAACTAGAATAAAGGTGGAATTAACAAGAAAGTTCCAAAGCTTCATAAATGTTGTAGTAGAAGGTAGAAAATTCTAATTAAGGGTTGAGATTGTATATAAGCTGGGAGCTTCCACAGAAATTTCAGAATTTATATCCTGACTACATCGTGGAGCATATATTGCGTAAATTCTCAGTTATCACCATCTGATATTGATGATATTGATATCAACCTGTGGAGATCGTCTTGGACCTCATCTTGGACTTAATCTTGGACATCATTCTTGACATCGTATTGGACATCGTTACTGACATCACAGTCCACATCGTTACTGACATTGTGGTCGACATCATTATCGACATCATTATCGACATCGTCGTTGGCATCGATGACTTCCTGAATTACCTTGGACATTCTTCGGCTAGATCTTCTGGAATCTTCTTTTATCAGTCGGACACCATACCATTTGGAATTACATACTTTGTATTCATTACTGGATTAGCAGCCAACTTACTCTACACTTCAAGAACATTCTGGACTCATATCTTGAATTCATATTCTGTGGATTAGGAGGTTCCCAGCTAAGAAATTGTAAGTCTTTGCTAAGTTAGCTATTATATGTAATATAGAAATAATATTTGTTTTTGATAAATTTTTGTCCTACTGAATTTGTGTAAATATTTTAATTAAACCATAAATCATCTAAAGTTAATATCTTTTGTTCGGTTCTTATCTTTTGAGGATTTTGGATCGTACGTAACAAATTGGGGGCTTGTCCGGGAGGCGAAGCCAAATATAACAAGTCAAAAACATTAACAAAATTTAGAGAGAATTCTTGGAAATCTCTGGAAACTTCTAGAATACTTATGGCAGATTAGTTCTTATATTCTGTAATTGTTTATTGTATGTTCCACCATGACCACAATAGATGTTGAAGTGTTTGTTAAGAGGACAGATTTGTCTCTTAGTCAGTGAAAGTCATTAAGAAAAGATGACTTGAGAGCTGTTTGTCAGCATTTGGGAGTAGTTCTTACACCAGGAAGGCAGAGATAATTGATCTGCTAGCTAGTCACATGAAGCTCAGTGAAGAAAGTGAGGTTTCTTCTAACGTTTCGAGTGATGTTCAATTCCAGTTAGCAAAACTTGAGATGGAGAAAGAGAGAATGAAATTAGAATTTGAAGAAAAACAAAAACAGAGAGAAATGGAAGGGAAAAAAAAGAGAAGAAAGGGAGTACCAGTTGAAATTGAGAGAAATGGAGTTAGCACATGCAAATACTAACTCTACCAAAGAGAAATCTCGCCAAGGTTTTGATGTAGCGAAGAACATTCGCCTTGTGCCAAAATTTGATGAAGAGGGAGTTGATGCATATTTTGTATCATTTGAAAAAGTGGCCAAGAGGTTGGAATGGCCTCAGGAATACTGGACTCTGCTTCTTTGAAAAAGTGTTCTTCCCCCTCCTATATTAGAAATAATAAATCCACCCCCCCCCCCCTCCTTTAGAATTAGAATTTTTAACCTTACATTCAAGATGTCTTTAATGATATGCTGGTAAAATTTAACCTTTTTAATTTTAATTATAAGTCAGCTTTCATTTCGTTTTCTTCATTTTTTTTAAGTAGTGGGTTAAGCATTATTCATTCATTATTTTTATCAAGCCCTCAGTCAAGCAGATAATTTCACGAATTAATCAATTTTGATGACAAGCAGTTTTTCCAGATCCGATGAAATTTATATTTGGCAAATTTTGATGCTGCATTATAATTTTCTGGATGATCATTCTCTTTCCATTTTATATAATTATATATGTATATTGTGCATATCTATTAAATTTCTCGGAATGGCATGTGCGGGTTCACATGCCTACGGGCAACAGGGAAGAATTTCTCTTTTGTGAACCCTGATCCACGTGTCATTCCGTCTTATCTTGTTCTATATATATCTTTTATTTCTCTGTATGAATATCTTGTATTCGTTTTTATGGTCAAATACATAGATAAACAATAATAATAAAAATGATAATTTGTGGTATGAATTTTTATCTCATTTAAATTTTCCGTTTGTTGATGCAAAGCTCCATTATAAATAGTTGACACATATACAAACTATTAAAATTAAGCCAATTCTTGGAGCTCCCGTTGGAAATAAGGTTCTGTTTTCTAATGTGTAATCTGAATATATACTATGTATGATGGGGAGCCCTATGTCTGCGCACCTAAGGTTTTGAACTGAAAATGAACAAGAGTTTCTTTAATATTCCTCTAAAGCTTAATTCTATATCATTCCTGATATTCTAAAGAGTAGGTTTGCAAAAATCTCATCACAATTAAAGCAAGAACAATGCTATTTTCACAAGAAACATTGAAAAAAACAAAACAATGGTGCCCACGTCTGCGCACTCATTCATTTTACATGCAGTTCTGGAGTTTTGACGTGAAAAACAATATTTTGAGGCTTGTGAATAAAATGTCTGAAATGAGACCTTTTTTGAACATTTAAACTCGATTTTTGCATGAATACCTATCGCTATGATAAAGTTGAAAAGTTTGTGTTCGTTGCGTGTTTTATTTAAATAGAATCGCCCAGTCACGCGTCTGCGCAGACTTGGGCACTCTAGCCACACTTGTGCTTCTATTCAGAACTGAATAAATGAAATGAAATTAGATTAAATGAAATGAAGTGAAATGAAATGAAATGAAGTGAAATGAAATGAAATGAAATGAAATGAAATGAAATGAAATGAAATGAAATGAAATGAAATAATCAAGGAAAAGAAAAGGATTTATTTACCAAACTTGGCGGAAGAGCTCTTGAAATGACCTGCCTTCGCCGGTGTGCATGTAAGACAGCGCAACGAGAAGCAGCAAAATACAAAGGCGCGCCATTTTCAGAGCCGGAATCTTCAGAAATTTGATGAAGTGTTAAACTCTTTCGATACCTGTCTCTTTCGAAGATATGTTGTCTGCTCTGGTCAGCTCTTCTGCAATGGCTCTTGTGTTGAGCACTAAATGGTGATAAGGGCACTTGATGCTGCTTTTATTGAGAGTTATCCTTATGTCATCATAATGGCGTGCTACTCAAGCCAAATGATGAGGATATTGGTCGAACAATCAATCTTTAAAATGACCACATTGTGATCATTTGGAAATTGATAGGCTAGTAGCCGTCTTCACGCACGCATAGATAATGTTACATAGGCAAAAGGTATGAATAAAAGGCACTGGTGGATTTTGAGGGGACTTTCAAAGTGTCACCCCCAAAGAATAAAATAGAAAAGAAAAGAAAAGATAAGAGATAAAAAAAGAAGAAAAAAATGAATGAAAGAAAAAAAAAATTTGAAAGAAAGGGCTTCTTTTCCAAACCCCTACCCCCTTTTTTTTTAAATCCCTGCGAATTTTTCTGTAAAGATTTTATTATTTCCATCGATTACATTTTAATGTAGGACCTTTATCATTACAATACCGATCACAGTGCGCATGCCACGTCTTCTTTTCATTAAATCAATATCAAGTTTAAAGAGTTCAACCGTTCAAAGTATGTATACGGTACATGAGTTATATAGATGCATTTTCTTTTAGGATCTTCGGCAATTTTTTTTTCTTTGGAAGGAAGGAAATATGTATTTATTTTACCATTATCTTCTTTCAATGGGAGTGTAACGTTCCTCCCTAATATCCCTCCCTCATCTAACCCATCTAACCCCCTTCGCTCTATAGGTCTGTACAAAATTATGATATTTCTTTTAAAATAGACGGATCACGTGTAAAACATTTTACTGCAAGACGCAGACTACTTTCTCCGAACGGGAAACTCATTCTAAAATCCATTCCGTTGTTGTTCACAGTAATGTCATTTAGAATATTTCTGTAGGTGTATCATTATACGACTGTGATACCCGGGGGGCGTTTCATGAAAGGACTTGTCAGATATTTTATCCGACAAATTTGCTCTCAGCCAATCAGATGCAAGGTTTTCAGTAGCTTTTAACAGTTGTCGGATAAAAATCACTGACAAAACGCTTGATGAAACGCTCCCCCGGTCACACCAATGAGACCGACAGCAGGACCGAACAAAAAAAAAATTGCATTACCCCTAATTACGGGTGTTTCTATTTGGTGACACACTTTTTTTTCTAACACCCCTGACACACTTTTTCGCCATTCATTTTGTACACCGGACATCTTTTCTTTCTTTTTCATGAGACAGTTTCTGTGATTGGCTTTCTTGCTATTGAATATTCATTAGCTATGTAATCGATATTTCAAAACGAGTAAGTGGTCGTCTTTTGGTCGCGCGATATACGATCAACTCTTTTAAAACGTTCGTGAACATTAGCTGCGATAACCTTCGCTACACTTGAAAAAGAAAGTTCCCCCCCCCCAAAAAAAAGAAACAAAGAAACATGGTCCTGAGAACAAATATACGTCAGTTTCATAACATTTCAATATTACCAAATCAATATACACACCTCAAAGATCACCAAGTTGACTCGTTTAAAATTTTCTCGCTAAAAGAGTTATTTTCAGGAACTTTTTAAAAAGTTGATCGTATTTAACGCGCGACCAAAAGATGACTACTAACATCATGAACATGTTTTGAAATATCGATTATATGTACATAGCTAATGAATATTCAACAGCATAGAAGCCAGTCACAGAAACGTAATCAGACCACGGCTCTCCTGTATGAAAAATCAATTAGATAGCTAATGAATATTCACTAGCAAGAAAGCCAATCACAGAAACTGTCCCATGAAAAAGAAGAAGAAGAAGAAGAAAAAAAAAAAGAAAAAAAAAAGGGCCCCGTTTACAAAGTGAATGGCAAAAAAGTGTGTCAGAAAAAGTGTGTCAGGGGTGACGGAAAAAAGTGGGTCACCAAAGGGAAACTCCCCTAATCACTGTCAATGGACAAGAATCGGTCGGTGTGGAGTCGGTGTGGAGTCGGTTTTGCAGTGGGACAGAGGTATTAGGGATTCAAACTTTTGCATAGCACATCTCCCTTGGCGTGAGTGGTGTCCTGCATGTCTTCACTGCACAGACAAAAGTGATCAAAATTACATTAACATAGCTTTTTGTGATTTAAAATCTCAAAATTTTCGGCAAAAAGGACACAATAAAAAGAGTTAAATAGGACCTTTTACAGAATAAGTTTCATTCATCATCCCCTAAACCCCCCCCCCCAAAAAAAAAAAAAAAAATTGCCAAAATTAACGATTTGTAAAATGTCTAATTTCAAGGGTATATCTTTTTGAAAAGACGTCACTATAGAAAAGGAAAATGACAAAAACACAAAGTATTTCTAAGTGTGAATGTACTTCCCTTTAATGCTATCCTCGAAATTGAAATACATGTACATGTATTCAAATTCTAAAATATTGCATTTACGAAACTAATAAGCCAAATTTATTATTATTATTAACGATTCGGCGTCACCTGTGCCTGGGAGGGGAAAAGCGAACTGAATCACTGTAACCTTCGGGTCTCTCCTCCCGAAATAACTGATTGGGATGTGCAGGTGTACCACTACACCGGGGTTTCCCCCTACTCTTCATCGAATAGTGCGGTGGGTTCTTAACGTGCAAAGGTGGTGACTCTCCTTTACACAGGGCCTCCATTTAACGTCCTATCCGAGGGAAGGAGTGTTTTCCACTGTAACATTGCCTGCGTCTATGAAATAGGGGAGGGGCACGCTAACACACAACGCAGACTTCAGTCATCCGCCCGGGATGGATTCGAACCCACGATCTTTGGTTCAACAGGCAGACGCTTTACCGACTGAGCCAACTCGCCTCCATAATAAATTTATAATTTAAATATTTGATGCGCCTGTCACCAAGAAATCGGTCTCTAAGAGACGGGCTCAGTGTTTGTATGCATATGTATTGTAAGTCGTTACTTCCATGACGGCCTCTACAACTTTTCAACTCGTCAAAAAGCAACCAGAAAACATTCACATCAACCACGCCAACCCTTGTGTGGTTCTCTCTCTCTCTCTCTCTCTCCTGAAACACAATTGCTTAACTCTAAAAGTTTTCCCCATCGTCACTACTATGAATGTTAATTGTTCATTATGTGGCATATCGTGTATCCAGTGTAAGCTACCCCCCCCCCCCCCCCTCTCAACCCTCAAATCCAGCATTCCTGGAAATGAATAGATTACATTTGGGCACCTCAGATTGCCTCTAATTCTATCAAATTCTTAGACTCTATAAATTTAATTTTTGTAGCTGTGGGCGCCTCATAGTATCTCTAAAATCGCCTCAAAATTTTCAAGAGGAGCATGCGCGGAAACCCCCATTAACCATGGGCCTGGCATGGTATCCTGCTGTTGGCAGCTTCATATAGCTTGTTATTAATAACAACTACCTTATTTCTATCACAGCCAATCAATCTTTTTATGAAACAGCTAGAAGTAAGGTACACTTCATCCGATGTTGATCTGGATTTCTGGATACGCCCTAATGGTGTTAGGAAAGCTTTAAAAAAGTGATACTGCCAACTCTCAAAAGTACCCTTGATACGGTATTACATTTCCTCAAACCCATTACTCAGTCTCGTGTTTGAACAGCAGCCAACGAGTATGAACCATACGGTTCAAGCGGGGTTTTACTTGTAAAATGAGACCGAGACAAATCTATGGGGGCGTATGGTCGTCCGGATTTCCTTTCAAATCCTTCGCATTCAGAAGTAAACATAGTCGTATGATGGAGAACCTTATGTCTGCGACCCTGAGATTTGATTTGAAATTGAACGAGAAATTTCTATATCACCGCTCCTCTTATCATGCTTAGTCTTAAGAATATCATTTCTAACATTCTAAAGAGTAAGATTGTCAAGAAAACCCATCAAAATTTAGGCAAGAACAAAGTCATTATCACAAGAAAAGACGACCGTGTCATTTTGACATTGGAAATACCAATATGCCCCGTGTCTTCGAACTCATTCATCTTAAACGCAGGTCGTGTCCTCTAAATGAAAGATGACATTTAATAAAATCGCTGAAATTGTTATCAGTATATTTTAATCTGTAATTTGCCTCACTATTTATTGTTAAAGTAAAGACTGAATGTAATTATTGATGTTTATCGCGAGCTTTGTTCATATTTTGAAAAGAGTAGATGTGCGCGTTGTAACAACATTTGATTTTCAGCTTGAATGGGGGGAAAAAAGATTTGTAATTCTGCTTGAACGGACCAAGTTCCAACCCAGCCGCGAAATTAGAATTTAGTTAAACTTTATTAAGTTATGTCTTTGGCCCAGCTTCTTTACCCAAATTCTGGAGACATCCTATATAAACAATAATTCCTAAAACTAACCACACACTACTATTCATTATTTTAAAAAAAATGTTATCTAAGAATTTCGGATTCATTGGAATTTGGTTGATGTGCAATTTATGTTCGTTGGATTTTGTCATGGAGTGTAAATAATGTACATATGGAACGAGGTTCTTTTGTATGTGAACGTCCTCGGGATGAGATGTTCACATACAAAAGAACCTCGTTCCATATTTGAACGTCCTCGGGATGAGATTTTTTGGTTTAGGAGAGTTTCAACATGGCTTTTAATACCTACACCTGACCTACACCCAGAGCGCATTGAAAGAGCGAGTTGTGACACGAGCGCAAAAAACCTACGCGTACGCGGTCTTAAAGGGGCAGTCTAATGAGAACTCATGGGGAAATGAAATCGTGCGGAATTTGCAAAAGGCTCGTTTACTTGTACACATAGCACGCCCGTTGTGCGAGGCCGTCGGACTAAGGTCATAAATGATCGGACGGCACGAAGTTGACCGAACTGGAGCTCGGCGAATACTTCGGGTTTAACCAGTCCCGGGCTCTTAGTCTTGTAACTGGTTGTAACCTCGTTCCCCCAAACAAGTTTAGTGTAATGCTGAAATATTTCCAAATACAAAACACGGTTAACTTCTGGTTGATTAGTCTAGCCATCGCTTCTGCACTGCCCTGCCGCGACTCATTGTCGCCACGATTACGTAACTAATCCCAGGCTCTACCAGAGAGCTGGCTCTGTAATTACTTTTCCATATGTTTGATTACTTTCCCACCGCGCGAAATTTAAAACACAAGCCAGTCTTATCTCAGAGGTGGTCCAATATGAATCACATGTTTTAGCACGTGCGATGGAAGTCCTTGTATCGAAGTGACACGAAGCTCCGAGTATATTTTCCTCTCTCATCGGAAATCGCCCATGCAGGCCTACCAAAGTATCCCTTTAATTTAAAACATGGCCGATGATGGAGCTCCCAATAGTTCCCTCTCACGTACATTCTCTATAGGAGGGAACTATTTGAAGCTCCATGAAATGACTGACCAATCAGAACCGACTTCGAGTGTCGCGACTCTCTGTATGTATAGCTCTGCCTACACCTGTGCCCCGTTGCATAAAACTTACCATTATACGGTAACTTTGCCATCAATAGTTCCCATGGACATCTGGAAACGTGAAGTAAATTTTTTTTTCACTTGATAAAATACGCTCAGTTTTAGCACAAATACGCGTCCAGAAACTTTTTTGGGTTTCAACTCGTCGTAGTTTTCTTAATATTAGCTCAATATCAAAAAGTGAAGCAGTTTTAGAAAATTTGACTTTTTAGCATTAATGTCATGTGAATCAATTTTCATTTCTAAAAAAAAAAAAAAAAAGTACCGTCATTTTACAGTTACTTTTTTTATGTTTTCCCCATTTTTGTGTGATCGTGAGCGAGGACTGTTGGTCAAGGCCTTTTCTGCCTTCTGCTCTTCCTAGCTTCGCGCCAAATTAACCAAAGTCTAAAAGTGAAGCAGCAGCTGAAAGTTCATGTCATTTCGATACTGATGATGTGACTGCTGTTTTGCTTGCTTGAAAAAAAAAAAACCACCGTCATTTTTTGGTTCAATTACTGCTTTCAGTTTAAAATGTTACTTTTCCCACCTCACGCTGAGATTTAGCAATGCAAGGCTACGGTCGTACGCCTACCCCCTAGCCGGCTAGGCCAGGCTACGCACGTTTGACGTGCTGCAAAGCCTACTTGCACATTCGCTGGAGGCCTGATGGCGAGCCTGAAGGTTCTCCCCACTCAGACTTTCATCGGTGAGTTGCAAGATTTGTCCTCAAAGAACCAAACTGATATTTTGGCAATTAAGAATTAAAATACATTGCGCAATACACATGTATTTTGACGATTTCCAAACAGAAAGTCTATTTTTTGGAGCAAAATTGAAAGGCATGCTTATGGAATGACTGCGTGAAAGACCGTGTCTTATATGTACATAGGAACGTTAGATTAATATTGCGGGTGGATTGTAGTTGTTAGTGCGCGCTATAATAAGACTTAAGTGGTTGAATTGACGTGCCACTTTTTACCCTCCCAAGAGCAGATTCCCTATAAGTTCATGATCGATCAGTCTGAGCCTTTCTTGATCATGTTGATCATGTGACGTATCGGACAGCGCGTATAGAAAGAGTTGAATCGGTCGCGTTGTATGAGGCATCAGGGGTCTGGATTATGTGTTTACAAATTGTGTAGAGACGTTTTCATATGAACCTTGATTTTGATTGGCTGTTGAGTGATGTTACCATGGTAGTTACCACTGACAGCAGAGTTACCATTAATGGTAAGTTTTATGCAACGGGGCCCAGGGGAGCGTTTCATCAAGCGTTTTGTCAGTGGTTTTTACCGACAACTGTTATAAGCTACTGAAATCCTTGCATCTGATTGGCTGAGAGCAAATTTGCCAGTAAAAATCACTGACAAAACGCTTGATGAAACGCTCCCCTGGTGTGAAAGAGTATTTCTTTTACGGTGCTGTCTTTGTAGTTTAAGACAGGGGATCCTGGGAATACGGGCAATTTATTCTGATATAGATCGTCGATTACACTGATTACATTCACAAGATGTTGGATTGGATCATAGATCTATGGGCTGAGCACATAGGAATAGTAATTCTTAGTAAAAGAAAGTAAAAATTGAGTATAAAAGCCTATGAAAAACAAAACAATAGCTAGACTTTTGTTCATTGTTTCTTGTTTTGGGTGGGGCGACTGTGGAATTATATTTAATTACTTATTCCCCCATCCAACAATATACTAGCAAATCATGACAGACATTAAAATCAAGCTTTTAATTACCTGCATATCTTCACCTGTATTTGCTGCATCCCGATCTCTGGCGTCATCAACCAAAACATCCATATTCAAAACAAATAAATTTCATATTCATAACACTCGTTGGTGTAGACATTTAACATATTCGGGATTCGGGAGCTATAACATAAAAAGGTGGGTTGTTTTTCCGTCATACCTAGAGGCATCCAGGCATGATTGTCTTCAATCATGATTTCTGACAGCTACACGGGAGGCGCGAGAGCAGTGGTCTCGTAACTGGGGGGGGGGGGGGGGGGGCCGGATTCGAAACCAAGTGGATGCGCTAGTGCCCTTTGGTAAGGCAGTAATCCTCATTACCAAGTCCGTCGGAGAGTACTTAAAGTCGTCGGTCCCCTCGTTGCTTACATGCAAGCATACACATGCTTAGTCCCCTTGTCAGGTAAAAGAAACCATCTAACCTAACCTAATCTAACTATGACCTTGCCGGGTATAGAGTAAATTTCTTTAGTCCGTATTCTACTAAAATTTAATCCTGACGCAGGGTTTAAGCTGGGTCTAAAGTCGAGTTTAACCAGTTAACAAAGGAAGCTATACTTAGACGGAGGTCATTTATTCAACAAGAGCTCAGTCCTCGCGTCGGGCTAAACTGAAATAGTAGAACAACGAGTGTCTACATATCTCATTACAAATCATTTGCTAGAGCGTATACAGGTACTTCTATCATCTTTTTTTTTTTTCGGGAGGGGGGGGGGGCGTGGGGGGCTTGTCAAAAAGCAAATGGACGCCAAATTGTACACTTTCAGTTTACCATTTTATTAAAGCAAAATTGAAATTTGGAATGAATGGATAGGAAAGTTGTGTATCCAACAGATCGTTTTCTTTTCTGTCAAACGAACTAATATGGTTTCGAAATTTTCTGAAAATGAGCCAAGGCTTGTTTTATGTCGTTACTGAATATAAAAATTGCATCCATTTTATGTGTATGAACATGTTCATCTTTGTCATACCTATTCGTAAGTAGACGCTAGAGGGAGGCAAAATGGGACTTGCACCCTATGCTTGCACCTTTATAGCCTTGCATGCTAGGAGCTCCAAATCTACTGTAGATTGGTAGAGATGTTGACGATGATATTCCAAATGCGGGTATTACACATATCCTTCTCATCAGTGACGTGTAAAGTGAATCCAGCTGTTGAGGGGGTATTAATGTCATTGGGTGGGGGGGGGGGAGGGATGAAATGCATAAGAGCATGCAGGGCCTATTGTAAATCACAATAAGTCAATGATCTAATGTCCTCTATACGTTTAATCAACACCCTTTTGTGCAAGAATAGGTTCTTCAGAAAGGTTATGGCAACGGAGAAAGTAAAACAATCTGTATTAGAGTACAGTGTATATTATACACGAGTGATTATGGAAATTATGATTGAAACCATTATCTTACATGTCAAAAGCATAGGGCAATATTTGTTTATATCATGGCTTTAAACTTTTATGTTCAGATGTTCAGAGGAATCACTTAAATGAGAGAGACAGAGAGAGAGAGAGAGGGAGAGAGATTCAGATTGTCACCTCCCCCGACGACGTCATGATTATAAAAAAAAAAGGGTCAGTGGATGAAATTGCCGACAGGATTTTTTTTTTTAAGTTGTGAAAAAAAAAAAGAAAGAAGAAGATGATCACCTCCCCCTAAAAAATTTCTCTTTTTTGCCGACAAAGGCTAAAAGAACATTAATTTGCGGATGGGAATTTGGAATGGTGAGTGTGTGAGTGTGTGTACGTGTGGGGGGGGGGGGGGTGGAGGTTACACCCCACTCCCTTCCTTCGGCGATAACTTCTGAAATATGGCGGCGTCTAGAATGTAAAATGGTATTAGAAAAGAAGAAGACTGATGTGAAATCACGCGCCCTCGGTTTGGTTTGGTTTTATTTTCCATATAAAAATGCAATATAAACATAAATACATGCAAATCAATATATCATACAAGTGAATAATCAAATAAAGAAAATAAACATGTATGATACCATGGCTGGAAGCTCTAATCAGAGCCATTATTAAAATGGCTCTGTTCTTCCTACAACCATTTAAACAAATATAACAGAAAGGAATCCTTTGGTCCGTAATATAGCTGGGTCATGTTTAGATATCAAAGAGTAATTATTTTTCTTTTAAAGAAACAACCCAACACAATCACAATAGCATTACTAAGTCTTGTTTCTTTTCTCTCTTTGCACAAGATGAACGACTTGTGAAAACGTTCTTAAAAGTCATGTGACTCTACCATGTCTACCATCGTCCTTGATGTACATCATGCATCCTGTTTCAAGACTTCAGTTTCTTCAAGAGATCAATTATAATTCTAAATACTGTCAAAACTGATATTTTATTTGTCTCCATATAACGAATTCGAAGTTAAGAAAAAGGTCCGGGTAATTCACATCCTGTTTTGCTATGTTTTGCTTAACATCATCAATACCAACATCAATTATTTTACAAAAAGATTCATGAAAAACCTGGCAAACGATACAATTTTCAAATATTGATTGATCTGACTTGCAACCTTAATTTTTTCAAGTTTACAGAAGTCCATGTCAAGACGATAAAAGACATCGCTAAATACAATCTTCCCCATTTAGGTCTGAAGAAAAGAGACAACTCAGAACAGCAAATAACAGACGACATCTTCCAGCCACGTATCGCCGATCTATCGACAGCAGATTTGATCAATTTCAGGATCAGTGCTTTTCGTGAAGATGGCGCGTTTTTCTGTTTTGCTGCTTCTTACAGTGCTGTTCTACGTAAACAGCGAAGGCAAGTCCACTTACGAACTCGTCGACCAAGTAGGGTAAGTACATTTTTTTTAAAACCTATTAAACACTTTTGAAATTGAGGTATCCACATTAATTATCAACAAGGATAAAGACCACCAGGTAAAGGGTATAGTTGATAAGGTAGAAAATGTTTAATGTTCAATGTTCAATTTCAATTTCAATTTCAATTCATTTGTAGAAGTGCAGGAGAAAGTTTTGGTCACATTCCTTGATCCCTTAGGTCCAGTGATGGTGGTGGCATCCGTTACATGAGAACAGGTTTTCCATCTAGGTCGACGACAGGGAACTGTACCAAGGGGTAATCGCGTATCCGTATCAACTTGTTCCTGAGCAGGCTGTAGAGTAGATTTCACAAGAATTCTTCTTAGACTAAAATCCTTCCTGTATGCCATTAAAAGCATATCTCTGAAGATATCCTTAGTTTGGGGATGGTCGCTGAGCATCTTGAAGTTCTTCCTCATGATATGGGCGACTTGAGCACTTGAGGGGTGATATGTGAAGACCATAGGTACTCGGGCAGCATGTTTCTTCCCTTTGGGCTGTAGCAAGGCTTCGTGCTGGGTCTGGGGGACAATCTTCTGCTTTGCTTCTTCGATAACTTCAGTAGGGTATCCCCGTCTGTTAAAGAAGCCATATATATATATATATATATATATATATATATATATATATATATATATATATATATATATATATATTCATTTATTTATATATACATTGTAGTGTGAGGATTGATGAGACCGGAGACAAGGACGTAGCTGAACTTCAACTTTATTAGATCAAGCTTTCGGCCTTCCCGGCCTTCTTCAGGTTCTGAAGATAATAATACAAACATATAGTATATACTTCAATATCAATATTATTATCTTCAGAACTTGAAGAAGGCTGAGAAGGCCGAAAGCTTGATCTAATAAAGCTGAAGTTCTCCGGTGTCATCAATCCTCACACACACACACACACACACTCACACACACACATATATATATATATAATGAAAGAAATGTCACTTTACATCGGAATATACATTTTAATTTCTTACAACGGTTAAGTTTGTAAGAAATTAAAATGTATATTCCGATGTAAATGTCAGCCATCATTTTGTGTTTTTATACAGTCCTGATGAAGATCACTGATCGAAAGCTTGACAAATAAAGGAGGACAATAATAAAAAGCTACGACCGTCTCATAGTGACATTTCTTTCATTATACCTTCCACTAAAACAACTATGAGTGACCACCACCGTTGTGTTCGAGGAACATTTCTTACAATATATATATATATATATATATATATATATATATATATATGTGTGTGTGTGTGTGTGTGTGTGCGTGTGTGTGTGTATGTGCGCCCATTTAAAGCGATGACATAGGCATGAACTTTACATTCGGACCGATGACACACAGCGAACCGATGACGTCATCGGTTGGCAGACCTGCGCAGTTAGACCCAAATTACATGCTTTTGCATATAGGGGTAGGTCATCAGTTAGTGTTACGCGAACAAGTCGTCGGTTGTATAGAAAAATCTCAGACGGGTCATCGGTTATGCGGTTGAATTCTACACACACAGGTCATCGGTTATGCGGTCAAATTCTAGGTTGTAAAAGATGTCATCGGTTATTATGCGCGCACAGGTATGCGTGCGTTTGTGGGTGTGCGTTTGTGTGTGTGTGTTTGTAGAGTTATTTTGATAATATATGTATGTTTGCAGGATGTGAGCAAAACAAATTTCCAATATAATTGTTTTACTTCAAGAATGATTTAGATTCGCCTGCTTCTTTGAGATTCTGAATTTCGCCCGTAATCCTCCCTGCTTGTTTGGTGATTCTTTGAAGTTTGCTAAAGTCCTTCTTTCTACACCCCCGTACCAGACTACACAATTAAATAACATAACACTTTCTACAATGGATTTGTAAAACAAAGTAAGAATACGTCCTATCTCCATGAAACGATATCACTTTTCTGAAAAAAATACATTCTTTGTTGAGACTTTGAAAGAACGGACTTAGACTGATCAGCCCGTGACAATTTGTTGTCAATTTGTTGTCAATGTGATATTTGTTGTAATCCGGAATTGACATTTACCTTTGCTGTTTTTCGTTTGTTTGTTTGTTGTTTTTGTTTTGTTTTGGGGGCAACTTGTATGTAATCATTATCATCATCATCATCATCATCATCATAACCGTCATCATCATTATCATTATCATCATCATCATCATCATAACCGTCATCATTATCATCATCATCATCATCATCATTATTATCATTATCACCATCATCATCATCATAACCGTCATCATCATTATCGTCGTCGTCACCATGATCATGATGATCATCATCATAACCGTAATCATTATCATCATCATCATGATGATCATCATCATAACCGTCATCGTCATTATCGTCGTCATCATCATAATCATCATCATTATCTTCCTCATAATAATCATTATCATCACTATGATCATCATCGTCATAACCGTCATCATTATCGTCGACATCATCATCATCATCATCATTATCGTCATCATCATCAGCAGCAGCAGCAGCAACATCCGAGGAATTATCAGTAAACGTCCTCACTTCGTAAAAGAAAATGTTGTCAATTGACAATACCAGATAAACAATGTGATGATATTTTATCAGGTGTTTAAAAGTAAGAAATTCAAATTGTATATATATATATATATATATATATTTATTTATATGGATTGAACAGATAATTATTTTAAGTATTATATTTCGAATAGGCGGCCGTGGGAAGCTTTATGAAATACTTATTGTTCCTCACTTCTTAAAAAGATAATCATAGGATACTGCTCATATGTAAATAATTAAATTGGGGGGGGGGAGATATTTCAGAATTGATAATCGGCTACAATGCAGTGTACATGGTCTAGGAATATTCTGAATTCGTCGATGGATATAATGAACTCTGGATTATTGTTTATAATACTAGGTTTAAAACAATCATTTGACACTTTTGATCGTTAATCAGACTGAGATCTTCACATTATAAAGTTGAAGGATGTCAAATTTATTTGAAGTAAGTTTTATGAAATTTCCTGGAATAATGTTCTCAAAAAAATTCCCTGAATATTTATTTTCACTATTTGAAAAATCGAGGCCACAAAATCTGCGTATATCAGTAATCAATTCAGAACACAACAATACCATTGTTCATCGCACCTGTCATTTCTGCTCAACTTCTGGGGAGCGTTTCATCAAGCGATTTGTCCGTGATTTTTACAAATTTGCTCTCAGCCAATCAGATGCAAGGATTTCAGTAGCTTATAACAGTTGTCGGTAAAAATCGCTGACAAAACACTTGATGAAACGCTCCCCTGGTATCCAGTGTCATTAATGATTCATGACTGGAATTTCAGCTGCAATGAACAATGACAATTATTGTGCTCTGAATTGATTACTGATACGCACAGATTTTTTTGCCTTGATTTTTCAAAAAGTGACAATCTAATTAAATATTCAGTGCAGTGTTTTAAGAAGAGTATTTAAAGAAATGTCACAAAACTTACTCCGAATAAATTTGACATCCTTCAAATTTACAATATGAAAATCTCAGTCTGATACGAGTTATATCTTTCGAGTTATTAACGATCAAAAGTGTCAAATGTTTTTTTGTTTTTTTTACCCCTAGTATAAGCCAAAAATGATGATAATTGTTAGTTAATGCTTTTGGTAAGAATAATAGTGGGGCTTATGACTTGTGTCTTACTTTATATTTTTACATCATTGTTGTATTTTTGTATTCCTTAGACGAAAATTTTAATATATATTACAGTATTGCCATTCATTTGAAGCACTATTATATACCTTCGCTCTTTCCCTATACTATCCTTCTTCGGTGTTCTTAACTCGAACGTCTCAAAAAGCTTCCAGACCTTATGAGTCACTGTAATCCAATTACGCTCATATAATCATCTTTCTATTTTTCAACTTGAGTCAAATACTATTCTTATATAAATCATTATCAATTTGAATCTGTCAATGTACGACTAAAGGTAATGCTCGTTGTATCATCTTCTTATGTATATCTTGTTTTGTATGTTTGTACACAATTTACTTTCGCCTTGTATTGTCCTGTTTTGTTATGTTTTTCACGCAGTATCTTAGGCTTTGATGTTTTTACATACTTGTATTCTAAAGCTATATTTTTCAATAAATGAAGTAATGAAAATGGCTATTCTATCCCTCTCTCCCTATTCTCCTCTGTTCCATCATGACTCCTCCTCCTTCTTCTTCTTCTCCTCATTCTACTTCCTCATTATTCGTCTTAATTTCCTTTTGATCTTCATCTCACAATGCAGGGAAGAAGCTACCTATGACAAGCTGGCTTTAGTGTATACATGGGCACCCTCTTTTTGCAAGACGGTAAGATAGTAATTGATTTTACTTCTTTAGTTATTTCCACCCAGCTGTCGTACCCATTTCCTACTTTGTTTGTTTACCACCTAAACGCCCTTATCAAGTTACCATTTTCCAATTAAAGGGGAAGATCACCCGGATACTAGTTAGTTTTAATAAAAGTAGCAAAATAAGAGAAACAGATTAGTGAAAGTTTGAGCAAAATCCGATACAAAATAAGAAAGTTTTAAATTTTTGAAGTTGTAAACGATCAAACACAAATGGGCGACTATGTGACGTAACTTCTGAGCACCTTTCCTATTCACTTTGTACAGGAAATTTCATAAATGTCCATTTTCTTAGTTGTTGATGAACCATATACGGGTTGTGTAAAACCATTGTGCAATAATTATGTCTAGGGTACATGTATATATACATGTATACTTAAATATTTTCTTTATAGAAAACAGATATTTATGATTTTCTTCATTTACTAGTATTAATTTCGATATTCAACAGTCCAAAGAGATGAATTTTGCTACATAATACATGAATTTTCACTCCCTTGTACTCATGCCCTCAGACATTCTGTCACATTCCGGCTACTGCTTCGAAGATATGGACCATACACGGTCTGTGGTAAGTCGATCTTTCTGCTCAAGAAGAAGAGAAAGTCCTTATTTTTAAACGTCACTCACACCACCAAACCG
Organism: Heliocidaris tuberculata; assembly: GCA_025618425.1. Classification (NCBI taxonomy): domain Eukaryota; kingdom Metazoa; phylum Echinodermata; class Echinoidea; order Camarodonta; family Echinometridae; genus Heliocidaris; species Heliocidaris tuberculata. The sequence continues at coordinate 6,205,740 of CM046837.1, forward strand.
ACTCCACATCGGCTCCACAACAGATCGATTTCTTGGATATTGGGGATAATGAATTTTTGATCGGTTTGTTATCGGTTTGATGTCTATCTCGTTGGTGTGACACGGGCAATATCCTTGTACCAAATAATACAACAATGCTGATTAATGGAATCTGCATGCTCCAAGAGAGACTTTTGAACTGAGAACGCTTTTTTTTTTAAATGTGAAAGCCCCCCCCCCCTTTTTTTTTTTTTTTTTTATCTTGTCAGAGATTTTTCAGACTAGCCCCCTCCCCGACCAGAGAATACTGGATCCGCTACTGAGATGACACATGCAGTATATCTCATAAAATGTCAATGTGATAAACTAAGAAATAAACTAAGAAAAGGTAAGTGAGAAAAAAATTTTCGCCAGCCCTCCAAAAGTCGCTCAGTGCGGGGGGGGGGGGGGGGGGGGGGGGGGGGGGGGGGAGTGAATAAAAAAAAATCTTTAAAAATCTTTAAAAAAAAAAAGAAATTGGGGGCGGTCTTATATTTTCACAGGGGAGGGGCCCGGGCTCCCGGGCCCCCTGGATCCGCAACTGCATGCACATATGTTTTTATATCCCTGACCATCTTTTGATTCTAGGCCGTTCAAGAACAATGAGATGAATCCTGTGAATTGCGGGACGAACTACGACAGTTCAGTCATCAATGTAAGTTATAAGCGCTTATAGATTTCTCTTTTTAATTTGACCATTTTGTCCTTAGTTATCAACACTGATGAAAAAAACAGGACATAATTATGACCCTATACTGGGTGTAAAAAGAATAATTTGATATCTCATCTGCAGAAATGCAAGGTGTTTAGATTCAATCCAAGAAGTTATTTTAAAGTTTGAATACAGATCAGTAAGCTGATCTGTCGGTATTACATGGTTGGTGAATAGAATAGTTATTATTTGATTATGAGAAGGAAATTTTATTACTTTTGGAGCCTATAACTCACAAGCGTAGCTTTCTCCTTAGGCTCCTCAATATTTCATTTTTATTCTCTCCAGTCTTTTCAATTCATACCGCATGTAAACGTATAGATATGAGGTACTCACCTTCTTTTATTTTCTCTGACAATATATTTCTTGTTTGTTTGTACCATTTATCTTGTTTGTACCAATTATATTATTTGTACCATTTATACTGTAAAAGCACTATAAATGTGAAATAAGAAACAAACTGAAACTGAAATAAATGTTTTTGAAATCTGAAATCTGAAATCTATTCATTATGGCACTGGAAACATTAAATAACAAGTTTTCTTTCATATTTTCTTAGGGTGCATTGCGTACTTCGATGAACCAAAAATGGCCAAGTTTCAAGAGCAGTGTATCGAACGACAAATTCTGGTAAGTGCATTCATTGTCTCTAGAAAATGATCTGGAAATTATGTAGTACAAACTAGACAATTTAGTGACTTTCCAAAAGACGTTGAAGGTATTGCGTTCTAGCAAATATTGTGATTTTCCCAATCATTTGGAATAAGGGAAGTACCAAGTCATTAAAACTCAGATCAATTCATTCCAGGGAAGTTTTCCAAAAACCAAAATGACAAAATCATCAAATTCCTCTTCAATACCACTCCAATGTCGGTGCCGAGAATGGGATACTTAAAATGGTTTAAGTGCAAATACACAACATACTGTGTAAATCATTATCAATTTAAAAAAAAAATTCTCATCATCAATTTGATTTTAGATTAACTTTTCGCGATTTTTGCTCAAATGGATAAGATTAAAATTGACGCCTATCATGCCTATGATATCTCTTTCTCCAAACAGGAAGTATGAATATACCAAGCATGGAACGTGTATTACCGACATATCAACACTGAACTCCCAACTCAAGTACTTCCAAGGGACAGTAAATCTGTATGACAGATACGATATCAAAGGGTGAGTACCTAAAAAATGAAAATAGCCCTAAAAGGGTTTGCTACACTGATAACGTTTGAATTAAACATGAGCAGTGAACCTTGGCTAATAAAATTCGTGACGTATTCTTGTAAAAAAATGCTGCTAACTTATCTGAAGGGGGCAAGGGTGACAGTTTGCACCCTGACAATTTTCCAACCAAGAAAAAATAACAACTTACTTTTTAGTTAAGTCAGGACATGATTTAAAATTTCGAATTCAATAAAATGATTTAAATACCTGCACATTCGATAGCACACCCTAGAAATTGATAAAGGGGGAGGGGCATAATTATGTCTCGGCTTGCAAGTTACAGATTTTCTTGCCGGGCCTTCAAACGGGGATGGAGTTTACAGACCGATGCTGGCTGGATACGCAAGTGATCTGAAAGAAATATTTTCACTATCTTCTACGCAGGATATTGGCAAGCAGGGGCAACCACGCTGTACGACCCTCTCCGAACCTCAGATATCCACTGTCCTACATAACATCAGCATTGAGAAACGGGATAGGCGCAAATCCAAATGTCTATTGTGTGGTTAGTATATAGTGATATATAATTATACACGGTTTCTAAATGCCGACTCATAGAGATCTTTGTTTGAAATATAAAAGTAAAAACGCTATATATAGAAGATAAATTTATCATCCGGGAGGTGTTTCATAAAGCTGTTCGTAAAGTTACGAACGACTTTACGCACGACTGGAACCTGTTCTTGGGTGCTAATCAGATTCTCAATCATTTTGATTCCCATCAGCTAAAGTTGAAATCCGATCTTCGTGGATTAAAATTCTTGCTGTTAAATAAGCATCCGAATGCAAAGTTTATTATTTGTCAAAATTGATTAGGGTTATTGGAAATTCAGTCCCACATGTTAAAACACCAGGGAAAATCTGGGTCTTCTGGAATATCTCATTTAGTACAAGAACATACCACCAGTCGTGCGTAAAGTCGTTCGTAACTTACGAACAGCTTTATGAAACACCCCCCCCCCCCAGGATAATTATCTATACTCTCAAGGTACAGACAGAGTGTTAGTAAACATGAGGCTTAAAATGGAAAACCCATAACAACATGAATGTGAAAACCATCCAAAGTATAGTGCCCCTTTCACTCCCTCCGATACGTCTCGTGATAGTTCTTTGATTGTAGCAATATCTATTCACTGTTTAAAGTGTTTCCCCTCCTTAATCAAAGGTAAATAATAGTCACAAAACAGACTGAAAGCAAAATTGACATTACGGGGGTACCTACCCCATGAAATGGCGATTGGAAGGAGGGGAGGGGGGGAGAAAGAAAGAGAGAGAGAAAGAGAGAGAGAGAGAGGGGGAAAGAAAGAAAGGGGATGGGAAAGGAATGTGGAATAGAAAATGATACAACCCTCTCCCGATCCCACACCTTCCCCATTGGGTAGCCTTTATTCATCTTTATTTCAAAAAATCTAAGACCGGCGGCTTCCCACTACCCCTCCTCAAATGGCTGGACCCACGCCACGCACCTGGCCCTCTTGCATAAAAGGTTGCGTTTAAACACAAGTCAAAAAATTAAAAGCAACTTGAATACTTGATTTTCAACCTATCAGGATGAACGGGTAAAACGTTCATGTCTTGATAGATATTTGAAGCCAAGCATGATTGTGGGAGAACCGTGGTATATTAGTGAAGGCTCTTGACTATCATTCGAGAGGTCCCGGGTTCGATCCTCGTTCGGTCCTTACATCCTTGGACAAGGTGTTCCATCCACATTTGTCTCTCTCCACCCAGGTGTTAAATGGGTACCATGCAGGGAATGCTGGGTAATAATCATTGCAGGGCCCTTGAGGTAATGCTGAGGAAGCTTCCCTGGGTATAATATACGATTGTATTATTATTATTATTATTATTACTATTATTATTATTATTATTACTATTATTATTATTATTATTATCATTATTATTATTATTATTATTATTATTATTATTATTATTATTATTACTGTTATTATTATTATTATCATTATTATTATGATTATTATTATTATTATTATTATCATTATTATTATTATTTCTATTATTATTATTATCTTTATTATTATTATTATTATTATCATTATTATTATTATTATTATTATTATATTTATTATTATCATTATTATCTTTATTATTATTATTATTACTATTATTATTATTATTACTATTATTATTATTATTGTTATCATTATTATTATTATCATTATTATTATTATTATTATTATTATTATTATTATTATTATTATCATTATTATTATTATTTTTATTATTATCATTATAATCTTTATTATTATTATTATTATCATTATTATTATTAATTATTATTATAATCATTGTTATTACTATTCTAATCATTATTATTATCATTATCATCATTATCATTATTATCAGTATTATCATTGTCTTCTGGTTGCAGTCGAAGGATGCTAGAACTCAATACCTGTGGGAGATTCGAGTGTGCATGGACAAGGCCTGCAATCCAATCAACTGTGGAACTTCCGAGGCAGGAAGGGGTAAGTGCGCATCCCATAAGAAGGTGATTTACCCACCCTTCCCGAGCTATGTCAGGACTAAATCCCTGGGAACGTCCGACGATCTTGTGGACCAATTCCTGTTCGATGTCGCTGAGATGGGTGAGAGGGAGATGATGATGAATGAGGAGGAGGGGAAGGAGAATGACGAGGAGGAGGAGGAGGATGACGACGCTGAGCTGTGGGAGAAACTCTTCGAAGACGACGGGGACATGTGGGAAGAGGAAGACAAAAACGAAGATGACGTCTATTAATTAGATCAACCTTGATTAAATCAGTTCCTATTTTATTTAACTTTTAAATCATGGTAAAATTATCAATTTACTGTAATACATTTTTTCTTCACTCTCTCACATCCATTTTTTGCTGCATTAATGTCTTTCGGACAAACACACTACAATTTTTGAATGATAAATAAGAATCAATCAACATAAAAGATAACTGTAATAAACAATGATTAAAGATGATGTTTTACAAAGAGGAAGGTATAATATTAAAAAAAAAGTAACTATGACCCTTTCCACGTATCGGAGGGGGATATGTCTTCTTCTAGACCGAGAAGTCTGCTCAACGCACCGAACCGGATTGTCCAGAAGATACAAAAAACAACAACAAAAACAAAAACAAAAAACCAAAACAAAATAAAACATCAAGTGGAAGGACCATCATTGATACCGGACCTGCGAACTCCTCGAAAAAGTAAAATTGAAAACAAAAATGATAAAAAGAAGTACAGTAACCCGAACATAGATGGCGTCAATATGTCAGTACCGAATCGTATACGCCAAAAATCCGAAACAACAACAACAACAAGTACCTATTTTCAACAATAATAAAGCAGAAAAATTAAAATGGTAGAAGTTAAGTGGTCATTTATCGCTCTGCTTCAGCTTTTGTACCAGTGAACATAGGTCTCCATAACTTTTAACTGGGACCCAGTCCAGCTGTCCAAAATGACTCAAATGAAGCGCTAATCATCCATCTTCCTCCATATTTGAAAACATTCATCTACTATGTCACAATGATTTTTATATGATCTTTTTTTCAACCGATATGATCAGTGAAGGGGAATTACGATACCGTTTTTCCGAACTGTTTACTTAATTATTTACAATGTCCTTAACCTGGCTTAACGTCGTCCACTGATTTATGGAAGGCCAAATATCAAAATTTCGATTCAGTACAACTGACTGTAGGCCTAATTAATGTGACAAATAAATAAAAAAAAATCAACTTAGTCATGAATAGAAAATGCGAAAGCAATTCCATAGTGACTATTTTTTTTTCTCATTTAGGCACAGAATTATGGTTATTTGTATCAGCTTAAGCAAGGTTTAAAAACCAAACGTAAAGTTTAGCGGCTTTTGAGAATACGGGCCAATGGGATTAGCTGTATCATAAGTATTTAGAGGTGTATGGAACTTGCTCTGACACGAGTAGGACCTCAGTCACACCAAAGAGACCGATGCAAGCCCGATGACAGACCAAAGAAACAATTACATTACCCTGAATGGCCAAAGATTTGGTGGGTTCGGAGTCGGTGTAGAGTCGGTTTGACGGTGTGACTAAGTTATAAGACGTCTCATTAATGATTATCTTCCCAAGAATGATACCCAACTTCTTTTTTTGGTTCGAGGGCCTTTGCAGTTTTGTGGGTTTTGGGTGGGGTTTACTGGAGGTTGTGCTAAGAAAGCGGTGCGAGAGCAGGTAACTTCATACATATTGTTATTGTGTTAATGTTCATGATGGTAGGTTAATGATGACATGTAATATGACAAATAATTCGCATGATTGGTACGCTTTTTATCAGGCAATGTCAGGTAGCCGGTTAAAAAATTTTAAGGTGTTTTATGGTATCAGCATCTTAATTTTATCAAAGGACTAGCAATATTTCAAACTTTACATTATCGACGATTTTGGTGATTGATCAATATGAACCTTAATAAATTCTATGAACATATTTTGAGGAAAACATGAAGAAGCATTGACTTTTGGATTGAGTCTGCGAGTGGAGTGGAGTACCATTAGTTGGCTTTATACTTTATACTTTCTTTGAAAAGGCAGAATGAGCGTTTTGAAACGCTCATCTAAAAACGCAGTTTTCACGGGGTACTGTTTATACTTCTTTTCTCCAGGCGAATTCGGGCTCTGCAGCTGGTTTCGCAAACCTCACTGCGCATGCTACTAGTTTATATGACGTCATATAAACGTGTTTACAAAATGATTGTGCGTTTATGCTTCCCCAGAAACCGTGTTTTTGGAGAAACACCCATTCAAAACGCAACTTTTAATGAATTTTACATCGGCGTTTTAAATCGGCGATTGTACGAAAATGACTGTGGACGCAAATTAAAGACACACTTTATAAATGTAAATTGACCATATATATGTATATCTGGTTAGACAGCGCCAAGAAGAACATGAGAAATGGCATTTGGAATGAACTTTAAAATTGTGGGGGTAAATATTAAACAATGATCTTTGATTGGTTTTAAAATAATGTGTAGTAGAAGCGGTAGACATAAACAGGAATACAATTCATTAAAATGAATTATAATTAACGAGAGAGCTAGGGAGGGAGAGAGAAAGAAAGAGAGAGAGAGAGAGAATGAGAGAGAGAGAGAGAATGAGAGAGCGATGGACAGAAAGAAGGGAGAGGTAGACATGGTACAGATGCATGGGAGAACCAATCATGCCAATTGAACAGGTAGTTGAGGAAAATATAGATACAAAGAATAAAGGGAGAAGAGAGAGAGAGAGAGGGGGGGGGGGGGGGGGGGTAAGAGAGAGGGGAAGAGAGAGAGAGAGAGAGAGAGAGCGCGAGAGAGAAGAAAAACTCGCAAAGATACACTTTCAGAAGAGAATCCGAGGTGAAAAACTAGAGTCGAGTTAAAGTGATTATAATAGTAATAACCTCTTATCTACCCAGGGTAGCCACTTCAGCTTTAAATAGCTGCTGGTCTTCCAGAGGGGCCCTGCATAATATAATATGTTATTATTATTCATTGTGGATATACTGAATTTTGTATACGGATGGTGATGATGATGATGATGATGATGATGATGATGATGATGAGGACAATGATGATGATCATAATGATGATGATGAGGAAGATAACCATGATTACGACAATGGGCGCCACACCTACTAGCAGTATTGCTGTCTAGTGGTATCCTATTACAAAAGAACTGTATTTCAAATGTGTACTAAATTATGATCAATTTTGGTAGAGGTGTTGTTGTCTAGTGGAAAAGTCACCGGAATGCAGATCACAAGGTACGGGGTTCGAATCCCACCACGGCACTAACGTCCTTTGGCAAGACACTAATCTATATTTTGCCACCCAGGTGTAAATGGGTACCTGATATGCTCGAGCGCTAGTTATTTTGGCGGCTCGGCTATAACCGGGGTAATAATGTCTAAGCGCCATGAACGTCAAGATGACTAATTCATTTGCATTTACATATCTAACACATTGCAGTGGCTAATATAGAAAATGACAAATTAAAGACTGGCAGAATCCTTTCCAGACATGGGGGAGGGGCTTACTATCCATGGGCATACCTTTGTTAAATCAGTTAAATCAGTTACTAGACCCATTTCAAGTGGCATTAAAAAAAATTCCCCTGGGCCTTTAAACAAGAACTGAGGGAAGCATCATTCTCACTGGAAATATTCTCCTTCAACAAATTGCAAACACAGAAGAACCATGACAAGACCCTCTATATGTACTACGCAAGAGGCGACATAGACAAATATTCATTTCCCCACCGCGCTATCCCTGAATGGAATAGCCTGCCGGCAACTGTAGTATATGCTCCCAATCAACAGTGCTTCCAGGGACTTCTCCTGTCCTGAAGCACCTTATTCCCTCATCTTATAAACCTCTTCCTTATACCGCTTGTAATCTTTACTTCACCCACGAAGCTCCTAGTTCTTCTTCGTGATAGGCTGCATTATACGGGTCCACTCGCTATTCATAAGGACCGCTATTCATAGAAAACCGCTATTCATTAAACACGCGTTATAAATAGCGGTCCTTATGAATAGTTATGAATAGTGGTCCTTATGAACGGAAGTCCTTATGAACAGCGAGGTAATTCTTCTATGGCTTGCTCGCTATGTAGAAGGACCGCTATTCATACAAAACCACTATTCATTTAGCCACGCGTTATGGATAGCGGTCCTTATGAGTAAGTGGTCCTTATGAATAGCGGTCCTTATGACTAGCGAGGTTACCCCGCATTATAGCCCTTTGAAGATTACTAGAAGAAGAAGTAGAAGAAGAAGAAGAGGGAGAGGAAGAGGAAGGATGAAGAAGAAGAAGAAGAAGAAGAAGAAGAAGGAGAAGGAGAAGGAGAAGGAGAAGGAGAAGGAGAAGGAGAAGAAGAAGAAGAAGAAGAAGAAGAAGAAGAAGAAGAAGAAGAAGAAGAAGAAGAAGAAAAAAAAAAAAAGAAGAAGAAAAAAGGGGCGTACCACGGCTTCACCCTTTGCAGGATACGCCACCGCGGATACAGAGCATTAATCAAGGAGGTCCTTGCTTATAGTATACCTCATTGCATTGTTAATGAAGAAGTCTGTAATTAAAAATCATGGCGGCGTCTCGACAGAAATAGAGAGAAGATTAAAATCTGGAAAAGATAAAATTATAATTTGTGAACATTCTTCTTCTTTTTATGTAAGTTTGAAAGAATAATAATACAATACATTTATTAGGCGCTTAATACGGATGTTTCTAAGCGCACGGTTTACCGGAAAATTAAGATTAAATCCAAAATAATACAAAAATACAAAAAATTATTAGAAACCTTATGTAATTCAAACAATAGATACAGTTTATAAATACGGTAAATGAATACTGAAAATCAAAGTCGGTGTGCACCTCCATCGACCGACCCACAACTGGGCCATTCCAGCGGACTATCTACTAAAAAGGTAAGTTTTCAGCAGGGACTTAAACTGATTAACGGAAGTGGCTAGATGTATATAAGCAGGTAGAGAATTCCAGAGAGAAGGGGCAATTGTAGAAAAAGCACGATCACCATGAAAGTGCGAGGTCCAGGAGTTAACTGCATTGTAGAGGATGAACGGAGGGACCTTGAGGAAGTAGTGGAACGTAAGGAAATGAGATCTGTGAGATACTTGGGGGCTTGCCCATTCAGAATTTTGTACGTAAGCAGAAGAACTTTAAAAGATATACGGTGATGTATCGGAAGCCAGTGGAGAGAACGGAGGATTGGGGTTATGGGCTCCGATTTCCTGGAGAGGGAGACAAGTCTTGCGGCAGAATTTTGTACCCGTTGAAGTGGAAGTAAATGTGTATGAGGAAGGTTAGAAAATATGGAATTACAATAATCTAGGTAACAGGAAACAAAGGCATGAGTTAATTTGGCAGTTGTGGGTCGGTCAAGTAGTTTCCTTATCTTCCCAATTTTGAACAATCCAAAAGATGCTGACTTACAAATGTGTTTAATGTGGTGTTGTAGGGTAAGATTTTTGTCAATGATCAAACCAAGATCACGTACCCATTCACTACTCTTAATAGAAACGTTATCAGTAACTAAATCCGGAAATGAAGTGGTGTTTCTATGTTTGGAATATATATGGATCAACTCTGATTTTCGTTAATTGAGGCAAAGCTTGTTGTTTGAGGACCAGATTTTAATGTCCTCAAGACAGTTGTGAAGTTTTTGAGCTGCTTTAGCCTTTTCATTTGGTTTTAGTGATAAAAGCATATCATAGAAGATATTCCCCACTGAATAGGATTGCTCTTCAAATGCCCTCATATTCGAAATATGACTAGAAATAGCTTACATGTTTGGACCAGGGATGTTTGGACGAAACTTTCCTGCCACTTGTGTATGTATGTAGTCCCACATACACATTTGTGTGTATGTAGTCCCATTAAACATAACGAGAAATTTCTATATCACCGCTCCTCTCTTATCATGCATAGTCTTAAGAATATAATTTCTAACATTCTAAAGAGTATGCCAAGTACCCCATCAAAATTTAGGTAAGAACAATGTCATTATCACAAGAAAAGATGGCCGTGTCATTTGACATTGCAAAAACAAACATGCCCCCTGTCTGCGAACTCATTCATCTGAAAAGCAGGTCGGGTCCCCTACATGAAAGATGAAAGTTTTGTTCTTACTGAGAAGAGCAGTAGTGCGCGTTGTAACCACATTTGCAGCCTGAATGAAAAAAAAAAAGAAAGAAAAAGATTTATAATTCTGTTAGACAAAGCTTCAACCCAGCCACGAAACTAGAATTTAGTACAACCTTATTAAGTTAGGTCTTTTTCCCGACTTCTCAGTTACCCAAATTCTTGAGACGTCCTATATAAGCAATAGTTCCTAAAACTAACGAGACACTACTATATATTTTTAAAAGTTACGTAAGAATTTCGGATTTATTGGAATTTGGTTAATGTACAATTCATTTTAGTTGGATTTATTCTTAGATCTTCGATGCAATGCAAAAATTAACTCCATTGACATGATTGACATGATATTGGACTGGATCATAGAGTCTATGGGCTGGGCACATAAGAATAACATTACTTAGTAGAAGAAAATAAAAATTCAGTATAAAAGACTATGAACAAAAAAACATAACAAAACAAAAAAAAACTAACTGCTAGGCTTTTGTTGATTCTTGTGTTGGGCGGGGGCAACTGTGGAATGATACATGTATTTAATTACTTATTTCCTATCCAACAACAACAAAATAGTAAATCATGCCAGACATTAAAATCAGGCTTTTAATTACCTACAAATCTTCACTTCATTTGCTGAATCCCGTTCTCTTGCGTCATCAACCAAGACATCAATATTCAAAACAATCAATTTGCATATTCATAACTTTCGTTGGTGTAGACATTTAACATATTCGGGAGCTATAACATAAAAAGGCTGATTACTTTTTCTGTCATACCTACAAAGTACAAGCATCCAGGCATGATTGTCTTCAATCATGATTTCTGACAGCTACACAGGCATGAGAGGAGGCGCCAGAGCAGCGGCCTCGTAACTGGGGGACCCGGGTTCGAAACCAAGTGGATGCGCTAGTGCCCATTGGTAAGGCATTAATCCTCATTACCAAGTCCCTTGGAGAGGAATTAAAGCCGTCGGTCCCCTGGTTCCTTACTTACAAGCATACACATGCTTAGTCCCCTTGTCAGGTAAAATAAACCATGGTATAGAGTAAATTTCTTTAGTCCGTATTCTACTAAAATAATCCTGACGCTGGGTTTAAGCTGGGTCTAAAGTCGAGTTTAACAAAGGAAGTTATTTAGACCGAGGTCCTTCATTCAACGTGACGTCAGTCCTCGTGTGGGGTTAAACAGAAATAGAAGAACACCGAGTGCCTACATATCTCATTACAAATCAATTGCTAGAGCCTATACAGGTACTTCTATCATTTTTTTTAACAGTTAATTTCTATATTCATTTATAATTTTATATACATCTCAGGGATGGGCTCACGTATAAGGATTTTATTCCTTTTTAGCTTTTCCCTTCGCTCTCATTATATTTTGTTTGGATGTATGTTATTTTGTATGTCTGTTATTGTATTTGTAAATGTAATTATTGTAAATGTTATGTATTTTTTAATGATGAGTGTAAATAAATGAACTTTGAACTTTGTCAATGAGCGAATGGACGCTAAATTGTACACTTTCAGTATATACCATTTTATATTGATTGATTGATTGAATTTATTTACCACATATAAAAAACATATATATAATAACAAACTTGATAACATGAGAAAATAATATGGAAGGATCGCCCTGCTCAGCTGTGCCATTGCAGCACAGCTGTTCTACCGAGGGGTCCAGTAGATAAGATAAAACAAACGAGAAAAAGTAATATATCACAAATAAAATGATTAACATACTAGTATAATAGTAACATGCCCCCACCCGCCCAAAAGCAAACCCCAGCTCCCCCACCCACCCTATTGGTCACCAATGTTCAATTTTTCAATTATTAAAGGGAGATACTTTTCAACATGTGTTCATTTAATGCCCTAATGAATTCATTATAATTTAAGGATGATTTAACAGTAGAAGGTAAGACGTTAAAATCCGATGCCCCCACGATATGAAAACATTCTACGACATGATTCGGTATGTGGTTTTGGTAAAGAAAAATTTCGTATGGAACGTAAAGAATATGAATGATAAACCAATTGAAAGGCGTCCTTTAAGTAAGGGGCACTGAAATCATGTAGTATTTTAAAAACCATCGAATTTGTATGTTTTAAACGACAACAAGGCAACGATTCTCAATTTAATATATTAAAGCAAAATTGAAATTTGGAATGGAAAGTTGTGTATCCAACAGGTCGTTTTCTTTTCTGTCACACGAGATAATATTGTTTCGAAATGAGCCAAGGCTTGTTTTATATTTGTACTGAATATAAAAATTCCATCCATTTTACGTGTATGAACATGTTCATGTTTGGCATACTTATTCGTAAGTAGACGCCAGAGGGAGGCAAAATGGGACTTGCACCTTTATAGCCTTGCATGCTAGGAGCTCCAAATCCACTGTAGTAATGTTGGGGATAATATTCCAACTGCGGCCATATACTTCTCATCAGTGACGTATAAGGTGAATCCAGCTATTGAGGGAGTATTAAATATGTCATGGGGGGGGGGGGGGGGGGGGGGGTCGACGGGTCACCCCAGGTTGATGAAATGCATAAGAGCATGCAGGGCCTATTGTAAATCACAATAAGTCAATTATCTAGTGCCCTCTACGTTTAATCAACACCCTTTTGTGCAAGAATAGGTTCTTCAGAAAGGCTATGGCAACGGAGAAAGTAAAACATTCTGTATTATAGTACATTTATTGTATATCATACACAAGTGATTATGGAAATTACGATTAAAACCACTATCTTACATGTCAAAAGCATAGGGCAATGAATTCTGCAGGTAATATTTGTATCATGGCTTCAAACTTTGATGTTTATATATATATATATATATATATATATATATATAGATAGAGAGAGAGAGAGAGAGAGAGAGAGAGAGAGAGAGAGATCTTCAGATTGTCACCTCCCCCGACGACGTCATGATTTAAAAAAGGGTCAGTGGATGAAATTGCCGACAAGAGTTTGTTATTTTTTAAAGTTGTGAAAAAAACAAGAAAGAATAAGATGACCACTCCCGCTAAAAAAGTTTCTCCTTTTTGCTAACAACGACTAAAAGAACATTAATTTGAGGATGGGAATTTTGAATGGTGAGTGTGTGTGTGTGTGTTGGGGGGGGGGGGAGTGGAGGTTACACCCCAATCCCTTCCTTCGGCGATAATTTCTGAAATATGGCGGTGTCCAAAATGTAATATGGTATTTGAAAAGAAGAAGACAAATGTGAAATCATGCGTCCTCATCTTTTGATATTTTTTTCTGCTTTTACAACCATTTGAACATATATAGCATAAATGAACCCATTGGTCCGTAATTTAGCTGGGTCATCTTTAGACATTAAAGAGCAATTGTTTTTCTTTTAAAGAAACAAGCCAACACAATAGCAATACTAAGTCTTGTTTCTTCTCTGTCCTTGCACGAGATGAACGACTTGTGAAACTCTTCAAGGTCATGTGACACTTCCATCGTCTTTGATGTACATCATGCATCCTGTTTCAAGACTTCAGTTTCTCCACGAGATCAATTATGATCATAATTACTGTTTTCATTATCAAATGTCAAAACTGATACTTCATTTGTTTCCATAAACAAATTCGAAGTAATAAAGTACGGGTCTATTCACACCCTGCTTTGCTATCTTTTGCTTAACATCATTAATACTAACATCAATTATTTTACAAAAAGATTCATGAAAAACCAGGCAAACGATACAATTTTCAAATATTGATTGATCTGACTAGCAACCGGAATTTTTTTCAGTTTACAGAAGTCCATCAGCATGTCAAGACGATAAAAGACATCGCTTAATACGATCGTCGCCATTTAGGTCTGAAGAAAAGAGACAACTCAGAACAGCTAATAACAGACGACATTTTCCAGCCAAGTATCGCCGACCTATCAACAGCAGATTTGATCAATTTCAAGATCAGTGCTTTTCGTGAAGATGGCGCGTTTTTCTGTTTTGCTGCTTTTTGTAGCGCTATACTACGTAAGCAATAGCGAAGGCAGATCAACTTACGAACTCGTCGACCAAGTAGGGTAAATATATTTTGATTCTTTTACCTTTTAAACACTTTTAGAATTGAGGTATCCACATTAATTATTAACAATGATGAAGATCACCAGGCAAAGGGTATTGTAGTAGAAAATAATAAAAATGATTTATAATATTCAGAATGGCCTTTACCTGTTTCGTTTTTGCAGTTTGTTTGTTTATTTATTGTTGTTATTGTTGTTGTTTTTGAGGGGGGTGGGAAAGATTAATGTAACCACACACACTTCCTCTTTATCCCCCCCCCCTCTCTTTCTCTCTATTTTCGTTTATTCTATAGAGGCTGCCTCCTCTTCTTCTCCCTCTCATCTACTTTATCATAATTCGTCTTAATTTTCTTTCTTTCTTAATCTTACAATGTAGGGAAAAGGCTGCTTATGACAAGTTGGCTTTAGTGTATACATGGGCACCCTCTTTTTGTAAGGCGGTAAGATTGATTTCTTCGTTATAGTCTGGGAGCCTGTCCCGAAATAGTCACCCCATTTTACATATGGGATATGACCCCTTAAAGTTACTTAGACTATTTGGTCCATGGGCCTTAGGGGGGAAAATTTGCCCCAATTTTTAGGGGCGGTCTGACAGCCCATCCCGACGGAAAATTTTGTCAGTTTTGGTATTTTGGTAAAGTACAGTCATACACCTTCATTCTGACAAAGTTTGGCGCATATGTTAGATGGGTTGAAATCGACCCGACTTTGGGGCCCCTTTTGGGGGCTCTGGGGGCCAAACCCGGTGGCTTCATTCGAGCTGACAAGCTTTTTGTGAATGACATGGGTGGTCTAAGTAACCTTAAGGGGTCAAATCTCATATGTAAAATGGGGTGACTATTTCGGGACAGGCTCCTGGCCTATTAGTTATATGCACCCAATTAACGGTCCAAGCCATGTCCTATTTTATGCCAGTAAATATAGATCTCCATAAATCAAATGCGTCCCAGTCCAACTGCCCGAAAGGGCTCATTTAAGCGCTGATGATCTCTCTTTCTCCACATACCAAAGTATATTGATCTGATGTATAACAATTATTTTATATGATTATTTTTCTCTCAACCAACTCCTGACCTTTGATATCAAGAGTTTATAAGGGCAGTCTTTTTTCCGGACCTATTTCCATGCAATGAATGTGTTTATATCGTTTTCACATGAAACTGAAAGTGGCCTAAAGCCCGCCCACACAGTCTATAAAATGAATTCTTAAGATTATAGCGAAAGCAATTTGTCAAGTTTATTGACTAGATCTATGGTTGAAAAGTAATGACGATAATTAATATTCCATTTTGTAACAGTGCATGGTTTACGTCTCTATACGCTTTCAAGTTGCTTTCGAAATTAAGCCTTGCTGCCTTGACCAGGCACTGCAGCATTTAATGAAGTTTTTCCTACCTGGGGGTGTTTCATAAAGCTGTTCTTAAAGTTACGCATGACTTTACGAATAACTTGAATATGACGAGCCAAGTGGGATTCTGAATCATTTTAACTGCATCGACTAAAGTTGAAATGTGCAGATATAGATTAACATTCTTGAAATAACAAACATTTTCAATACAAAGTATATTTTTGGCCAGAATCTAATTGAGGTCACACTTTGTTAAAACATCAGGAAAAACTTTGGGCAAATTATCTGGCACTTCATATTCAAGTCGTTAGTAAAGTCATGCATAACTTTAGGAACAGCTTAATACCCCCCCCCCCCCCCCGTACCCATTAACCGCACCTGGGTCGAGGGTGGCAAATTTCAAATGCCAAATGCCAAAATGCCAAAGGACGTTACTGATATGGCAGAGACTTGACCCCGTACTCAATTACATGCGGCTGCAAAATTTTCTTTATAAAAAGTGGACCCAAACTATACAATATTATGTGTGAAAGAGAACCTGGGTAATAATACGTATATAGTGTGCAGTGTGTGCGTGAGTGTTTGCGCGCGCGCATGACTTTAGATAATGATATTTGTGGGGATTTTTAAAAAATTTTATATTAATGCATTTTCATATACAAATATACAGTTTGTATACATTGCTACTATTCAGGATGATAAAAAGGGGAGTAGAAAAAAAAAACCCAGTGTGAGCTATTTAGATATCATCTAGTTATTTCGACATTCAAAGAGAGTCATTTTGCTACATAACGCATGTACAATTATTGTCATCCCCTCATATTCATGCCCCCAGATATCATCCTGTAGAATCCCGTCTACTGCTGCGAAGATATGGACCATCCACGGTCTGTGGTAAGTAAACAAACTTAATATCAGAGTGGACTTCCCCTTAGAAACGTTCCATGGAGGCTTTATCTTAAACTAGTTACTTCAATTTCTGTGTGGATTTTTCATTCCAATGTCAATTTTTACGATATTATCAGTAATATAATACCTACACATCAATTTGTATGTCCCGGACTATCATTTTATTCCAGGCCTTTCAAGAATAAAGCGTGGAACAAACCATTGAATTGCCCGGGAAACTACAACGGTTCAGTCATCAGTGTAAGTTATTGTCTCTTGCTCCAGGGGCCCGTTGCACAAAACTTGCGTTTGAACGCAACTCAGGAAAATCAAACGCAACTTTATTTTCAGCCAATCAGAAGTGCGCATTATGGACTTGCGTTTGATTTTTAGGAATTGCGATTAAACGCAAGTTTTGTGTAACGGGCTCCAGATCTCTCTTTTCACCTCTCCCATCTTGTTCTAAAGCCCGGTTCATACGAGACGTCATTTCAGTTGCGTCAGTTCCTGCGCTAATCCAGCTTGTGAAGGCCATTCACCCATACCCCAGTGGTTAAAGGGACACATTCGTGAGGAAGAAAAAGTTGCTTTAAATAAAAGCACAAAAATTAGAGAAATAGATCAGTGAAAGTTTGAGAAAAATCCAACAAAGAATAAGAAAGTTAGGAATTTTTAAAATTCTATGGAACTCTTAAATTGGCAACTCCGGGTCATGTGACTGTGATACCTTGTGATGTCATGGATTCACTACTTTCCAGTTAGTTTTTGTACATGAAATGTCATTATTTTACATTTTTCTTAAGAAAGAAAAAATATTCCTGTGCTCGAAGTATACTGAGGATAACATGGTTTTGTAGATCATCTTGTAAAAAATAGTCATATTCTTTCATTGAATTGACCCCCCCCCCCAAAAAAAGAAGGATATTTGTATATTTGAAAAATTATTTAAAGATATTAATTTTCATTTTTTGTGTATAACATCTTCCTTATTCCTATGCTCGAGGCATTATTAAGGGTGGAATGTTTTGGCATGTCCTCTTGTTGAAACTAACTCTATTCCTTTACTATTTCGAGAGAAAAAAGAAAGAAGATATTTTGGTTCATTTTTGTGTACAAAAACAAATGTAGTAGTGAATCCGTGACATCACAGGATATCACAGTCACATGACCCGGAGTTGCCAGTTTGAGATTTCCATAGAATTTTAAAAATTCATAACTCTCTTATTCTTTGTCGGATTTTTCTCAAACTTTCACTGATCTATTTCTCTTATTTTTGTTTAAAGCAACCTTTTTTCTCACGAATGTGCCCTTTTAAAAGTATTGTTTGTACTGTTCATTTTGCAACCACTTTTTAACCCTTTCAGGACAAGAATTATTTAAGGGCAAAATTGATCACATTTTGTTCTTCAAATTGGCAACAGTAATATTTTTTCTTTTAGTGCTACATGGTACTGATAAGGTGTAATGTCAGTGAAAACACTGTACATGGTTCAGAGTTTGTCGAAAAGTTGAAAAAATTGCCAATTTTGATGATAAAACAATGATTTTGAACCTCCCAATGTGTTGCCAATTTAAGGATTTCAAAGCTGATTGTCACTTTTAAAATTCCTGGCATCAAACACAACATGGTCATACAACAAATATGGACATAGTGTGTGCAGAAATGTTTGCTCTTTCTTCTCATGTATCTGGTATATTTTTTAGAGCTCTGAATCAAAAGTTATTGAGGCCAAACCACAAAATGTGGTCATTTGTCTCGAAAGGGTTAAAAGATATTACTTTGTAATGACGCGCAATAAACCGTACCAGTCACTGACGCGGTATAACGTCAGCAAATAACGCCTCAAGTGAGCCAGGCTTAAATTATCATTACTGATGAAAAAATAGAATAAATGACCTTATACTGGGTGTAAAAAGAACAATTCGCTATATTCATCTGCAATAACGCAAGGTGTTCAGATCCAGTTCAGGAATAACTTATTTTGAAATTTTAAATACAGATTAAAAAGCTGATCTGTTGGTATATTATGGTAAGCGGCTGTAACATTGTATCTAGTATCCAGTATCGTATAATTGTTGTATACTGTGAGGTTTTGTAATCATCAAAGTGATCAAGAAATGACAAAACCTTGATGAGAGACAGTGTTAAAATGATATGTACATGTATGCTGCCTATTTTAGTACTCTAGCGCACTAGTACACTGCAATCCTTGATGGTGTTATTGTAGACACCTTATGCAGAAGGCTCGAAATTATATGCAATCTAATTAACATTAATTCAAATGAGCTTATCCTCCAGTCTTTCTTCTTCAATTTTCTCCAGCTACTGTATTCTCTTCCCTTTAATCGATTCCTTCTGTAAAAATGCCTTCTGCAAGCCTCCTACTCATATAATGATGTTCTTTCAGTAACTTGTGTTTGATTGCTAAGGGCGTTCCCAACACAAGCTTTGCTCTCCGGGTTTTCGCTCCCTTCTATTTTCTGAATTATTTACTGTACTATATATACTCTATGTTCACCACATTGCTACACATGTATCCTTTGTATATAACATTGTACCGATGAGAAGGAAATAAATGTTAATTTCAAAAATTTCAGTATGTGTATATGAGACTACACACACATGTGGCATAAGACTTTGGTCCAAACTTATCAGCTATTTCTCGTCATATTTCGAATATGAGGGCATTAGAACAGCAAACCTTTCCAGGGGACATTTTTACTGTGATTTTCTTCCACACTGAAATAAAAAGAATGAGAAAGCTTACAAATCATTTGCACCTTTACCAGAGCTATTTAAATCGCCCTTTTCTTTCAAATCTTCTTTTAGGGTGCATTGCGTACTGCGATGAACAGAAAATGGCCCAGTTTCAGGAGGGGATTATCGAACGGCAATTTATGGTAAATACATTCACTGTCTTGAGAAAATGATGGGGAGAAAAAAATAAAGTGGAAGATTAAGTGGAGGGGGAGGGGGAGGAGGTGAAGAGAGAGAGGGAGGGAGAGAGAGAGGGAGAGAGAGGGAGAGAGAGACAGAGAGAGAGAGAGAGTTGTATATAGTGACGGACATTATGTTTGCAATGGTTTGTGTAAGCATCATCTCTTGCCGTTTCATCAACGAATAAGATGCTATGCTTAACTATTTTAAGTTTGTTTTTTCTTCAACTTAATGTATTTTGTGTGGATGGTCTTAAACCTTTGCTAATGACTTTGAGACTGATCTTTATGAAAGCTATTTCTCCAACTAGGAAGCATGAATATACCATGCATGGAACGTGTATTACCGACATAGCAACATTGAACTCCCAACTCAAGTACTTCCAAGGGACAGTAAATCTATATGACAGATACGATATCAAAGGGTGAGTACCTATGGAAATAACCCTAAAAAGTGTTTGCTACACTAATAACGTTTAAATTAAACATGAGCAGTGAACCTTGGCTAATAAAATTCGTGACGTATTCATGCAACAACAACAACAACAACACCACCAAATGCCGCTAGCTTATATGAAGGGGGCAAGGGTGACAGTTTGCACCCTGACAACTTTCCAACCAAGAAAAAAAATTTAAAAAATTACTTTTTAGTTAAGTCAGGACATAATTTACATTCTCCAGGATCTCGAATTCAATAAAGTGATTTAAATATTTGTACATTCGATAGCACATCCCATAAATTGATAAACGGGGAGCATAATTATGTCTCGGCTTGCAAGTATACAGATTTTCTCGCCGGGCCATCAAACGGGGATGGAGTGTTCAAACCGATGCTGGATACGCAAACGATCTGAAAGAAATATTTTCACTATATATCTTCTACGCAGGATACTGGCAAGCAAGGGCAACCACACTGTACGACCCTCTCCGAACCTCAGATATCCACTGTCCTACATAACAACAGCATTGGGAAACGGGATAGGCGCCCATCCAAATGTCTATTGTGTGGTTAGTATTTAATGATATATAATTATACACGTTTTCTAAATGCCAACTCATAGAGATCTTTGTTTGAAATATAAAAGCAAAAACGCTATGCAGTGCGTCCGAGAAAAAAGTAAACAGTTGGAAAAATTATCCCCAAATAAATGTTTCAAAATATTTAAAGGAAACTTCTATACCAGTGGATAGCTTGGTCTCTTCTGTCAAATGACACCAAAATATCTCGCGATATTTTACGCTTGAATGAGCAAAGGCCAATAATGAGAAAGGGTGCAAAATCAAGTCTTGACAAGAATTGATATTGGCTTTGGCTGTATTGGTCGAGCTGAGAGTCATGTAAAGGCTGAGAAATTTCCATATTCTCATCAGTTAAAGACAATTCATGAAATAACAGGCCATGTTCTCTGTATATCCTTACACATCCCATCAGTATTTTATGCTTGAGTTAGTAATTAACTATACTTTGCTGGGTGTTTCAATATGTTACTTTTGGTGAGTCTTTTGATTTCATCTGGCTTGCTTACTCAGCCATAAAGTTTTGATGGGATATATCAGGAAATACATTGAACAAAGTTTTTTTTCTTTCATAAATAGTCTTTCAATGATCAGAATATAAAATTTTGAAGTCTTTTCATAACTATCACCTTGGCTCATACCAGCCAGAACAACAACAAACATTTGTCAAGTTAGAATGGATTTTGCACCATTTCACTAAAATGGCTCTTGCTCACTCAAGCATAACATATTGTGAGATGTTTTAGTGTCATTTGACAGAAGAGATCATAAGCTAACCACAGGTATGAAATTTTCCTGAAAACATTTAAATGGGGAGACTTTTTCCAACTGTCAATTTCAAACGGTTCTCAACTTTGTAGATACCACCCAGAACAAATACCAATTATTGTCAAGTCTGAATTTTGCACCCTTTCACAAAAGTGGTTTGAGATCACTCAGGCGTAATAACTAGTCAGATTTTTTATTGTGTCATTGTATAGGAGGGACCCTCAGCTATCTGCAAGAATTAATATATATTGAAAATATTCAGAAATATTTATTTGGGGAGACTTCTTCCAACTGTTTATTTTATTTTATTTTATTATTATTTTTTTTTTTTTTTGGGGGGGGGGGAACGCACTATAACGGTATATACATATAGAAGATAAATCTATCATCAGGATCATTGTTCTATACACTCAAAGTATAGACATGGTGTTAGTAAACATTAGCGTATCCGGACAACTACCCCCTAGGAGGCTAGAAAAACCACCCCCCCCCCCCCCCCGCCGGCCGCGATTTTTTTTTTCTTCCAAAACAGGTTTATCTTTTACAGTAAAATCCTGCCTACTGATGGTTCAAAGGTATACGCATCATGAATATTCATGACTGAGCTACAAAGGTAGTATTACGCATGCGCATGGACGGAGTTCGAGCGAGCGAGCACATACGCGAAGCTGTTATTTATATATATATATATATAGGCCTATAGGAAAGCCAATTGGAGGAGTGTCAAAAATTATATGATCAAAAAGTAAAAAAAGGAAAATAGCGATATAAAAAAATCATAAACTAACCTGAGACGAGCAACAAGGAAAAGATTTATGGTTTTTTAATATCTAAACATTATTTAGTATATTAACGAGTACATTACCGTACCAAAGATGACGTCATTTTAATTTAAGACAGACTATCGTTTGATTGTATAAAGGGGATAATTTGCATCGGTCCGCTAGCGCTCAGGGAAAATACCGAAGGAAGCGACTAGGTGGAGGGTGAAAATATCTCGAGGGAACGAGATAATATCTCGAGGGAACGAGATATTATCTCGAGGGAACGAGATAATATCTCGAGGGAACGAGATAATATCTCGAGGGAACGAGATAATATCTCGAGGGAACGAGATATTATCTCGAGGGAACGAGATATTATCTCGAGGGAACGAGATAATATCTCGAGGGAACGAGATAATATCTCGAGGGAACGAGATATTATCTCGAGGGAACGAGATAATATCTCAAATTTTTTTTTTCACTATGTCCCTTCCCGGGCTCCGTACTATAGCCTAGGAGCTGTGCAAGCAAGATGTGTGGTTCAAATTTTGTTTACATTATGTTATGAGCAATGGCGGCGACTACAACTATGTGCAATCTTGATCGCTCTGAAGAAGAGAATACCGATTTCTTCTTCAAGAATCATCAAAAAGTGTTTATATTATAATCTCATCGACATTGATACTGTGGCTGTATACATGCACAACGCGTACATTTTGTCACTAGGCTAGCTACTACTAGTACTAGTACTAGTAGTAGCAGTGGCGCTAATCCATTTTGAAATTGGGGGGGGGGGGTCACCACATGATTTAACTTTTGTACCTGTCCGAAATGTCTGAAATTTTTTTCTGACAACCCCGCCCCCCCAAAAAAAAAGGTTATCACATTTTGGGGGTCTAGTTTTCCTCCAAAATTCTCTGACAAGCAAAAAAAAGTCTTCAAAAAGGTGGGGGGGGGGGGGGACATGTTTCCCTGTCCCCCCTGGATTTGCGCCCATGAGTAGTAGTACTAGACTAGACCGATATTATCTGTCTCTTCTTGTTGGGCTTCTCATCTAACGTTACGTTCTTGTAACATGGTCAAGGCTGACCATGTTACAAGAACGTAACGTTAGATGAGAAGCCCAACCAGTGTGATCAGCGTTAAAAATGGAATTATGCTAGGGAGCAGCGCAAAATTCTGCTAAATAAAAAAAAATCTGCCCCCCAAAAGAGTTGTTTGGGGTGTATTTACTCCAAAATTCTCTGACAAGCAACAAAAAAAAAAAAAAAAAAAAAGGGTTATCAGCATTTTTTGGGTGTATTTTTACTCAAAAATTCTCTGACAAGCAAAAAAACAAACAAACAACACCAGAATTATGCTAAAATTCTCTTTTTATCCCTTAATTAATCATCCTACTAGAATTACTGAGACTACAGCGACTTTGATTGATAATATTATTTTCCAATTCTTGCATGAAAATACTAGCAGGCTCAATCATATCTGATCTATCAGATCAATTTCCAATATTTTCTCTTTTTGACATCTCTTTTGAGCATAAAAAAAATCATCTGTACATTGACAAAAGGCATTGTATTTGTTACGAAAGTAGCTGAAAGTGTTTTTGATTTTGAGAGTGATCACTGTGACTTTGAATATGACCCAAATGTATTATATGATAAGTTTATTAGTAGTACAATGAGTCTGTATGAAGCTTGTTTTCCATTAAAGAAATTAAGAGTGCAGTTTAATAAAAATCCATGGTTTGATCATGCATGACTTGAAGAAGATGTATAGAAAGAAAAATAAGTTATACAGGGCTCTCTTGCATAAAAAGTTGCGTTTAATCGCAACTAAAAAAATTAAACGCAAATCCCGAATACTCGACCCTGATTGGTTGAAAATCAAGTTGCGTTTAATTTTTTGAGTTGCGTTTAATCGCAACTTTTTATGCAAGAGGGCCCAGGAGATATATCCAAAATCCATCAGAGCATCGGCGTTCAGTATACAAATCATTTAAGAATACATAAATGTCATTGCAATTAGATATACAAAAAAAAGTCCTTTTCTAATAAATTTAACAATGGAAGAGGGAATACTAATAAAACCTGGCAACTAATAAATAACATTATCAATAGAAATTCTAAATCTAGATCTGAAAATATTACAAAATTTAAAGAATGGAACGCTTATAGATGATCCAGATATTATTGCTGACTCCTTTAATGAATACTTTGTAAATATTGTTCAAGATCTTGCTAATAGTATGACTTGTAATGATGCTTATGCTTATTCTTCCTTTCTAAGAGGTTCATTCCCACACTCTATGTTTTTAAACCAATTACAGAAAAGGAAATTATAGATATTGTCTTATCCATGAAAAATGGAAAAGCACCCGGTAATGATCTAATAGATAATATTGTAATTAAAAGATTCATTCATATATTCAATATCTGTCTAAATAGAGGTGTCATACCAAAGGGTTGTAAAATATCGAAAGTTATAAAAATGGTTTAAAAGATACTTTTTCCAATTATAGACCTATTTCTCTTTTAACTTGCTTCACAAAAATACTTGAAAAATGTTCATATGTAAGATTTCTTAGTTACCTAGACAATAATGATATTCTCCATGACAAGCAGTTTGGCTTTCGAGAGAAACATTCTACCACTCATGCATTAATTCAATTTTTATTTAATATCAAAGAAGCTATTGAACAAAAAGAAACTGTTATAGGTGTATTATTAGACCTTAAAAAGGCGTTTGATTGTATCAGTCACAGTATACTTTTAAAGAAACTTCAGTTTAATGGTATTAGAGGAACCCCTTTGAAAGTAATGCAAAGTTATTTAAGTGATCGCAACCAGTTTACATTTTTTAATTAAAAAACATCAAAAATGAAAAATGTAACAATGCGGGGTACCCCAAGGGTCAATTTTAGGTCCGCTCCTTTTTTTTGAGATACATAAATGATTTGCATTCTTGTTCTGATATTTTAAAACTTATATCATTCGCAGATGATACATATATATTTCTGAAACATAAGAAAGTTGATGAATTAAATGCTATTATGAATGTTGAATTAGGAAAAATTAATCATTGGTTTATAGCTAACAAACTGGTTTTGAATATACAGAAAACCCATTTTATGATCTTTTGTAACAGGCGCATAGGAATAAATGATGTTAAACTTTATATTGATAATAAACCCATACAACAAGAAAAAACTGTAAAATTTTTAGGTATTGATATAGATGATGATATGAAATGGAAAAGCCATGTTAAAAAAATATCAAATCATATCTCTAGGAATATTTTTTTTTTGGAAAATAAATTTATTGATAAAATGTAAACATACATATGACAAAGTCACAAATATCATACAATCAATGGAAATTATACCATTAAAACAATTTCATGTAAAACATGTCAAGTTTTCCTTAATAATGGTATTTTCAAAAATACATAAACTTTTCGTTTTACAATGCTTTTCCGTTTCTATGCGATTACAAATCAATCTTTTAAACAAACTTAGTATAGAGAGTTCATGAAATACACATTTACGATTTTCTCCCCGAATGAATGTTAAATAAATTGCATATTTTGCTTAAACGATAAGAAAATTCAGACTTTTGAACTGTTCTCCAAATCATAACCCTCAATAAAAACAGAGTCATCAAAAGAGAAATAAATGTAATAATGTTTCTTAACAATGTGACTAAATCTTAACCAAAACAGTTGAGTTTTTCTACAATTTACAAATAAGTGAATACTGTCGTGTAATTCATTGTCAAATTGACAGTGGATTATTACTTAATTTCCACTTATACAAATATACCTATGTGGTATTAAGGTGTGTAGTAATTTGCAATTGAATTCCAAAATTTTTCTTTCTGTTATTGCCTGTAAATTAAATATCCATATGACATTCCAGTTAATCTTTTCTGTTTTGTTCAACAATTCTTCCCATTTATATTCAGCTTTAGGTTTAACAATCTTATTATCTGAAATCATAGAATAAAAGAACTTTGATTTTCTTTGTTATTCACATTCATTAAAACGGTTTTCATAATACCCTCATTATATAATTGAGTCAAATCTTTTACCTGTCTAAACATATTATCTTTCCATACTTTTGGAATAGCATTAATTACAATATTATATTCTTGAAACAAAGAAGCATGTTTTTTTTTCTGAAATAAATGCTGAATTTCCTTTAAGGACATGAATTCTAACTGCTTAACAATGTCTTTGATTTTCAAAAGACCTGCATCAAACCATTTCTTATAGAACAAGACATTTCCATTGTGATTTTTTATATTCGAATTAAACCATAATTCTTCACTATTAATATCAATGTTATTGAAATCTTTAACTGTATTGCTCTCAATTGTTTCTTTTAATTGAAACCAGGCATATATCATTTTCTTATAATATTGAGGCATTTTTATCTTGTCAATGTAAATCATTATTTCTTCTTTCTTACAAATGCTGTTCAACATATACTGTAAACTGCCTACTTTGTTAAAGAAACCGTCAATTATTTTTTTCCACTTCAAATTTTCATGAGAAAAATAACGCAAAATCCATTTATGTAGAAAATTTTGAAGTAAAGTACTTAAATCAAACATTTTCAGTCCTCCAAACTCATGTTTCATACAAACAACCTTTCTCTTTATCTTATCTTGGTGTGCAGTGGTGTGCAGTGGTGTGGAGGAACCGGCCTTTTTTATCTAAGAAAATGTCTTCTAAGCGCTCTAAATTTTGACTGGAATTCCTGCTGTTATACTTTTGAGCCTTTTACTTGTGTCTGTATTGGTTTTTGGAGCGACCTTTTTGATATTTTAGTGAGAAAATTGCTTCTCTGTTGATGAGCACTGAAAGCCTTCCAAGTGAGAATCCCAGCCTGGTCCCACCAGTTGTCTTCGGTGTGGTACATGCAGCTACTCAGATCACCAGAAAAGGCGGGAAAATCTTGATGCCCTTGTTTTACTGGATTGACCTTGACTGAGTCAAGCAAGCAAGTATATCTTGATGCTCATCCTCCTTTCTCTTTTTGCTGAATTTGAAGCATATTTTAGTGATTTTATTAATATAACTCCATTGTTGGCATGTTGCACTGCACAGATAAACTGCATCTTTAAATACATGATGTATATCACATGTAGTCTGTATGGTTGACTCTGACTTATTGAATGAATGAGAATCCTGTTCCAGAGAGTCAAGAAATTTTAATAGGAAAGAACACATGCTTCTAGAAACTACGTGTATACTATAGAGATATGGCCTCTATCGCGAGGATCTTGTTATGTAACCTGGTGTGTGTGTAGTACTTGTTACCCTCTCTCAAAATGCTCTACAAGATGGGTCTTCGAGCAGATACAAACTGACTCAGAAATCTTACTTGAGTGTAGACACACACAATTCGCCCCTAGATGTAATTACTCAGATCTGTGGATGTTTGCACACAACTTCAGTGGATAGAAAGCTTCGTGGTTTCCACCCTCCATCGCTGATGAAACCCAAGGCTCTTCTGTTCCTGAGTGTGCTGCTTTTGACCAACTCATCAGACATTGAGGTCAACCCTGGTCCCCGTGCACCAAAATATCCGTGCCAGATCTGTGACCGTGCTGTCACGTGGAAGCAGAGAGCAGTTGCCTGTGACGATTGTTTACAGTGGTACCATGTGCAGTGCATGCACATGTCCACTGTTATCTACAATACTCTTGGAAATTCCAATGTTTCTTGGCACTGTGTGAAATGTGGATTGCCTCAGTTCTCTTCAAGCCTGTTTGACAGTACAACTGATGTGGCATCACAAAACTCCTTTGACGCCCTATCTTCATTATCTTCTGCCTCGTCTCTCTCCGATGAGCACCCTTCTGACCTCGGCCCTCCTCTCACTACATCATCTCCTGCTAAAAAGAAATGCAGTAGTCATAAAGGAAATGACAAACCAGCATTTTCCACATTAACCATCAACTTCCAAAGTATCCAAAACAAAAAAGAGGAAGTTGGAGTCCTCATCAATTCCACCAACCCGGATATTATAATTGGAACGGAAACATGGTTGAAAGTAGATGTACACAGCTCTGAAATATTTCCAGCTGGATATAATGTTACCAGAAAGGACCGAAAAGACAGGCACGGCGGTGGTGTTCTCATTGCCACAAAGAACAACCTTACCATTGAACAGTTATCTTGTGACACCCAGTGCGAGAGTGTGTTCATAAAGATATCATTGAGTGGACACAAATCTTTGGTAGTAGGTGCTCTGTACCGTCCCCCTTCTAGTGATGCTGAGTACTTGGAAGGACTTTGCTCTTCAGTCGAGAGCATTTGCCAGCAACATAGGAATTCTGTAATATGGGTAGGCGGGGATCTGAACTTACCAGGAATCAACTGGGAAACACTAACCTCAGATAGCCAGCAGACCCCTACTCAGCTGAGTGGGCGCTTCCTTGATATGCTCCAAAGTTGCAACCTCCATCAGATGGTTGATTTCACAACAAGGAAGGACAACATACTAGATCTCTTCATGACTAATCGACCGTCCTTGCTATCTGAATGCAAACCACTCCCAGGACTAGGGGACCATGACATTGTAATGGTCCATTCCCGCATCACTGCTCAACGGACAAAACCAGTGAAGCGCAAGATCTACCTGTGGAAGAGAGCAGAAGTTCAACAGATGAAAGAGAAATGTGCATCTTTCAGCAAGTCCTTTGCATCTAGATTCAGCACAAATAGCTCTGTCCCTGAAATGTGGTCGTCCATCTCATCAAATCTTCTTGACATACTAGATCAACATGTGCCCTCAAAAATGTCATCTGTCCGGTACAACCAACCTTGGATAAACACCAATGTGAAGCGCCTGTCAAGAAGGAAGAAGCGTCAGTATGCAAGAGCAAGGAGCTTAGGCACCCAAGAGGACTTTGAGAAGTACCGAGCCTTGAAGAAAGAGTCAAGATCTGCATGCAAGCAAGCATACAATGACTACATCAGGAATATCATTTCTCCAGAGTCCAGAAGCAACCCAAAACGGTTTTGGTCATTCATCAATAGTAAGAAATGTGATTCAACTGGTGTTGCTCCCCTTAAGTTATCAGGAGGAATCATCCAAACTGATTGCACCTTGAAGGCAAACACCCTCAACAAACAATTTGCATCTGTATTTACCAAAGATGAGTGCTCCACCAACATCCCAGACAAAGGTGACAGTCCTCATCCATCTATGGACGCCATTGACATCTCCCCAGCTGGTGTCAATAAGCTGCTATCTGGTCTTGATCCCTACAAAGCGACAGGCCCAGATGGAATCTCAGCCAGGTTACTCAAGGTACTAGCTGACGAAATCACCCCAGCGCTTACAACATTCTTCAAAGCATCCATTCAACAAGGCATTATCCCAGATGACTGGAGGATGGCAAATATTGCTCCTGTGTTTAAGAAAGGAGATAGGAGCAATCCGGAGAATTATAGACCTATCTCCCTGACATCTATTCCATGCAAGGTCTTAGAGCATGTCATCTGCAGCTCCATCATGAGTCATCTTGATGGCAATAACATCCTTTCTGATGCCCAACATGGATTTCGCAAGCGTCGCTCATGTATCACCCAACTCATCTTGACTTGTGACGACCTTGCCAAGGGACTTGACAAAGGTGAACAGCATGATATGATCCTGTTAGATTTCTCAAAGGCCTTCGATAAAGTCCCCCATCATCGACTCTTATACAAACTGAAGTTCTATGGCATCCGCCATTCCACACTGAGCTGGATACAAGACTTCCTCCACAACAGATCACAGAAGGTAGTTCTTAATGGATGCACCTCGGACACTGTCCCAGTCTCGTCAGGAGTACCACAAGGTAGTGTCCTCGGCCCGCTCCTCTTTTTACTTTACATCAACGACCTACCTGATTGTGTCTCTTCCCAGTCAACAACCAGACTGTTTGCAGATGACTGTCTGCTCTACCGCAAGATTCAATCCCAAGATGATGCCAAGAAACTCCAAGAGGATCTTGACGCTTTGCAGCAGTGGGAGTCAGACTGGCTTATGACATTTAATCCTCAGAAATGTCAAACCATCTCAGTAACCAATAAGCGGAAACCAATAAACAGGACATACTCAATCCATGATCAGTCACTGCAGAAGGTCAGCTCTGCCAAGTACCTTGGTGTACACATTCAGCAAAACATGAACTGGAATCACCATATTAGCATGGTTACCAAGAAGGCAAACTCCACCCGTGCCTTTTTACAACGCAACATGAGTTCCTGCCCAAGGAATGTCAAAGTGCTATGCTACAAGTCTCTCCTTAGACCTGTCCTGGAATATGGATGTGAAGTGTGGGACCCCTTCACCAAGGACAATACTCGTAAGCTGGAGATGGTACAGCGGCGGTATGCCAGGTTTACCATGGGAGATCACTGTCGCACAAGTAGTGTCACCGACATGCTCCGACGACTCCAGTGGTCCACTCTTGAAGAAAGGAGAGCCCAGTTCAAGGTCCTGATGGTATACCGCATCCTTAACTCCCTTGTTGATGTACCAGCTGCACAGTACTTCAACCCGGTCTCTACCTCCCTTCGTGGCCATCAGTTGAAGATACACATCCCATATGCTCGCACCTGTACCTATCAGAAAACCTTTGTCCCTGATGCAATCAGACTGTGGAATTCTCTCCCTACCAATACTGTCACCTGTACCTCAGTAGTCAGCTTCAAGACTGAGGTGCAGAAAACCCAACTGCGCTAGGATTGCGCCAGTTTCTTTTTAACCGCACGTAGATTAGATCTTCCACAGCACTGTACATACAACTGCACAATTCTACAAGTACGATGATACACCATCCCGGTGGCCTGTACTTTCACGGATGATCTTTCTTCCCATTCCACAATAATGAATACAGTAGAGAATTAACACGCTTCACAACATTTTGTGGCATTAAAATCATTTGAGCATTATTTATAATTTGAGAAACAAGAAATGATTTGATTATAGTTATTTTACCTGATAATGTTAAACGTCTCGCCTTCCATAGACGAATCATATTTTCTATTTTTGAAAATTTCGGAGTCCAGTTATGGTCTTCTAACTTCTGTTCCTTTCTTCCAAAATGTACTCCTAGTATTTTTACTTCTGAATTGGTCAACGGAATACCATTTATATTTTCTCCAGTCGTACTACCATTGATATTTACTATGGAACTTTTTGATTTATTCAAATATAATCCAGAAAAAGAACTATAATTCTCTACTTGATTTATAACCTTTTTTTAAAGACAGTGTATCGTCAACAAAAATTGTTGCGTCATCTGCAAATCGCAGTATTTTGATTTCAACTGTCTCAAAAAGTATAACTCCTTTAATTTCCGGGTCGCTTCTTATCTTAATAGCCAATACCTCTGCGGCAAGTATAAACAAGAGTGCCGAAAGGGGACACCCCTGACGCACACCCTTTGATATGCTGATTTCTTCAGTCAACCATCCGGCGTTTACATTAACATAACTTTTAACGTTTGTATATAAAGTGGTGACCCATTTACAAAAGTCACTTTTAAATCCAAATCTTTGTAAACATTCAAATAAGAAGTCCCACCTAAGACAATCGAATGCCTTTCTAAAATCAGATAACAAGGCAATCCCTTTGTGTGAGTAATTTTGAACGTAGTAAAAAATATCTTCAATTAAGCGAATATTTTAGGCTAAACTTCTTCCTTTTATATATCCTACTTGATCATAGGGAATTAACGTTGGAATTATACTCTGTAGTCTTTTAGCTAGAACTGAAGCTGCTATTTTATAATCACAATTAAGAAGGGAGATGGGTCTCCAGTCGTCTAAACTGGCTTTGTCACCCTTTTTATACAATGATTTAATTACAGCTTCTCTCTTTAATTACAGTCTCTGGGTGTTAGATAATTCACTATGCAGTGCTATGTTCAAAACCTTCATTTAGAGCTGGAACTAATAAAGCTTTAATTTCTGTCCAGAAACATTGGTAAAACTCGGTGTTCAGGCCATCGATTCCAGGTGCCTTGTTTTTGGCAAACTCAAAAATAACTTGCTGACACTCTAATTTTGTTAGTGGACCCTCGCAAGATTCCGCTTCTTCATCTGTCAATTTAGGATTATGTAAATCAAGAAAATATCCAGCTAAATCTTGCTGACCTTCCTTTTAGACTATATAGATTTGAATGATACTTATGTACATATTTTCTTAAGTTTTGTTGATTTGTTATATTTTTACCTTTGTCATCACGCAATAATAAGATTGTACTTTTATCAAAATGTCTCTTTTTTAATGACATAAAGTATTGGGAGTTCTTCTCCCCTTCTTCAAATTTGACTCTTGACCTAATAATTGAGCCTTTACATTTTTGTTTGTATATTTTTTTCAAGCTGTTCAGTAATCTTTTCATGCTCATCTATAATTCCTTGCCTTTTCTCTTCATCTAACTTCCACATGTTTTCATTTAATTCTTGTAGTTTCTCTTCTAAAATAGTAACATCACTTTCTTTATTTTTCTTATTTCTAGCATAATGAATAGAGTATTCTCTGATTCTAATTTTACATAATTCCCATGCATCTCGCCATGACATACCAAAGTTATTCTTTTCTCTAACTATCTCATCTATAATCCTTCTTACTTCTTCACAATAGTCTCTTTTTGTCAACAAATTCTTACAGTAACAGCATTATGATCCCCAATAACAACTGGCCTAATATCAGTCTTAACAGTATCAGTTTTCAAGTCTTTACTGATTAACACCAAATCAATTCTCGATGCAACCTGTAAGTTCTTATTACGCCATGTATATCTTTTATCTAAATGAACTTTTCTCCATATATCTACTAGCAAAAACTTTTCCATAAGTTTTTTTTTTTAATGTAGGCGTTTTATACATGCATTTAACCTTGAATGTGTCAACTTTTTGATTTAATACACAATTGAAATCTCCACCTATAATTAAGTGTGTTTGGAGATCATGTAAATTGAACTTTTGTTTCAATAAATTATAAACGCTTCTAAAGAAAACCTCTCGTTTCGTATGGATATTTGGAGCATATATATTTACAATTATATACTTTAATGAATGTATTTGACATTCTATAATCAGAAATCGCCCATTTTGATCTTTATATTCAGATAAATATTTTATTTCACTCTGTCTCTTTATCATAACTGCTACTCCTCGTGCATTGGTATTACCATGATTAAAGAAAATCATACCATTCCATTCATTTCTTATTATGTGTTCTATGTCCTTAGACCAATGCGTTTCTTGTATGAGGACAATTTCAACATTTTGTTTTTTAAACCATCTAAAACACATTTGTCTTTTCAGTTTGTTACGTAACCCATTGCAATTTTGGGTAATTACTAATATTGATGACATCACATCAGATATTTATTTTCCTTCTTGAAAATATCATTTTTCTTGCTGTCATTTGAGTCACATACACATTTGCTATTAATACCATTACTCGTAGTTCCGTCGTTTCTACCCATTTTCATTAACGACTCTGATTCTTCTACATGATCATACATTCTTCCCCTTTTTCAGTTTCAGTTTCAGTTTCAGTTTTATTTTCATTTCCAACAGAACAGTGATTTTAACCCTTTCAAGACAATTGACCACATTTTGTGGTTTGGCTTAATAACTTTTGATTAAGAGCTCTAAAAATTATACCAGATGCATGAGTAGAAAGAGCAAAAATTTCTGCACTCACTGTGTCCATTTTTGTTACATGACCATATTGTGTTCGATGCCAGGAATTTAAAAAAGGAGATTAAGCTTTAAAATCCTTAAATTGGCAACATATTGAGAGATTCAAAATCATTGTTTTTTTATCGAAATTGGCCATTTTTCCAACTTTTCGACAGAGTTTCTAACCATGTATAATGTTTTCAAAGACATTACATTTTATTAGAACCATGTAGCACTAACAGAAAAATATTATTGCTGCCAATTTGCAGAAAAAAATGTGATCAATTTAGCCCTTAAATAATTCCTGTCCTGAAAGGGTTAACAAGAAATCAAATATACAATTCATTATTCAATAACAAAATACATTTTACATGGTTTAAAGTTATAAAATAGAAAGTATACATAGACATCCAGTATAATAGTTTTTTTTTTAAAGTTAAACCTGTGGAAATGGAGGGATCCACTGAAAAGCAAAGCTTGTATTTGAATGTGGATCCCTCGAGATAATGACAAACGTATTTTTTAACATGTAAATATATTGACCAGAAAAAATATAGATATACATAGATTACCAAAAAGTTGCAGAATAATAATACAATTATAAATTCATAATTTGAGAACCTGTTACGACACGTATATAGTATGGTGAACATAATTAAAAAAAAATATAAGACAACATAAATTAAAGCAAGGGAAGAGAAAAATACAAGGATAGTAAATGTTGCTGCATATGTGAAGAGTAAAGAAAAAGAGAGGAGAGGTGGAGAGGAGAAGGAGAGAGAGAGAGAGAGGGGGGGGGGGGGGAGAGAGAGCACACGATGTGCATACTACAGGGGTAGTGACCATGATTATAGTATAGTCAAGGATTGTAATTCCGAACAGATTGTATTACCGAACGTGTACAGTTAAGCGCCTAAAATGGGTTTTCATACGCGTGGGATTACGCGTATGAAAATCACACTATTGAAACAAAGGTTGTGTCTTTTTCCCATAGGTTTCACACGTTCGGAAATACAGTACCTTTTTCAAGGGACCAAAACGCCGCGTCGTTGGGAAGGGGTTCACTCGGAAGGGAATATCGTATTAAATCTACGTTGTCTTTTTAAAATTCCATCAACTTCTTTTTCTGTAGAACTTTGAGCATTCATTATGTAAGTTTGACAGATATTCGTTCGATATTTTATTTGCTATCGTTGATTTTCTGAAAAGTGTTAGGACACTGGATCAACCACCATAAGTTGCATATAGAGCGTAAAGAAAGACATGACGGGAAGGATAAATGAATTTTAAAAAAAAGGCGAGACATGATTAGACTATGCACTGATATTAATTGCTATTGCTATTGTTTGTCATGAGTATTTGGTAGATTCGGAGATTCTGACAAAACTTCGGAAAGATCATCTTCAAATTCCTCTTCTCCTTCGGACTCATCGGATTCAGAACTGACAGATTTTTCCAAGTATCGCGTGATTTTCCTTTATGCATCACCGATGTTTGGCGCGCTGTTGCTCCGCGATCGAAAATCTGCCAGAGCTTTTCCTAACACAAAACTCTCTTGCGCTCGTTGTCTGCCGTTACCTGATCCTTTTTCGCGATTTCCGCTTTTGTTCGCGGTCTTAAACCGGGTCTGTGGAGCTGATGACGTAACGCTTCTCGCGGGCTCTATGTTAGCGATCTGTGCAAGGCTGTCATCCGTTGTTAGGGATACCACTTCCCCAGGTGATGCGTCAGGTGGGTGCGTACTTCCATACGTTTTTTGTTTCGCCTCGTAGACGGTTGTTGCCGTTTAGCTGCAGAAGGGCACATATTCTGCATGTGACCTACATTCCGGCAAAGTCGACATACCATTTCATTGTTGCATCTGGAGCGATGGTGTCCGGCTTGGAGACAGTGTGAACACATCACGTTTGACTCGGTGTCGGGTTGACCATTATGGAAAACTCTGGACGAGTTAGAGAGCAGACATTGCAAAGTAAATGGCCCTATGATGTACCCTAAACTTCGTGTTGATGGGAAATTAACCCAATGCCTCACATGAGATCGGGTAATGTATATAGACCCACCCACCCAACCCCTCCCGAGATTCATGCGTTTTCATAACTTCAAAACCCGAGTTTTCCATAATGGAAGTACGCACTCACCTGACGCATCACCTGGGGAAGCGGTATCCCTAACAACGGATGACAGCCTTGCACAGACCGCTAACATAGAGCCCGCGAGAAGCGTTACGTCATCCGCTCCACAGACCCGGTCTAAGACCGCGAACAAAAGCGGAAATCGCGAAAAAGGATCTCTAGGAATATTGGTGTTCTTAATAGATGAAGAGAATTTGTTCCTTAAAAGATATTACTTATGCTATATAATGCTATGATATTGCCTCACTTACATTATGGTATAATTGTATGGGGATCTATCAATAAATATCTACTTGACAGCTTATTGAAATTACAAAAAAGAATAGTTAAAATAATTACAAACTCTGAATTCCGTAGTCATTCTATGCCCCTCTTTCAAAAACTTAAAATACTCTCTGTGTATAACCTTCATAATTACAATTTAGGTACTTTTATGTTTTTGTAAAATAAGAAACTTTTACCAAAAATATTCAACTCAATTTTTAGAAAAAACAGCAATTTTCATGATTATAATAATAGTGGTAAATTTGACTATCGGGTTGATTATGGTTATACTTCCTTTTCTAGATCAATAATAACATGCAAATGACCCCTTTTATGGAATGACATACCTCAACACATCAAGGACACTAAATCTCTCAACGCATTCAAAAGCAAGTTTAAAGAGTATCTATTGCTAATGAATACACTGTTATGAATATTATGATTTTTTTTAAATACTAATTTACAACTCTCTGTACTAAATTTGTTTTTTCTATTGTATTTTTTCTTTACCCTTTTTTGTATATTTTTTGTTTACATGTGAAATGGGATCATGTTTACAAATTTTTTACCAAACTTTTTATGATCCCACCACATTTACATTTATTCTTTTTTTTCTTTGTATATATATACTTGTTTGTATTATGCTATTGTTTGTACATATATTTGACATGTTTTATGAATGTTTTTTTTTAATGGAGATGTGGAAATAAATTCAATTCAATTCAGTTAAATTCAATTCTGCTAAATTTGGTCAAATTATGCTAAGCATAATGCTAGATGCTAAAGCGGTCAAAATTCTGCCAGAAAGCAGAATTCTGCTAACTAAGCAGAATTTTGCTAACTAAGCAGAATTCTGCTAACTCTGGCAACGTTGAGCCCAACGAGAAGAGACAGATAATATTGGTCGGTACACTCTAGTACTACTACTATTACTACTACTAGGGTCTAGTAGCTAGTCTAGTGACAAAATGTACGCTTTGTGCATGTACAGCCACAGTATCTTACGATGTCGATGAGAGTATAATATAAACATTTTCTAACCAAACTGCTGCATCATTTACAAGATAACAAGTTATAGTAGATCTAGACTATTGAGAAAATTCACCTATGGGATGGGCCGATTTATAATTTCACAATATAATGTACTTACATAAAGGTTTTGTTGATTCTTGATGAAGAAATCCAGGGGCGGATCCAGAGGGGGGGGGGCGAATCGGCCGCGGCCCCTCCCCTTTTGAAGGCTGTCCAGAGGGGGGCCGAATCGGCCGAATTCTGGACAACTGGACTCCAAAAATCTGATAACCTTTTTTTTGTGTGTGTGTGTTTTTTTTTTTTTTTTTGCTTGTCAGAGACAGAGAATTCTGGAGGACAACTGCATGGACCAAAATCTGATAACCTTTTTTTTTTTTTTTTTTTTTTTTTTTTTTTGCTTGTCAGAAAATTTTCGCCCCCCCCCCCCCTTTTACAAAATCCTGGATCCGTCCCTGAAATCAGTGTTCTCTTCTTTAGAGCGATCAAGATTGCACAGTGTTGTAGTCGCCGCCATTGCTCATAAAATAACGTGAACAATTTTGAACCACACATCACTAGCTCCTATAGGCCTAGCCTATAGCAGCTTCGCATACGTGCTCGCTCGATCGAGCTCCGTGCATTTGTGAAGTCCATGCGCATGTGTAATACTACCTTTGTAGCTCAGTCATGAATATTCATGATGCGTATACCTTTGAACCAATCAGGAGGCAGGATTTTACTGTAATAGGTAAACCTCTTTGGGGGAAAAAAAAGATTCGCCCCCGGCCCTCTTGAATAAAAAGTTGCGTTTAATCGCAACTCAAAAAATTAAACGCAAGTCCCAAATGCGCGATCCTGATTGGTTGAAAATAAAGTTGCGTTTCATTTTTTGAGTTGCGATTACCCCTGAGGAAGATTTCCCCCCCCCCCCCCGGACAACCACCCCTGGGGCCCGTTGCAAAAAACTTGCGTTTGAACGCAACTCAGGAAAATCAAACGCAACTTAATTTTCAGCCAATCAAATGTGCGCATTTAGGACTTGCGTTTGATTTTTAGGAGTTGCGATTAAACTTAAGTTTTGTGCAACGGGCCCCTGGACAAGTACCCCCGAACAACTACCCCCCCCCCCCCGATTCTGGGGGTAGTTGTTTAAGGGGTGGGGGGGGGGGGTTAGTTGTCCTGGGGATCAAATGTCGGGGGCGGTACCATCCTTGGGGGTAATCGTCATTGCATGGGGGGTAATTGTCCTAGGGGGGGGGGGGTAGTTGTCCTGGGGTAGTTGTCCGAGGGTAGTTGTCTAGGGGGTAGTTGTCCTAGAATCAAGCATTAGGCTTAAAATGAGAAAACCCACAACAACAATGTGAAAACCATTTCCTTCGATACGTCTCTTCATAGTTTTTTTGTTTTTTTTTTAATTTTAGTAGTATATAATTATTCACCGTTTAAAGTGTTTCCCTCCTTAATCAAAGGTAAATGATAGTCACAAAACTCCAAGCAAAATTGACATTACGGGGGTACTTTCCCCATCCAATGGGCCTCTTGCATAAAAAGTTGCGTTTAAACACAAGTCAAAAAACTTAAACGCAACTTAGGATCGCGTATTTCGCTTAAGAGGGCCCTGAAGGGTAAAGCGTTCATGTCTTGATAGATATTTGAAGCCAAGCATGATTGTGGGAGCACCGTGGTATATTTGTGAAGGCTCTTGACTATCATTCGAGAGGTCCCGGGTTCGATCCTCGTTCGGTGCTTACATCCTAGGACAAGGTGTTCCATCCACATTTGTCTCTCTCCACCCAGGTGTTAAATGGGTATCCGGGAGTGCTTGGTAATAACAATTGCAGGGCCCTCAGGAAGAACAGTGTATTTTGCTGAAGAAGCTTCCCTGGGTATGATATAAGATTATATTTTCATTATCATTATTATTATTATTAGTAGTAGTAGTAGTAGTAGTATTTCTATTATCATTATTATTATTATTATTATTATTATTATTATTACTACTACTACTACTACTACTACTACTACTACTACTACTACTACTACTACTACTACTACTATACTACTACTACCACTACTACTATTCCTACTACTATTACTATTAGTATTATCATTGTTATTACTATTTTTATAATTATTATTATCATAATCAATATTATCAATTTTATGACTGTGTCCTGGTTACAGTCGAAGAAGAAGGCTAAAACTCAATACCTGTGGGAGATTCGAGTGTGCATGGACAAGACCTGCAATCCAGTCAACTGTGGAACTTCCCTGGCAGGACCGGGCAAGTGCACACCCCATAAGGAGGTGATTTACCCGCCCTTCCCAAGTTATGTCAACACTAAATCCCTGTGGACGTCCGACGATCTCGTGGACGAGTTCTTGTTCGATGTCGCTGAGATGGGTAAGAGGGAGATGATGATGATGAATGAGGAGGAGGAGAAGGGTGACGACGCTGAGCTGTGGGAGAAGCTCTTCGAAGACGACGGTGACATGTGGGAAGTGGAAGACGGAAAAAAAGATGATCTCTATTAATTAGATCAACCTTGGTTAAATCAGTTCCTCTTTTAATTAACTTTTAAAGCATGGTAAAATTGTCAATTTACTGTGATGATATTTTTTCTTCATTTTCTCACATTCACTTTTGTTGCATTAATGTCTTTCGGACAAACGCACTACAATTTCTGAATGATAAATAAGAATCAATCAAGAAAAGAGATAACTGTAATAAACAATGATTAAAGATGATGTTTCTACAAAGAGGAAAGTATAAAAAGCAGGAAAAAAATGGTAGAAGTTACGTGGTCATTTATCGCTCTGCTTAATTTTAGCTTAAAGTTCTCAATAACTTTCAACTTGGACCCAGTCCAGCTGTCCAAAAGGGCTCAAATGAAGCGCTGATTATCTCTTTTTCTCCAAATGGTAATGGTAAATGGTAATGGTAATGGTTTATTACAAAATCATTTGCAGCCAACTCAGGGGCGGATCCAGGATTTCGTATAAGGGGGGGGGGGCACACAAATGCAGGATTGTCAACTTTGGGAAACTGCTTGGAGGGAGACCCATATTTTTTTGGTCTCTCGCCAGCCCTCCAAAAGTCGCTCAGTGGGGGGGGGGGGGGGGGGGGGGTTATGGGGTCCAGTTCCCCTCCATAATTCTCTGACAAGCAAAAAAAAAAAAAAAAAAAAAAAAAAAAAAGTTTTCTCCTCGAAAAGGGGGGGGGGCACGGGCCGGGATTGCCCCCCCCCTGAATCCGCCACTGAGCCAACTGACTGAATTGCAGATTTTTGTACAGTGTATAAAACATCATAAAAAATAACTTTTACAAAATCATAATGAAACTTAACAATGAAAATGTACATTAAATCAAAGATATGATACATAGTAATTATACTTTCTTAATGAATAGTTCATGCAAGTAAATTGAAAAAGTATACAGGTACAAGACATGATAAACATCAATCAAGATATATCAAGCAATGTCAATTATCTCTGAAAACAAGCAAGATATGCATATCGTCGATGGGCTGATAAAACCTCGTATCTCAAATTTTTGTGAAAATGATTTTTTTTAAATAAATGTGATGTTTAAAGTGTAATTCATCTCCTGATAACCCCAGGAGTTGCATATCTTTAATAAAACATTTTTTAAATATCTCTTCAAAAACCTTGTATCTCAACTTTTTATTCCACTTTGGTCTAGTGCGCGAACCTCGTAACTCCATTTCCTGCCTTCTAAATTATTTTTAATGCATTTTAACCACTTCATATAATCCAAATTATTAACAAACATTGTTTAAGGTTCAAATAAAATTGCCTACACACATGGTTTCTTGAAATGAAGATTATTTTTTTCATTTTACTAAAATTTTCAGGGTTTGTGAGATACGAGGTTTTAACAGCCCATGAACATCATGTATGCTTGGTGGATAAAACCTTGTATCTCATTTTTGGGGTGAAATCACCCTTTTGCAGGTTAAAATTACTCTTTTTGTTCATGAATGTGAAGTGTAAGGTGTAATTTATCTTCTAATAGTCATAATAGAGCATGGTGAGTTGCATATCCTTATAAAATATCAAAATTCATCATTTGTACAAAAACCTCGTATCTTTTTTTATGATTTTTTTTTTTTTTGGTGCCAAAACCTTGTAACTCATTTTACCCGCTTCATAATCATCTACTGCACATTCCAACCACCTCATATTGATTTAATTATCAAACACAGTATTTAGTACAAATAACATAGAATATTCACATATTTTTTTAAAATAAGAATGTTTTTTCGCTCTCCTGAAAATTTAGTTTTTTTGAGATACGAGGTTTTATCAGCCAATCGACGATATACTACTCATCTTCATCAGAACAGAAAAGGACAGCAAAGAGAGAGAGAGTAGGAATAGGGAAATGCAGGCACCAACGAGTATATAATTGGAAGAAAAGAGAAAGAGATAAAGAGAGGAGACAGAGAGAGAGAGAGTGCATGCATAAGAGAGAGAGAGAAAGAGAACAGGACAGAGAGACAGAGAGAGAAAGAGAGAGAGAGAGAGGGGAGAAACGGAGAAAGAGAGAGGGAGAGAGAGAAGAGATGAGATGATGGAGAGGTTGAATGTGTACAAAGAGTATAACGTAATCAAGGATAATGGTACACTTGTATTACATATACATGTATATGCATATCTTTAAATTTTCGTAAAAACTCTTCGTTGGGTTTTGTAATACATTTTCATAAATAGTTTTTGTGTTATCTAATTTCTGAGCAATCTAATATAACAAACTAAAGAGCACAGGTAAAAGTAATGAGAGCTCTTAAGAAAGATAGAAAAAAGAGCAATGATGAAGCAAGAAGGCTTTTGATACTTTCCACATATATTTCTGAACAATACAAAATCTAGTAACAGTGTTAAAAATTCACCCGTGAAATATCATTTTCATTTATAATAAGATAACTTTAAAATAATGAAAATCATT
Source organism: Heliocidaris tuberculata (assembly GCA_025618425.1). Classification (NCBI taxonomy): domain Eukaryota; kingdom Metazoa; phylum Echinodermata; class Echinoidea; order Camarodonta; family Echinometridae; genus Heliocidaris; species Heliocidaris tuberculata. The sequence continues at coordinate 6,248,209 of CM046837.1, forward strand.
ACAATAAACATTATCTACATCATCATCATAAGGATGTGTTTGCATTTAATTACTTATCAAACTACAAAATACAATATCATAAATAGTCTATCTTGAATTTAACAGGTCAATTAGGTAGGGCACCTGACTGTTTCGGAATCGTTTAGTTTTACATTTTAGCTGTTCTCTAACATTAGTCTTTCGAAGCTTTCTCGCGCTCTTACATGGAGGAATCGGGTAGGATAGTTTCTCATTTGAACTCAGCCTCTCAGCAAAGTCAATACACAGATCCCTCCTCCTGTCAACCAAAGAGGACATATTCAATAGATTCAAGGCAACCTCATATGACTGGTAGTTAGGACCTAACATTATATTCAGCGTTCTTTTCTGGACCTTCTCTAGACGTTCAATTTGTTGTTAGTCAAGCCACCATTCCATACCGGGGTAGCAAATTCTAACCCGTGTAGATAGTGCACAGATCCTCGATTGGTAGTCCATGACTTTTCAAGATCCTTATAAGATGTATTCTTCCAAATATAAAAACATTGATCTTATATGTCACAAGGATTTTATATGATTTTTCCCCAACCATTACATCATCTTTGATACGATCAGTGAAAAGGGATTACCATTTTTCCGGATTTTATTTATTTGCTTAACTTCGTCCACTGATTTATGGAAGGCCAGATATATCAACATTTCAATTCCGTACAAGTAACTTTAGGCTTAATTAATGTGACAAAATGAATAAACAAAATCAATTTGTTCATGAAAAGAAAGTAAGAAAGCAATTTCATAATGACTATTGTTTTCATTTAGGCACAGAATTATGGTGGTATATATCGGCTTAAGCAAGGTTTAAACCTATATAACGTAACGTTTAGCGGCTTTTGAGAGTGCGGGCCAATGGGATTAGCTGTATTAAGTATTTAGTGGTCTCTGGAACTGGCTCTGACAGGAGCAAGATCTCATTACGTTGCCTGGTTGCATTCCCAAGAATGATGCCCAACTTTATTTTTGGTTCGAGGGTCTTTGCAGTTTTATGGGTTTGGGATGGGGTTAACTGGAGGTTGTGCTTACAAAGCGGTGCGAGACCAGATAATTCTTATACAACTCATTAAGTGTTAATGTTCTTGATGGTAGGTTAATAATATATGACATTTGATTGATGCGCTTTTTAAGAGGGAGTCGGTTTATACATTTTAAGATAGTTGTTTTATGGTATCAGCGTCTTGATTTCTTCAAAGGACGAGCGCTATTTTAAACCTTACAGTATCGACAATTTTGGTGATTTGTCAATCTCTCCCCCATAGACCACGTTCAATGCTGCCTTTACTCTTTTCCTTTAAATTTCCCCTATCAAGAAGTTACATTGCATTATACCATATACTATTTGTTATCTGGTTATTATCGTCCGTTCTTTCTGTTGATTTATTGTATTCTTCTTTTTCTTTTTAAATTCATGTGCCTTATCAATTTTTTGTTTCATACTATGTAATTATCCTTGTACTTCTGTTCATGTTCCATCTTTTCCTTTCTTTCTCACTCACTCATTCGACTTCCATTTACCTTTGTTTGATTTCAATTGAATATGTTGTTGTTCATGTTTGTTTTCCGTTCTCACTTCTATGTCTTTTTTTCTTTTCACTATCTTTGCTTACAAACTTCATGTCAGTATTAAGTTATGCATTTCAAGTGTTTATACCAACGTTTTACTATATGTCACCTTTGATGTTTTTGAAATCATGATTGTAAACTTTTGTAATTCGGCTTTGCCGCGAAGAAAGTATTTTCAATAAACCATTTTGAATTGAATTGAATTGAACTGAATAATAAATTCTATCAATATATTTGAGGGGGGGGGGTAAACATGAAGATGTGTTGAATTTTGGATTTAGTCTGCGAGTAGAGTGGAGTACCATTAGGTAGCTTTATACGTCTATCAGTGTTATGAAACGGTAAGAAACACGTTGCTGCAATTAATAAACGATGAACTGTGACACAGTCATGGATTTGATCATCATTTGTACGGTTTATTCAACAACTGTGTTGGATACAGGCTGGTTGGATATCTAACGGAAATATTTAGTTCAAACTTCAAACTACGGCTATAACTGTAAGCAAACTGCTGTCTTCGAGGGCAAACTGCTGAAGGAGGAAAAAAACAACATGGTTTACGGAACTTCTTTTCTTAGTCTTTTTCCAAAACTTTTAAATTAAATCAAGAAAGCATTATTCCATGACACCCCACCCCCTTAAACGTGACGGAAGTCAGTGAAGGGTAAGGTAAGACCTCAAACAGTACATCTTATGAACAAAGTGAATACAACTTGAACGATCTTCGTTGTTAATAAAGGAACAACAACAATAACAATAAAATATATATAATTGTATACATAAATATGAGCAAGTATTCAATACCTTAGAATCTCTAGAACAAGCAATATTTCAGACTGAGACTTAATTAACAGCCAGGAAAAGAGAGAGAGAGAGAAAAAAAAAATGCTAAACATGAATTTTCATCCCTAAACTTGGGTGATCTAAACCAAACATTCCCTATTCTGAAATCGTATTATAGTCCGGAAAAGTATCCAATGTCCAGTGTTCAAGTAGCGTTGATTAACAAATAAAGTATCGCAAACTATATCAAACCTGTTCACCGGAGGGGTAAACTACAGTTATAGACAGATCAAGGTCCATTAGTCCCATAAAGTCTTGTTAAACATCACACCTCTCCGTTCTCTTCATCAGAAGAATCAGTTTAGTTACGGGTCTCTTTGCAGTTGTCTTGTCCCCGTATCGGAGCTCGACGACACGCACTAGTTCATCTTTCCCTTTGAAGACCTGAACGAATTCAGCCATTCGCCAAGTTCCGCGCTTCTTGTCCTCGCCGATGACTAATACGACGTCTCCCACTTCTAGGTTCTCGGCTATGTGTCGGTTCTTTGGTCGAGGAAATAATTTGTGAATATAGTCCATCCATCTCATCCAGAACTTATCGACCATTGCATTACAAAGTTCTCTTCGCTTTCTGAAGTCCCCGTGGTACTGCTCGCAAGGAACGTCAGGACTTTGAAGATCTCCCCTTCCGATCAAGAAATGGTTTGGAGTGAGAGGAGGATGATCCAACGGCGAGGACGACACAGCAGTTAGTGGTCGATTGTTGATAAGTCCCGAAATCTGGCACAGGACAGTCTCCCATTCAGGAAAGGACAATCGATCTGCCTTCACGAGATGCCTCATGGCCTTCTTGACTTCTTGAACCATTCGCTCAACAGCACCCTGATGGTGAGGTCCGCCAGGTGGTCCAAATTTCCACTGGACCTTGAAACGGTTGCAGTGCTCCCTCAGCTCTGTTTGGTCCAGTCGTAGATTGAGCTCATTGATCTTGTTGTGCGCACCACGGAAACAGGTCCCGTTGTCACTAATGATTGTAGCAGGGGCTCCTCTAATGCTGACGAAACGGTCTAGGGCTTGAAGAAAAGCTTGTGTGGACAAGTCTTGCACACAGGTAAGATGCACAGCCCTGATGACCGCACACGTGAACACTGCACAGTAACCCTTACTTGTGGTATTGCGGTTCACCTTCACATTCACTGGTCCAAGGTAGTCAACCAGAGTTGTCTGAAATGGCGGTGAGTGGGGTTTCACGCGGGACTCTGGAAGATCAGCCATCTTCTGTTCCAGAGGTCTCCCTTTGTGCCTACGACAAATGGTGCATCGACGCACAACGTGTCTGGAGAGCTTTGTGTCACCGACGACCCAGTACCTCTTCCTCACCTCAGAAGCAGTTCTCAGCTGCCCCCCATGTAGAGCAAGGACGTGTGCATCTCTAACGATCAGCAAGCTGATGTGGTTGGCTCTGGGAAGAAGATAAGGATGACGAACATCGTACGATAACGGAGCATGACGAATACGACCTCCAACACGATACACCTTATCTTTATCATCGAAGAAGGGGTCTAAGCGCATGATGTTGTGGTCTTGAAAGTTGATATCCTTTTGAGCCACCCGGATCCAGTAGAGCTCGGCTTTCCTCAGGAATCCAACAGACGGCCACTGTGCTATCTGTTGTGTGAGTCTCTTGAGCCACTCCCTCTTGTGAACTGCCTTCAGGGAGAGCACTCGAGCTGTGATCATCTTGAGCTTGTTCCAACTGGAGAACTTTGTGGGGTCTACTAATGCAGTAGGATGCGTCACATCATAAACCTTGAGAGCGAAGGCTTTGGCATTACGTACATGGAATTTCTTCCTCTCAGGATCAGTGCTCTCGATAGGAATACTCTGCGGCGTCTGAGGCCAAGTTGTTCGTGGTTGCATGAGGTATGTTGGTCCCTCAGTGACTTTCATCATCGCCATGGCAGTGCAGCCCCTGGAGACAGCATCAATGGCGTTCAGTTCAGACGGGACAAATGCAATGTCTTGATGAGGATCAAACTCTGCAGTGATTTCACCTACCCTATAGGCCACAAATGAGCGGAAAGATTTTGACTGGCCCCGCAGCCAGCTGATGGCAGTTAAGCTATCTGTCCAAATCCTTGAGTAGGTGAGGTTGAACCGTAGAGCGTTCTTCAGGGTGATCATTAATCTTGATAACAGCAAAACTGCCTGGAGTTCTTTCCTCGGGATACTACTCTGCTTTAATGGAGTTAGTCTGGCCCTTGCAGCAACAAATGACAGCTGTGCCGTATCGTCTCTGGGGTCCGACCATCTTAACCATACCCCAATTCCCATGGCATCTTCTGAAGCGTCACTTGCTCCATGGAGTGATACGTCAGGTAGTGGTCTCTTCCCTCTGTATTTCTCTGGGATGAGACACCGTGGTATCTCAAGGGTAGATGCTTCCTCCAGATCTATGTTGATGCTATGCAACATAGCACACAGGTCAGGCCTCCCATCGAGGGGTGTATCCCAACCGACGTCTAACTGCCAAAGTTTCTGGAGAAGAATCTTCGGGCGGACAAGTAGTCCAGAGAGCATCCCAAAGACATCATAGTAGGATGCAGTTTGGGCCAAGATCTTACGTTTTGTAGGGATGGGGTCTCGTGACAACCTTACTTCTTTCACACTTAAGGTATCTCTTGAAAGATTCCAGCGGGTACCCAAGGCAGTGGCAAAATCAGCGTCTTCTGTTTCATCACAGACCTTCCTGGCATTAGATTGCCACTTCCTTATGTTGAACTTTCCCTTCTTCAGTGTCTCCGTCAGCTTCGATTTAAGCTCGAGGGCTTCTTCAACATTACTGACTGACTCGTTCAGATCGTCCATATAGAACTGCTCGACGATTACTCTCTGTAACTTGTCATCATCAGGTGCATGCTCACGAGCCACATGTCTAAGGGTGACGATTGCTGCAGTTGGGGAAGGTTTGTCCCCGAATGTGACGGTAGTGAGTTCATAGACATGGATGGGATGGTTCGGATTCTCTCTAAAGACGAACCTGTGGAATCGAGCATCCTCTGGCGAAAATCTTGATTGCCTGGAACATCTTTGAAATGTCCGCAATCACGCCCACTTCATTTTCACGGAACCGGAGAGCTACTTCGAAGAGATTGGAGTTGACATTCTCTCCTTTAATGAGACAGTCATTCAGGGAACGCCCTTGGAACTTCGCCTTGCCATCGTAAACGACACGGACTGGAGTTGTTTTTGAGTCTTTAACAACCCCAAAATGGGGAAGAAACCACATTCTCCTTCCTACATCCCTGTCTCGTTGTAACTCTTCCTGGGATACGAGTCGGGAGACTCCCCTTTTTAACTGGTCTCTCATTTGCTGGCAGTAGACTTCCCATTCGTTAGGTCGGTCTCGGAACTGGTTCTCTAGGCTCCTTTGCCTCTTAACTGCGTAGTCATAGTTGTCTGGTAGTTCATCTGGAGATCGCTTCCAGGGCAAGCGAACCTCATAAGAGCCATCTGGTAGTTGAATAACACTCTTCTGCATGGTTTCAGTAGCACCTTTCTCGTCATCAGAAGAGCATTTGCATTTCCTGGGTTCCAATCCCACTGTCTCTATGCCAATAAATTCTTCTAATGGGCCGACGGCTGACACATTGACATAGTTCAAGAGGTGGGCTGAGCTGGAAGACTTGCCTCCTTGGATGAACCAACCAAAGGGACTTTGAACAGCTACTGGCTCGTCTGGTTTGTCGCCAATAATGTAGTCTTCCCAAACCATCAGATGGGTATTTTCAACCCCGAGTAGTAGATCAATCGTTTCTGATGGGGCGATAGGAACTTCAATTTCTCTCAGATGATCATAGGTTTGGAGGTGTTCTGGCCGTACAATCTGTGCGTCACCACAGGGTTCATCGATTTCTGTGACAGTCAATGGGCAGGACCAGTTTCCTCGAAGATCCTCAATGTGACATTCCAAGATTCTGAGTTTCTTGGTGATCTTTCTACCTCCGACTAGGCTTAAGTCATGGTCTTGGTAGAAATCTGTACTTGTCTTAGGTAAGATTCCTTCTCTCAGGAGCGTAACCTGGCTACCACAGTCAAGCAGGATCCGCACCAAACGCCTGGTATTGCCGTGACGAATATAACCCATAACTGTAGGCAAGGTGCTCTGCAATCTACTGCTATCTCTATTGGTGACCGTTTTCACACTTGCTGAGGGGGTACTAGAGCGATCTGCATCACCGTTTGGATGTGGCTTGGTAGTGTGTCCGTAGATGACAGGGCAGATAGCAGAGAAGTGACGATCACTGCCACAGTTCTGGGACCTGCAAGGTGCTGCAAACTGACATGCATCGAGATCATAGGGATGCTTTCCCGCAACACAGTTATTATGACCACAACGCTGGCAAATGTTATTTCTTCTCATGATGTCATATTTCTCAGGAAGAGGCAAAGACCTAAACTTGTTGCACGTCTTCAGATAGTGAGTGCTAGAGTTAGGGTGAAGGGCACATTTAGGAACACCGGACTGCTTCCCTTTACTTTGACTCTGCTTAGGTGTATCGAATGTCGTAGCATTAGAGGCCTTTGAGGCTCTGTCACTCCTTGATGTTTGGTTGCGGTAGTCTTCAGGAGCAGACTTGACTTTCTCTATGAGGAGATATTGTCGATAAAGCCACTTCGTTAGACCTGACAGACTGTCATCTATGTTGTCATCTCTCACTCCTTTGTAGTAGTCCATGCGATGACTCTCTGGCAACTTCTGCTTGATCTGGCTTAACATGATCCTGCTATTGAGCTCACCAGATAAACCTACTGTTTCTGCTTGACATTCAAAGTTCTGAAGAATCTGGATAAAATGAGCCATAGCAGATGTACTGATCTTTCCCTTGTGTTCATAGGACTTCAGGCCATCGAGATCTCGAAGCAAGCTGTCAACCACCCTGTCTCTGTCACCAAAGCACTCATCAAGCATCTGCCATGCTCTTTGCACGTTAACACAGCTCTTGACCATGTTCCTTTCCTTTTGATTCTGCATAGCTTCTGTTAATTGAAAGAAGCACTCTATGTCTGATAAGTCTTGTGTACAATGATGGAACATGGACTTAAAATGTAGATAGTCTCTTATTTCACCACTGAAAGTAGGAAACTTTATCCTCGCCATCCTAGGAGCATGACTCGAACGGGCTGAGTTTTCTGATGAAGGACTCTGGTCCACTAGTGTGGGTTCTTCCTGTTGAACTTCTGGTGAAGTAGAAGTGTGTGGATCATCAAGTGTAGACTGAGGGTGGCGGTCAACAACCAGTCTTGCCCGAATCAACTTTTGGACAAAATCCATCTCACAATCTGTCATCCACTTTTCTTCCACTTCAAATTCTTCATCACTTTCTATTAACTGAGTCAACTCCGCGTGTTTCTCCTCAATCTTGGAGAATTGCTCCTCTGCCTTAGCGATGTATATCTTGAGCATTGAAACATCATCTTTGAGAAGGCTATCGATAGTTGACAATGTTCTTGTTAGCTGTCCCTTCAAGTTCCTTCTCGAAAGTTTCAATCCTTTGATGACATCAGCCATGGTTGGAACTTCGTAGACTACACGTAGTTGTTGAAGATGTTATGAAACGGTAAGAAACACGTTGCTGCAATTAATAAACGATGAACTGTGACACAGTCATGGATTTGATCATCATTTGTACGGTTTATTCAACAACTGTGTTGGATACAGGCTGGTTGGATATCTAACGGAAATATTTAGTTCAAACTTCAAACTACGGCTATAACTGTAAGCAAACTGCTGTCTTCGAGGGCAAACTGCTGAAGGAGGAAAAAAACAACATGGTTTACGGAACTTCTTTTCTTAGTCTTTTTCCAAAACTTTTAAATTAAATCAAGAAAGCATTATTCCATGACAATCAGCATTGGGTTAAAGACGCACTTAAAAGTGAACATGGTGAATTTGAATGAAAATTGTTTAACCAGATATATCTGGTTAGACAGGGCCAAGGAAAACATGAGAAAAATAATGGCATTTGAAATAAACTTTAAAATTGTAGGATTAAATTAAACTATTATCTTTCATTGGTTTTGCTCACATGCTGTTTAGTATTTGAAAAGAATGTGTAATAGAAGCGGTAGACATAAAAATAAAATTCAATTAAGCCATTAATTACAATTAACGAGAGAGTTAGGGAGAAAGGAGAGAGAGAGAGAGAGATAAAAAGAAGGGAGAGGTAGAGATGGGGAGAGAAATTGAACAGAAGAAGAAGAAGAAAATTTAGATACAAAGAGTGCAGGCAGAGAAGAGAGAGAGAGGAGAAGAAGAAGAAAAAAATCTCAAAAATCACTTCCAGAAGAGAATCCGAGATGAAAATAGAAGCGAAATAGAATGAGTGAATGTGGATATACTGAAGTTTGTACGGATGATGATGATGACAATGATAATTATGATGATGACAATGATACGATGATGACAATGATGATGATGATGATGATGATGATGATGATGATAATGATGATGATGATGATGACAATAATGATGATCATACTATGTGGATGACAAGGAGAAAGATAAGGATGAGCACGATGATGAAGATTATTATCCTATTTTTTGTTTCCGATGGTAATATAATTATGCAGAGGATAGTGATTGTGATGTTGACGACAACAACGGTGATGATGGTCATATTGATGATGACGATGATGAGGACAATGATATTGGTCAGGATGATAGTGATGGGGATTATGAGGATGATGGTCGTGATGATCACGACGATGATGTCGTTATGTTTTTAATCTATGGTGACGGACTTAGGCTTACAGGTGGGTGATATTAATGCAGAAAATATTGATGAACGAGAAGATAACCATCGCAGTGATGACGATTCTGACAAAATTTTGTCCTTGGGCCTTAAGGGGAAAAATTTCCCCCAATTTTTAGGGGCCGTCTAAAAACCCATCCTGACGGGAAAATTTGTCAGTTGTTGTGTTTTGGTATTATAGTCATACACCTTCCTTCTGACAAGGTTTGGCACATAATTATGTTAGATCGGTTGAAATCGACCCGACTTGGGGGCCCTTTTAGGGGGGCTCAGGGGGGCCAAATGTAAAATGGGGTGACTATTTCGGGAAAGGCTCCCAGACTATCATTCTTTATATTTCAGTTTGAAAGAATATCATACAAAAAAATCTTCATCGGTCATCCTAGGTTGATGAAATGCAAAAGAGCAGGGCCTTTTGAGGAGGAGGGGGAGGGGGAGGGGATTGGGGTGAGAAATATTCCTATGTTCTTCTGTTCACATGGCCTTCCATATCTCCTTTCCCCCTTTTTTTTTCTTCGCCATTCAATAGGGGGGGGGGTGGAGGGCACCCTCCATAGGTACGCTAAATTTTGCGATAGAGCTACGTATCATGAAATAAAGGACTTTAAAGTGACCTCGATTGGTCTAATGTAAAACGGCATTGTAAATCACAATAATTCCACTGCCATTCATACATAGAATTTGGCCAACTTGGTTTCAGTTGGGCACAACATGGCGTATATTCTCTTGTGCATGCTTGCCTAACAAAGCAAAAGGCGCCATATTGTTACCTACTGGAGCCGAGTTGGCCAGATTCTGTTTATAGATGGCTCTGAATAAGTCAATGATCTAATGCCCTCTACGTTTAATCAGGGAAATTTAAAGTAATGAAAATCGTTCACGCTCTTTGTAAATGAATATGTTCTACTGAAAGTCTACGGTATTTGAGAGAGTAAAACATTCTGTATAGAGAACAGTAAATGTATACTATGTACAAAAATATGGGAATTATGATTAAAACGATTATTTTACATGTCGAAGGCATATAGCAATGAATCATGCATGTAATATTTGTATCATGGTTTAAACTTTGATATTTTACAGGAGTCACAAGGACAAATAGGTATATAAGTTTTAACAGAAAAAAAGAGGGGGAGGGAGAGAAAGAGACAGAAAGTTTCTTCAGATTTTCACCTCCCCCCTCCAGGCCCTTGGGAACGAGTTTTTTTTACTGGGGGTGCTGTGAGCAGATTTTTTTTTTTTTCTAGGAATTATGGCGCCCGGGGCAAACTATGAATTTGCACCCTTACCCCCCCCCCCCCCCCCAAAATTTATCCATGTCATTGTACAAGCAAGGGAGCAAAGCGACCAAGCGGTAGATTTTTTTTTTTTTTTTTTTTTTCATTTCTCACCCACAAAGCGCAGTTTCTTATGCAATTTACCCAAGAAAATTTGCATGCTTTCAATGCGGGTAGAGATCCGAATTTCGAACATTGATAAACAGTTCTCTATTCACTTCCTTCTTAAATGGGGCGCAAAATTAATGGAAATCATTAAGAAATAGTCGAGGAATTTAGGAAGACAACCGAAGGTTGACACTTATTTGCAGTGATCAACCTTTGCAAAAGCGATTTTATTCACTTTATCCTAAAAATTGGGGCTTAAATTTGAACAAGAGGATGATGAAACTTACATGATAGCGAGCAAAGCAACGAGAATTATTCATCAATCATGAGCCCTTCAAAAACACCATAATTATCCTATACTGGGGAGCGAATTAACGAGATCTTGGAGCAACATTATGCGAGGAAGCAAAGTGACCGAGCTTCAGAAAAAGTTTTGCATTTCAAACCCTCCAAAAAAGTATTTCTGATGCATTTACCCTGTGGATTTGGGACGTACAATCGAGAATGATTGCAATTTTCCTCATTTTCTCCTCCTTTTCTTTCTCTTTTTTGCGTTTTTAATAATAATAATAATAATAGCTACATTTATATCGCGCACGTATCCATCCCAGGGGATGTTTAAGGCGCCTACAAAGTACCATTACCCTGGCTTTAGCCCAGCTGCCCTGAGGCGCTGAAAGCATTCACGGAATAAATTCCTACCAGGTACCCATTTACTACACCTGGGTGGAGAGTGGCAAATGTAGATTAATGTCTTGCCAAAGGACATTAGTGCCGCGGCGGGACTCGAACCGCGAACCATGAGATCCACAGTCCGGTGCCGTATCCACTAGACCACGACAATTCTACAGCCCCCTCCCTCCCCCTTCAAGTGTCGCCCGGGGCACATGTGCCCCTGTCCCCCGTAGATGCATCACTGATATTATTGCATTATTATCGCTAAGTCTTTTGCAAAGCCAAAATTTCGGCGGGGGGCGGGGGGGGGGGGGGGGGAGGGGTGTAGACCCTGGAATCAACGTTCCCTGCAAAGATACATTTATTTATTTATTTATTTGTTTATTTATTTCTGATATTTATACAGGGTAGCACATTTTCACCAATAGTGGTGGTTTTCCATGAGGCCCTGTTTGATAACAAAGATATCAAGTGTCCCACTGACAAACAATATAATTTCATTACAGCAACAAAACAAAACAAAATACAGAGGATATTTAATTATATGTACATATTATACTTAAAAGAAAATCATAAATTTCAGTAAAAAATCAAAGAAAAACAAGAAAAAATTCGTTGTTGATTTTGTTAATCAATGTTTGATTTTTCTCATTTTTAGGTTGAAAAACCCATCCAAGTGAGAGTTTATGCATTTATTTTGTACAGGAACAACATTAAGAGCTATAAATCGATTTAAATCAAATAAATCCATTTTTTTAAAGGCTGCAATATACACAATTTGCCTTATTGTAGTTAAATGTACATGGAAATCAGGAAGGAAATCCATTCTTAAACTTCACAAAATGTGTTGTCATAATTGTTTGTTCGAGAGTGCGAAGCAAAATAGGCTTTTTCTGTGTAAGTGCTCTCGGCCAAAAAAAACAAAAAAAATGAAATATCCCCACCCCTTTCCCATAGTTACACGATATTGCGAGGTAGCAAAGCGACCAAGGGGTAATTTTTAAGCCTAAATAAAGCAATTTCTTAGGCCTATCCCTTACAACAAAAAAAAAAAATAAAAAATAAAAAAAAAATCGCAAGCGAGCACTGCATCGAGACCGGTGGTCTTCTATTACCCACTTCTTCCTAAATGGGGCTCAATTAACGAAAATTCAGGATGTAGTCAAGGAATTTAGCTATGTAATATGTAAGGTTACAATTTCTGACAAATGGTAAACCTTCAAAATACTATCTTATACACTTATTCTATACTGTAATGGGAGCAATATAAAAAAAGAGACTGATAAGTAATAATAGAGAGAAAAAAAAATGAGAACAACATATTTTTTTCAATTTTGAACCTTTTTAAAATGCTGTTTATGTAGCCAATATTGGAGTGCGAAAATAAAGCAAAACATACGAGGGAGCAAAGCGACCTAGCTTTAGAACACTTTCGCATTTTGAACCTAAGAAAAATTCAATTTCTAATGCTCTTTACCCAGTGGATTTGGGGCGAATATTTCTTAAGCATAAGTTATTCCCTTTCTCTCCTTTGTGTTTTTTGCGCCCTGCTTTAATGCTTTAACTACAGCCTGGGGCAAGTGCCCCCATAGAAATCTGGGGGTGCTGCGCACCCCCTCAAAAAAACCCGGGGGTGCTTCAGCACCCCCAGCAACCCCGGCTCCCAGGGGCCTGCCCCCTCCCCTCCGACGACATGATTAAATAATTGTCAGTGGATGAAGTTTTAAACAGGAGTCTTTAATAATAGTTGTGAAACAAACAAGAAGGAAGAAGATGACCCCCTCCCCTCCTTCCCCCTAAAAAAAAAGTTCCTCTTTCTTTGCCGACAAAAATTGAAAACATAAATTGGGGGACGGGATTTTTAATTCTTTCTCTCTCCTGTTCTCTTTCTCTCTCTCTCTCTCTCTCTCTCTCTCTTCCTTCCCTTCCTCCGGCGATCCCCTTGGTAAGGCTGATAAACTTCAATATGGCGTCGACTAAGATGTAAAATGGTATTAGAAAAGAAGAAGATTGATGTGAAATTCACGTGCCCTTATACTTTTATTTTTTTTCTTTTACAACCATTTGAACAAATATAACCTTTGGTGCGTACCCGAGATGGGTCATGTCTAGACATTAAATAGTTTTTTGTATATTGTTTTTCGTTTAAAGAAACAGCACAATAGCAATACTAAGTTTTTGTTTCTTTTTTCTCTCTCTCTCTCTCTCTCTTTCCACAAGATATACGATTTGTGAACACGTTCAATGTAATATGACACTTCATTGGTGTGCATCGTGCATTCTGTGGCAAGTATTCAATTTCTTCAAAAGATCAGTCACAATCCTAAATATTGTTTTAATATTGCATGTGAAAATTGATATTTCATATGTCTTCATATAACGCATTCGAAGTAAAAAAAGAAAAAAGAAAAAAAGAAAGAACTGGTATATTAATCTTGCTTTTGCTTAACGTCATCAATACCAACATCCATTATCTTCATTTAAAAAATAAAAGATTCATGAAAAACCTGGCACGCGATAAAATTTTCAAATATTGATTGATCTGACTGATAACAGTAATTTTTTTCAAGCTGACAGAAGTCCATGCCAAGACGACAAAAGACATCGCTAAATATGATCGTCAACATTTAGGTCTGAAGAAAAGAGGCAACTCACAACAGCAGACGACATCTTCCAGCCAAGTATCGCCGATCTATCGACAGCAGATTTGATCAATTTCAGGATCAGTGCTTTTCGTGAAGATGGCGCGTTTTTCTGTTTTGCTGCTTTTTGTAGCGCTATATTACGTAAGCAATAGCAAAGGCAGGTCCACTTACGAACTCGTCGACCAAGTAGGGTAGGTACATTTTGATTTTTTTAAACCTATTAAACACTTTTGAAAATGAGGTATCCAGTTTAATTATTAACAATGATAAAGACAACCAGGTAAAGGATATAGTTGGTAAGGTAGAACATCTCTTTCTCTTTTCTTGTTTCTTCCATCGTGACTGCTTCTTTTTCTTCATGATTCTATTTCTTCATTATTCGTCTTAATTTTCTTTCCTTCTTTATATCTCACAATGCAGGGAAGAAGCTACAAACAAGTTGATTTTAGTGTATCAATGGGCACCCTCTCATTGTATGGAGGTAGGGTTGATTTCTTCGTTAGTTATGTGCACTCAGCCCCCCCCCCCCTCCCCCGGGGGGGGGGGGCACTCAGGTATATTGGTGTACACATGCGTGTCCATGGATTTACAAAATGCCCCCTAAACAAGTTTCATACTTTGGTGAAAAGACACCCCTTAACAAGGATTTCGCGTGCTTTTTTTTCGTAAAAATTACCCCTTAACGAGGATTTCGCGTGTTTTTTCATAAAAATTACCCCCCTAAACAGGTTTGATTGAAATATCACCCCCTAAACAAGTTTGTCTTAAATATTTCTCCCTAAACAAGATTAACTTAACCAACATAAAAAATACACCACTTGAATTCAAGATCACCTTTTGCAAACTGACATATTCTTCACCTTCGGTGGATAAATTCTTCACACCATACCGCTGCGCTAGGCCGGTGTTGTTGGCGTTGTTAGACGTCCAGCTCCGGGCGGAAAACTCAACTCCCGGGTCAACTCCCTAGGTTCCTGTAATTGAGATCAAACACCAGTTTTTCTGCGCACGCCACCGTTCAAAGGGCGTTCAAGTTCCTGAAAACCGGACTAAAAATGTTTTTTTTTCGTACCATTGCCGCCGGAATGAAAATGACCCCCTAAACGCGTTTGGCCGCATTCCGTTCAGCACCCCCTTTTTGTTGAAAATCGGCGTTTTCGGACCCCTTAACACGTAACGCGCGTTACGCGTCCTGCCAAAAAGACCCCTTTTTACGCGTTTTTTTGGACGCGCATGTGTACACCAATATACCTGAGTGGCCCCCCGGAACTCAGCCGTCCAAGCCATGTCCTATTTTATGCCAGTAAATATAGATCTCCATAAATCAAATGCGTCCCAGTCCAACTGCCCAAAAAGGGCTCATCTAAAGTGCTGATGATCTCTCTCTTTATCCACATACCAAACGTATTGATCTGATGTGTAACAATTATTTTATATGATTATTTTTCTTTCAACCATGTCCTGACCTTTGATGCAATAATTTACGAGAATTTCCCTTTTTCCGGACCTATTTCCACTAAATGTGTTCATTGGTCAGAACTATCACAAGTATTATGTTGTGATCAATTTTGTTCAATTTTGTTTAACTGTTATCAAGACAGAGATTTTTTGTGTTGGAAGATCACAATATAATGATATATAACTATTCATATCTAATGACAACTCTACAAAATGTAATGTATTCTAAAGTACAATGTCTACGCAAATCCTAATTTGTTATAGAATATTTTATTCTTGATTAAATCAGACGTCAGTTTCATCATTTAGCCTAAAAGGGTGAAATCTGATTGTTGTTAAAGTAGAACTCTATTGATTTCAAATATTTATTTAATTCTTATTATTGCGTAGATGAAGCTTAATAGATTAAACAAAGTTATCCGAATTCAACTCATGGAAACATTTGAAATAATGATTATTTACCAATTCTAAAGTGAGAAATTCAGCCCCGCTATAGCACCTGAAGAGCTCTTCGAACGCTGCTGAGATATGTGAAGCTATGGTCACAAATCAGGGCGGCGACCGACCGATGTGTAGCATGTTTTGTTGTTGTTGTTGTTGATTTGATGGCGATATCCATCGATTTCGATGATTTACGCCAGGCTGGTTGTTAGAGGGTGACATTGCCCTCTCATCTGTTCTTGCTCTCTCGTAATATGAGCGGCTCGGGCGCCGCTGGAATTGAGGCATCGCCCAACGATTTTTGGAGAAGTCGAGCTTGCTGTAAAGCCCTATTGATTTCCCGTCGGTCGCAGGTGGATTTTAGGTCAAAACTTCTCAAAATCTTCTCCGCGCGGCGTCCGAGCAGTAACCGAATGATGACCCACCGATTCCCTGGACGATCTTCCACTGGCCACCGGCCAATTTTTAAGAAATCGCCCGGCGGCCTGCAGGTGATCGACGGGGCATCTGCAGGTGTCCCATAGGCGTACCGGCGGCGCCCGCCGGTCTTCGCCGGGAATTTCTCTCGAGCGACCTGGGTATATATGTGACTGCGCCTTGGCCATCAACGACAACGCTTTTGCTCTGCATCTGAGAGGTCAACGAGGTCTGCGATGCCTTTGATTCCACCTCAACGACTACGACAGCGAGATCCACAAGCCTATCACTTTTCCCGGCTGAGGGAGAGGATGGCTTATGAAAACTTCAGCGGCGACCGAGCGATGCCCTAAAAAGCAGCTGGCAAAATTGGCTAAAAACTCGCTGCCCGGCCGCCGAGCAGGCTGATTTTCTGGGATGTGACCATAGCTTAAGTCGATTTGTAGCCTGCTCGGGCGCCGTTGGAATTTAGGCATCGCCCAACGATTTTTGGAGAAGTCGAGAGGGTTGTAAAGCCCCAGTGATGCCCTGTCGATTTCCCTTCGGTCGCCGGTCGATTTTAGGTCAAAACTCGGCGAAATCGAGTGCCCGAATGATGACCCACCGATTCCCTGACGATCTTCCACCGGCCACCGGCCGATTTTTAAGAAATCGCCCTTGATCGGCGGGGCATCTGCAGGTGTCCCGTAGGCGTACCGGCCATGCCGGCGGTGGCCCGCCGGTCTCCACCGGGGATTTCTCTCGAGCGACATGGGTATATGTGACTGCGCCTTGGCCATCAACAGCTTTTGGCCTTTTTATTGAATGAAACCTTATAGGATAAAAACAGGGCCTACTTGATAATTTTCTTGTGGAGCGCACTGAGCAGCGCCTTTTATATAGCCGGGCAGCCACGGGAAATCAAGCAGGCGCCTCCCGACCGCCGGTCTATTTTGAACTCGCCGGTCGGTCACCGACCGGTGACCCACCGATCTCCCAGCGGCGACCAGGCGGCGACCGCTAGACAGCCTTTGATCTAACGGCTTCGATTTTTTAAACCTAAATCGCTCGGCGGCGACCGCTCGATTAGGTCGGCGCCCCGGGTCCTTCCCAGAGATGAACCGCAGCAGTGTAACATTATAACCTTTATTTCATTAGTCTTTACCGATGTTATAGTAAAAGTATGACTATGATTTATCCTTCTTTGTTTAGTTCGGAAGGTTTGTGTTTGAAATGGTTGATATTGTTATGTTGTTGACATACAGGATATACAAGGAAACTATCCTCTATTAAATCGCAAGTAACCGCAAAAACGATTTTGTTTCTTTTTGTCACTGTGAAAGTAATGGAATTTCACATATCATATCTCTTAAAGCTGGTATTTCAATTTAGTCATTTTGCATATGATCCTAACGTTTTCACGGTTTAACCCAAATCCGGCACAAGTGAGTTTTTACTTGTGATTTTCAAAATGCTGCTGCTCGGTAAAGCATGTACGGATGGATGCCATCAAAGTATCATTTAAAAGCATAATACTTTTAGCTTATGGAAAATAGATAATCATTGTCATAGAGCACACAGTGTGGTTACAATAACCCTTTGTTTTAGGGTTTCGTTATTTCTGGGACGCACTGTATTAACATCATCTAGTTATTTCGATATTCCAAAGAGAGTTGTTTTGCTACATATTTTCATCCCCTCATATTCAAGCACCAGATATCCAGTCACATCCCGTCTACTGCTGCGAAGATATGGACCATACACGGTCTGTGGTAAGTCGATCTTCCTGCTCAGGAGGAAAATAAAGTCATTAATTAGGTGCTCAATGTGCTTTTGGACGAAATATGTTCAACTCGGGTGTTTTTAGTCAATTTGCATCTAGTTATTACGATATTCAAAGAGAGTTGTTTTGCTACATATTTTCATCCCCTCACATTCAAGCACGAGAGATCCTGTCACATCCCGTCTACTGCTGCGAAGATATGGACCATACACGGTCTGTGGTAAGTCGATCTTCCTGCTCAGGAAGAAATTAAAGTCATTAATTAGGTGCTCAATATGCTTTTGGGCGAAATATGTTCAACTCGGGTGATTTTTAGTCAATTTGCAGTAAAAATTTATCTCTATTGGGGTGAATATTACCTAAGGTGGGCATAAAATTGCCCATAGATTAGTCGGACATTTATAATTATACCCTCATGTTGGACAAAATGTTTATCCAACATTTCTTACAGTGTATCTGCATACTCCAAGAGTGACTTTTGGACGAAAAACACTTCTGAAAAATTATAATATGTGCCTTGTCATAGATTTTTCAGACTAGCCCCTAGCCCCCCCCCCATCCCCCCTCCCCCATCCTCGACCAGAGAATATATACTGGATCGGCCACTGAGCAGACACATGCTGCATATCTCGTGAAATGTGACATAATACACAAAGAAATAATACTTAGATATAAATTTTCTGAGGAAGCCCATTTCAGAGAGAGAAAGAGAGAGAGAAGGGGGGGGGGGAGGGAGAATGAGAGAGAGGGTAAAGTTCTATATTGAATATGCTGCATTAAAGAAATATATATTGTAAGCCGATATGGACAAATCAGCTGTAAAATGATTACTTTTAAAAAGGGGAAGTCCAACCTGGTATTTAGTCGATTTGAATAAAAGCAGCAAATGAGATAAATATATTAGTGAAAGTTTGAGCAAAATCCGATAAGAAATAAGAAAGTTATGGATTTTTAAAGTTGTAATCAACCACACACAAAATCAGCAACTCCGTGACGTATCTTGCTAGGTCCTCTCCAATTTGCTCTGTACAGAAAATTTCATAAATTTTAATTTTCTTAGTTGTTGATGAAGAAATATATTTGTTTCATATAGGTTATGTGTAAACACATATGTACAATGATTATATCTAGAGTGCATGTATGATTCAATATTTTCTTTAGAAAAAATAGAAATTTATGTTGTTGTTTTGTTTTTGTTTTTGATTTTTTTTTTGTACAAAGCAAATGGGAGAGAACCTCGCAAGATACGTCACGGAGTTGCCAATTTGTGTTTGATTGATGTCTGGTTACAATTCACAACTTTCTTATTCTTATTGGATTTTGCTCAAACTGTCATTGATCTGTTTCTTTATTTTTTCTGCTTCTTTTAAAACAAACTTGATATCAGGGTGGACTTCCCCTTTAAGGCTGGCGTCCACTAGAGCGCCGACAACATTAGGAAGGGTTGCGGAAGCAAATTTTGTCATTTCGGCATTCGTTCCGCGTCAGACGCGGAAAAATTATGCAAATTATTGTTTCCTGAGACATTATTAAGAATGTCAACACATTGACTGCAGTCAGTCCTAGGAGTGTCCTAGGAATCATTCAGGAATGTCCCGAAATGCCGCGGAAAATGCTGATCGTGGCAGGACAGTGCGGACACATCTAGGATCACACCAGGAGTGGTAAAATTACGGACAAGGACAATCCTGAAACATTCTGCGTGGCTTCCGCTTGCCTTCGCGAAGCTTCCGGCACCGCGGAAGCTTTCAGGAGCGTTTCCGGAGAATGCGGAAGTGTTAAAGAAAGGCAGGATGTCCTGACGATGTCCGGACGACAATGCGGACAAGTTGCCGAAGGTGTCAGGAAGTTCATTTCCGCGTCCAAATTTTGGTCGAGACCAAAATTTGGACGCGGAAATTTTGCTCTCTCCTGAAGGTGCGGAAACGCTGGGAAGTGTTCAGGAATGGTGAAGACAGTGAACGGAGCCTTTCAAGAATATGCGGAGAGCTTGCTGAATGAATGCGGAATGACTAATCTTGCATTCCGCGTCTTGTCCGCGCCCTAGTGGACGCCTAGTCTTAGAAACATTCCATGAAGGCTTTATCTTAAATTAATTTCTTTAATATCTCTGGGGATTTTTAATCCAGTTTTTACGATATTATCAGTAATATAATACCTACACATCAGTTTGTATGTCCCGGACTATCATTTTATTCCAGGCCTTTCAACAATAAAGCGTCGAACAAACCATTGAATTGCCCGGGACACTACAACAGATCAGTCATCAGTGTAAGTTATTGTCTCTTGCTCAAGATCTCTCTTTTCGCCTTGCCCACTTTGTTTCAAAGCCCGGTTCACACGAGGCGTCATTTCGATTACGTCAGTTCCTGTGCTAATCGAGCCTGTGAAAGCAATTATGCCATACGCCAGTTATTAAAAGTATTGTCTGTACTGTTCAATTTGCTTATCCGGACAACTACCCCCTGGGCAATTACCCCCCTGACAACTACCCCCTAGACAACTACCCCTAGGACAATTACCCCCTGGACAACTCCCCCCCCCGGAAAATTACCCCTAAGACAACTACCCCGGATAACTACCCACTAGACAATCCCCCCCCCCCCCGGATTCTGGGGCAGTTGTTCGGGGGGGGGGGGGTATCGGGGTAATCGTCATGGGGGGGGGGGGAGGAATCGAGGTAAGCGTCTTTTTAATGGGGGTATTTTTTTTTCCTGCGGGGGGATTGTCCGGGGGTTATTGTCCTGGGGGTAGTGGCCTGGGGTTAGTTGTCCGGGGGGGTAGTTGTTTAGGGGGTAGTTGTCCGGGGGTAGTTGTCCGGGGGTCGTTTTCCAGGGGGTAGTTAGCCTAGAATCTTCATTTTGCAATCACTTTTTTCATGATGCGCAAAAGACCGTTCCAGTCACTGACGCGATCCTGACGTCAGCAAATGACGCCTCGTGTGAGCCAGGCTTAAGTTATCATCACTGATGAAAAAAAAAATAATAGAATAAATGACTTTATACTTGGTGTAAAAAGAATAATTCGATACATTTATCTGCAATAACGCAGGGTGTTCAGATCCAATTCAGGAATAACTTATTTTGAAATTCTAATGGTATTACATTGTAAGCGGCTGTAACATTGTATCCAATAATCCAATGTATAATCGATGTATACTGTGGGGTTTTGTAATCATCAAAGTGATAAGAAATCGACTCAGTCTTGATGAAAGCACTGTATAGGTATATGAGACTACACACACATGTGACATAACAGTTTGGTCCAAACTTTTCAGCCATTTCTGCGTAATATTTCGAATATGAGAGCATTAGAAGAGCAATCCTTTTCAGGGGACATTTCTACTGTGATTTTCTTCAACATTCAGTGGGGGACTAGCCCTATAATTAGTGAGCGATTGTCCATTGAGTTGACCCCCTTTGACCTCGCCAGTTCTTGCATTTTCCCACAACTTACGTGAAGTTGTTCACAAATGCAAGCTGAAAAATAATGTATTAAACGCCACTTTTTGTAAACATAAAGTTCGAAAAATGATTAAATGCAGATGTATCTTTCACAAAAATACTACACAATCAAAGCTCGACCAATGGAAAATATGAAATTTTAGCGATATTACTTCGGTTACAAATAGGAAATTTTACCTCTTAAACTTTTCCTAAAATTCCTCATTTCGGCTAGATTCGCAAGAAAATCACTGTCATGAATAATTTTATTGTACATTTTTCTACAATCGTATGGTATTTACTTGAGGTGAATTTTCCGCATAGAGTTGTGTCAGAAAAAAAAGGATCTCGGTGTCAGATCGCCGAGGCTGACATAACAGAAAAATATTACAACCTCGTCCCACGAAATCTGTTAAACAGGGGACGCATGCATATTTGCTTTCCGGACTTTTGTTTTAGACCAGATGTTTGAGGATATAAAATCATTCTAATGAATTTCAGGTAGAAGTAATTCATATGTAGCCTATAGTTACCTACATTCACTCAAACTCTAGGAAAATCCCATTAATAACAGTCTAAGCTCCATTTACAGGTTAGTTTTCCAGTTTCCACTCGAAAAATATTCAAATCATTCATAAAGTTTCATTGTCATTTTTTCCCTTTAAAATATTTCTTATAACTTTCTTCCTGAAGTATTGTCTATCACATGGACCTTGTTTGGCCAGAGGTATAAGATTTATATGGCTACAAAAGACAATAAACTGTTTTCATTTCTTGCTGATCTCGACGCTAGAAGCAACACCCCCGAATTTTCACTCGCCAATACCCTTACATAATAATAGGGGGTCGGGGTTGCTCGGCCGTAGTGCAGACTCGGCATCGCGCAGCTTCATAACAGACCTTCAATAAAGTCTTACCTTTTATGTTTTGTAGAGTTAAACCTCAAAAGATTTTATCATTATCCCTCCAGTAACTATTTTACACATTCTAATCAACTTATCCTGAAAATTGTTGGTTTTAAAGATCACTCAATGCAAAAATTCTTACAAGTATTTGCGATCACTTCAGCTCTCTTGGCTAACTCGATTTTGCGCTGAGTGCGAAATATCCCTAGCATAGTGCGGAGTTACCCTGGATCCTTTCAAAATGGCCCCGCTCTCGAAGTGAGCGGCACAAACCTATGGCACAAACATACTTGAGGGCTGAGCTCACAGAACTCCTAAAGACGTAGAAGGCTCGTGCGGGTGCGAAATTGTAGCCATCGCACGTACGTGATCACGTGATATCCGCCATCTTGGTTAGTCCTTCGCTCCACAGAACTCCTAAAGACGCTGAGCTCGGTGCGCGAGTGCTCCATGGGCCATGCGCATGCGCAATCCATGAATGAGCTGACTACGGCTGACTCATGAATATCGTATGTGCAGATCGTGAATTTGGCATCACTGCGCATAATTTGTTGCTCTAAATTGCTGCAAGATATCGTGTGAAAAAGACGTAGTATCTCTGCAAAGAAAGAAGTCGCATCAGCGAAACTTTGTCTAAATAAGGAATACTAGTATACACCCCCGAATAAGGAAATGATGTTTCATGAATATTTATGTAGGGGTAGACTTGTGTAAAAAAAAATTTAAAGGGTGACTAAATTAGAGAGAAAAAAGGTGCTGTTTCCATGTATTTTTGCATTCAAATCACGAATCTGGCAATTGATTGTCAAAATTATGTCTCGTTTTGGCGAAAAAGGGGGAAAAGTAGAGGTTTGGGGACCGTTCCTTAAAACTCGTGAGCTGATTGGCTAATTGACGTCACACCCCCAAGTGACGTATGAAGAGTAAGAGGCACAAGATCTGCAGGCTGCGGCAATGTAACATTGTACACACAGTACGGTATTTGACCCCTCTGTTCAACGGACAATTTATGAAAAAGGGAAATTAATCAATACAGTCTACGGAGTGAATAATTATTATCAATATATTTTCTTTAAGATCAGTGAACACTTTTGCCCAAATATACAGCTCTTGTTTTGTTTTTTAAACTTTTCTTTGAACAATGTTCTCATCCATCTGAGCTTGCCGAACGATGGTTTTGCATTGGTCATAAACGTGTACACTCTTAAAATGTTGGGTAAA
The DNA here is from genome assembly GCA_025618425.1 of Heliocidaris tuberculata. NCBI lineage: Eukaryota > Metazoa > Echinodermata > Echinoidea > Camarodonta > Echinometridae > Heliocidaris > Heliocidaris tuberculata. The sequence continues at coordinate 6,271,755 of CM046837.1, forward strand.
TTTAGTTGGGTAACTGCTGGTTGGTTAAAAATATTCCCAATTCTGGGCTATTATTAACCAACTGGACACTCGAGTGGTGTAACCAATATTGGTCAATACTTTTTACCTAAATATTGGGCATATATTTACCAACAGTATTTTGTAATTATGGGTTGGGTACTTGTTGCCCTGTAGTTGTGTAATTTTGTCACATTTCCTTTGCCAGTTGGGTAAATTTTGTTGGGTAACTGATGGTTGGTTAGAAATTCGCTTTTGCCCAACTTGTGGTAAATATTTTTACCCAATATTGGGGAAAACACTTATATGAATATTCATGAATTTTTAGTAGCGTATGGTTTGGGGTGGCCCGATTTGCTAACTGTCACCGAATGCATAAAAAAATATAAGGGGTATATAAGAGCTTGCACTAGTTTGCACTAACTGGTTAGGATAGGACTAGGATAGGATAGGTTAAGATATAGGATAGGATAGCTTAAAATAGGATAGGTTAGGATTGATTAGGTTAAGACCCAGAAGGACGTAACATGCAGATTTAATTTTTTTTTACCTAGGTTGGAGGAAAAAGGAAACAATAAATTGGGCAACTGAATTTGCCCAACCACATGATATTTGTTACCAAACAGCTGAACAAATAGAGGGTTGGGCAATCCTATTGGGTAAGATTGGTTGGGCAATAATTACCCAACTGAGAATATAACCAACAGTTGGGCAATTGTGGAGTTGGGTAAAATCTAATGGGTCACCAACTGATGGGCAATTTAATTTGCCCAACAACATAGTAAATGGATTGCCCAACATCAGTTGGGCAAATTTTAACCAAAAGTTGTGTGGACAGTATGTTGCCCAGTGTTGGTTAAAAATTGGGCATTTTTTTGCCCAACTTTTTTAAGAGTGTACACAGCCGTTTTATGCGTCTGTGCAATGTAGTACACATCTTTAGTACGGCAACTATGTTCCCCCTCGTACTAAGCGACTGGTGAACGCTTTTGTTTGGTTTGTTTTTACTTCGCTTTACATGTACTACGGTAGTACTGACTTAGATTTTTGGCTGAATTCTTCGAGTAACTTAGAGAGATGGATAGTGATCGCGAGTCCGATTTGGAGGACTTTTTTGAGCCAGATACGAACTCTGATTTATCAGATGATTTATCGATCCCGAAAGAGAAGAAGCTCAAGTGCAGTGGCAAGGGGAATTCGACCATAATGTTTGAACCCCTCGCAGAAGACGCGCCAGGGCATGGTGAAGGGGTCGCGGGGGAAGGGGCCGCGGGTGAAGCTGCTGCAGCTGCTGGAGAAGAAAAGTGATCACTGCAAATTGTACTCCACTCGCTTGGTCCTTGCCACTCTGCCCGCGTGAGCATACCTTTGCGACCCACAATTTCCGTAGATTTTCATCTTTAGGAAAATGATGTACTTAGGCTTACATCATCTTTAGGGGTCTTGCTACAGCCCGCAACTATACACCGATTTGGCATTATTGATGAAATTGTGTCCCAAAATCAAAGTTATTGTGATGAATTAAACACACGAAAATATGCGATGCAAATGGTCGATGCGGTGAATGTCATGCTTGGCACCGGGCTGGGCCTGCCGGGGCCTGCGGGCGCGCACGGTATATAGGTTGGTGGAATATTTTCCCTTACTTCTCGTACGTCACAGATCACGTGATCATGATGTCGCTCGATGGGTTTTTTTAGGGGCGGGGCTTATGACTGTGTAAATCAGCAAAAATGTACTTTTCAAATGATTATGAAATACGACTGAGTGCATAAAAAAGTGTGTGATAGATATTTTTTGGCTCCTGATGACTCCTTCCTACGAAAAATGGGCAATTATTTTTTTAATTTAGTCACCCTTTAAAAAAAAATAGACACGTAGTTTTTTGACGTTTTCATTTCAAAATGTTGCTATAACTCGACAAAACAGTCATCATATTTCACGATTTTTTTCAGACAATCATTTATAACTACAAATTAGTTCATGTGGGAAGTTTTAGCTCATAAATCGCCAAAATAGAGGCGCAAATTAAAGTTCCTTGTTTTGCCATTGTGATAACCGCATGCACGCACTGAGCTAGAAGTCCGTTGGTAATTCAAAACAAACCAGGGGTTAATGAGATGCAAATTGTACCGTATCGCTAGGCCTGCATTGACACAAAAAGAATGAAAAAGCTTACCGTAAGCTTAATTTGAAATTATGTTCACCTTTGCAGAACTCAACCTTCTTTTTATTTTCTTCCAAATCTTCTTTAGGGTGCATTGCTTACTGAGATGAACAGAAAATGGCCCAGTTTCGAGAGAAGAAGATCGAACGAAATTTTCTGGTAAGTACATTGAATGTCTTGAGAAAATGATGTGGGACAAAAGAATAAAGTGCACGATTAAGTGGAAGGGGAGGGGGAGAGGGAGAATGGAGGTGAAGAGAGAGACAGAGATGGATAGATAGATAGATATATAGATAGAGAGACAGAGACAGAGTTGGATATAGTGAAGGACAAATGATAGTGTAAGCATCATCTCTTGCAGTTTTAGCAACGAATAAGTTGCTTTTTCAAATATTTAAGTTATTTTTTTTTTCTTTAAGTTAATGCATTTTGTGTGGGTGGTCTTAAAATGGTCTTTTGAAAAATAATGTAAAACTGTCCTCTCTCTAAAATCTATTTTTCCAACCAGGAAAGATGAATATATCAAGCATGGAACATGCCTTAGCGACATACCAACACTGAACTCCCAACTCAAGTACTTCAAAGAGACACTAAATCTGTATGACAGATACGATATCAAAGAGTGAGTACGTATAGAAATTAACACTAAAAAGTGTTTGCTATACTGAAAACGTTTAAATCAAACATGAGCAATGAAAATTGCCTATTAAAATTCGTGACTTATTCATCTAAAAAATGCCGCTAACTTATCTGAATGGAGTAAGGGTGACAATTTGCACCTTGATAATTTTCCGACTAAGACAAAAATAACAACTTAAAGGGAAATCCAACCCTAATGGCAAGTTGCTTTGAAAGAAAGAGGAAAAATCAGAGAAGCAGATAAGCGAAAGTTTGAATAAAATCGGACAAGCAATAAGAAAGTTATGAATTTTTGAAAGTTGTAATCACTATACATAATGGGAATTTCAAATTAGCCGAATAGGTAATGTCACTGTGATGTAGCTGTGGACAACTCCCCCATTCGCTCCAACACAAAAAATGACTAAAATGTCACCTTTTTTCAAAATGTATTACTCAGTAGGATCTGTTTCTTTCATGAGGGCCTATAACCATATGCTATCTCCAATATATTTTGAGTACTGCCCCCAGGGGAAAAGGCACTTTGGAGAAAAACGGAAATTAATTTCATTTTAGTGTAAGTAACAAATGGGAGAGTTGTCCAGAAAAATGTCACAATCGAATCACCAAATTTCCAATTTGAGATTCGCATAGATGTAGTGATCTCATTTTTTCAAACATCCATAACTTTCTTAGTCCTTGTCCGATTTCTTTCAAACTTTCACCATCCTGTTTTTGTTATTTTTCTGCTTTCACACAAATCATCTCATTACCAAGGTTGGATATTCTGTACATTCGATAGCACACCCCAGAAATTGATAAACATAGGGGGGGGGGGGGGATGCGCATGCTTGCAAGTTGTAATGATTTTTTTTGCGGGCCTTCAAACGGGGATGGAGTGTCCAAACCGATGCTGGATACGCAAGTGATCTGAAAGAAATAATTTCACTATCTTCTACGCAGGATACTGGCAAGCAAGGGCAAAGACGCTGTACTACCCGGTTCGAAGCAGTATCCACTGTTCTATATAACATCAGCACTGAGAAACGGGATAGGCGCCAATCCAGATGTCTATTGTTTGGTTAGTATGTGGAGATATATATCTGTATATACACGTTTTTTAAATGACAACTCATAGAGATCTTTGTTTTTGAAATATAAAAGCAAAAACGCTATAGATAGAAGATAAATCTATCATCAAGATCATTATTCTGTACACTCAAAGTATAGAAGACATGGTGTTAGTAAATATTATAGGACGAGAAAAAACCCACAATAACAAGAATGTAAAAAAAACTTCCAAAGTATAGTGCCCCTTACCCATTAGTAATATATTCACTGTTTAAAGTGTTTTCCCTCCTAAATCAAAGTAAATAATAGTCACAGAACAGACTCCACTCAAAATAGACATAACGGGGGTACATACCCCATCAAATGGCGATAGGAAGGAGGGGGAAGAGAGAGAGAGAGAGAGAGAGAGAGAGAGAGAGAGAGAGAGAAGAGAGAAATAAAGGGTGGGAAAAGGAACGAGGATCCCGATCCCACACCTTCCCCATTGGGAAGCCTTATTCATCAATCTATGACCGGTGGCTTCCTCAGTGGCTGGGCCCATGCCACGCACCTGAAGGGGAGCGTGGATGAAGTCATATGGATGAAGCGTTCATGCCTTGATAGGAAATTGATGCCGAGCATGACTGTGGGAACACCGTGGTATATTAATGAAGGCTCTTGACTATTATTCGAGAGGTCCCGGGTTCGATCCTCGGTCGATGCTTACATCCTTGGACAAGGTGTTTCATCCACATTTGTCTCTCTCCACCCAGGTACTAAATGGGTACCCGGGAGTGCTTGATAATAATAATTGTAGGGCCCTCAGGAAGAATAGTGTATAATGCTGAAGAAGCTTCTCTGGGTATATAAGATTATATTATTATTATTATTATTATTATTATTATTATTATTATTATTATTATTATCGATTTGTCCACAACCTAATGCTCAGTTGGTAAATTAAGAAGTAACCGGATTTCATCCAGAAATCTAGGGTTAGTCTTTGTTTCAACAAGTCCTCATCTTATTCGTAATTCTCCTTTTCAATCTAGTCCATGACCTTTCGCAGAATATGAGCTGTCCCGAGCAGGCTTGCTTTCTGTATGGTTTCAAACGATACGTCGACTCCTAGATCAGCCAGGAAGCTCTCATGTCTTGTCACTGCTCCCAAGGCTCCGATCACTGTTGGTATGACTTTCGTCTTCACCTTCCATATCCTTCTTAGTTCCCATGCCAGGTCGTTGTACTTTTGTATCTTTTCTTCCTCCTTGCTCCACGTCCTGCAGTCTCCAGGAATTGCAATGTCTATGATGAGACATTCCTTGTCCTTCTTTTTCGTTAGAATGATGTCTGGTCTTCTAGCCTGTATAACCTTGTCTGTTTGGATGTTGAAGTCCCACAGAAGTTTTACATCTTCATTCTCGATCACGGGATCCGCCCTGTGATCGTACCATTTTTCTGCATGCGGTAGTTCATACTTCTTCGCCAGACCCCAATGGACTGCAGCAGCCACTCTATCATGCCTTCCCTTGTACTCTGTCTGTGCCATTTTACTGCATTCACTCACAAGATGCATTACCGTTTCATCTTTGCTATGGCACATTCTGCATGATGGTGATGTTTCCTGTTTCTCAATTTTTGCTTTCCTGTAGTTTGTTCTCAAAGCCTGGTCCTGAGCAGCAACTAACAAACTTTCAGTCTCCCTTTTCAGGTTTCCTCTTTTCAACCACTGCCAACTCTCTGGTGCCGCAAATTCCTCTGTCTGTCTTAGATGTTGTCCGTGCATCACCTTTCCTTTCCATCCTTCAAGTCTCCCATTTCTCTGATCAGCCTTGAGCTGTTTTGCTGTCAAGTCTTTTCCTTTCTTCATAGACCCTTTAATGGCAGTCATAATTTCATCCATCTTTCCATCAATATAGCAGTATAAGCTCTGTTCTTCATACCTTACAGTTTCCTCTACTCCCATGAGTCCGCGTCCTCCGTGCTCTCTTGGCGCATATAGCCTATCTACATCAGACTTGGGGTGGAACATCCCATGCATAGTCAACAATTTCCTTGTTTTTCTGTCCAAAGTATCCAGCTCCTGTTGGTTCCAGTCTACTATGCCTGCAGCGTACCTCAACAGGGCCACTGCCCATGTATTGATAGCTTTGACTATGTTTCCTGCATTGAGTTTAGATTTGAGCACCTTTCGAACTCTTCTGATGTATTCGGCTTCAATCTTCTTCTTCATAGCTTGGTGTTTCACCCGATCTGCCTCTAGTACTCCTAGATATTTGTAAGTATCGTCTGCTCCCATTGCTCTGATCTCTTCACCATTTGGCATTCTGAAGCTGCTACCATTGATTTGTTTACCTCTCTGTAGAGTGATCACTGCACATTTATCCAGCCCAAACTGCATACCGATGTCTTCACTGAAGATTCGAACAGTGTTGATAAGAGAATCTGTGTTACGCTCCGACTTCCCAAATAATTTCAAGTCATCCATGTATAACAGATGATTAATCTTTGCCTTGCTTTTGAATTCATATCCAAGTCTGGATCTCCTTAGCATCTGTGATAATGGGGTCATAGCCATAACAAACAACAGTGGAGATAAACTATCTCCTTGAAAGATTCCTCTCTTGATAGTGACTTCTCCAAGCACTTTACCGTTGTTTTCCAGCTTCGTTCTCCATCTAGTCATACTTTTGCGGAGGAATCTTCTGATGTTGTCTGCAACTCCCAGCATTTCCAGAGACTCGTTGATCCAGGAGTGTGGGACCATGTCATAGGCTTTCCTGTAGTCGATCCATGCCATTGCCAGGTTTGTTTTCCTTTTCTTGCTGTCTTTCATCACTCCTTTGTCGATGTATAGTTGATCCTTTGTACCCCTGGTTCCTCTTGCACATCCCTTCTGTTCCCATGGCGTTATATCTTGGTCATCGAGATGTTGGTAAATCTCCTCTGATAATATTCCCGTTAATACCTTCCATAGGACCGGTAAGCATGTGATTGGCCGGTAGTTCGATGGTACATTACCTTTGGTAGGGTCCTTAAGGATGAGGACTGTTCTTCCTTTTGTCATCCATTCAGGTGGATTTCCGCTCACGACAATTTGCTCCATTTGCTGCCCCAGCCTTTCGTGCAAAGTTGTGAATCGTTTTATCCAGAAAGCTTGCACTCCGTCTGGACCGGCAGCTTTCCATGGTGCCAACTTGTGAATGATCTTTTGTAGCTGATTCTTGTTGATTGTTAAATCATCCTGAGGAATTATATTTGCACACTCTTCTTTGGTTGTCTTCAACCACTGAGCTTCTCGATTGTGGTAATGTGGCTGACTCCAGATGTTGCTCCAGAAGGCAATCGTTCCTGCTGGTTCAGGTGGGGGAACTTCATCTTTCATCTTTCCATTGATTTCTTGATAAAACCTTTTCTGATTTTTCTCGAACATTGCATTTTCCTTGTACTGTGCCACTCTATCAGTGTATCTCTTCATTTTCGCCGTAGTACTGATGATTCTTTGCTTCAATTCCTATATCACCGTCTCCATTCCTTTCCTGTGAACACTATACTTCTCAACTAGGTAATGGTAATCATTCATTCTGCTATGACCGTTCTGGATCTCTGTCAATCTCGATAGATCTTTTCTCCATCCCTTTACCTGGTTTTCAAGTCTCCTTTTCCACGGAGGTAGGAGAGATTTTGTTGTTTTGTCCCGTTTTCTGACACCTAGTCTCTCTGTTACTAGGATTGCTCCAGCATAGATAAGATCATTGGTATCCTCAATGCTATCAGACGAGAGAAACTTTATTACCGAGTTGACTTTTTGAGTTTCTTTCAAAAGTTTCTCTCTTGGTATTCCTTTTAGACTCGGGGGAGTGGGGCGATCTCCTGGTATTACACCTTTTTTTATCTCCAACAATCTCCCTTTTATCTCTTTCTGCTCCTCGTCTAGTCTATCAGTAGGTGTATTCAGTTCTGTTTCTTTCGGAGCTGTCGCTTCTCTCTGCTCTTCTTCCCTTTCTTGTGGAATCTCCTCCTTATTATTATTATTATTATTATTATTGTTGTTGTTGTTGTTGTTGTTGTTATCATCATCATTATCATTATCATTTTGGTGTTGTTGTTATTGTATTAATATTATTATTATCATTATTATCATTATTATTATTGTTATTATTATTGTGTTCTGGTTACAGCCGAAGAATGATAATTATCAATATTTATGGGAGATTCGAGTGTGCATGAACAGGAACTGCAATCCAATCGACTGTGGAACTTCAGGAGACATTGAGGGCAAGTGCGTGCCCCAGAAGAAGGTGATTTACCCGAATTTCCCGAAAAACGAGTATATCAGAACGAAATCCCTGGGAACGTCTGACGATCTCGCCCTCCAGTTCCTGCTCGATGTCGCTGAAATGGGTGAGAGGGAGATGATGATGGAGGAGGAGGAGGAGGAGGAGGAGGCTGAGCTGAGGGAGAAGCTCTTCGAAGACGACGGTGACATGTAGGAAGTGGAAGACGAAAAAGAAGATGATGTCAGTTAATTAGATCACCCTCGATTAAATCACTTCCTCTTTTAATTAACTTTTAAATCATGGTAAAAATATCAATTTACTGTATTTTTTTCTTCATTTTCTCACATTCATTTTTGCTGCATTAATGTCTTTCGGACAAACGCACTACAATTTCTAAATGATAAATGAGAATCAGTCAAGAAAAAAGATAATTGTGATAAACAACGATTAAAGATGATGCTTTTATACAAAGAGGAAAGTATAAAAGGGTCCCCTTCTTTTAACAGTGATAAAACAGAAAACAATGGTAGAAGTTACGTGGCCATTTATCGCTCTGCTTCAGCTTTTGTACCAGTGAATATAGTTCTCAATAACTTTCATCTGGGACCCAGTCCAGCTGTCCAAAAGGGCTCAAATGAAGCGCTGATTATCTCTCTTTCTCCACTTTTTCAGCCATTACATCATCTTTGGTACGATCAGTGAAGGGGAATTACCTTTTTCTAAAAATATTTATTTACTTATCTTCGTCCACTGATTAATGGAAGGTCAGATATATATCAGCATTTCCATTCCGTACAAGTAACTTTAGGCTTAACTAATGTGACAAAATGAATAAAAAAAATCAATTTGGTCATGAAAGGAAAGTGAGAAAGCAATTTCATTATGACTATTTTATTTTCCATATAGGCACAGAATTATGGTGATATGTATCGGCTTAACATGCAAGGTTTAAACCTAACGTAACGTTTAGCGGCTTTTGAGAGTACTGGCCAATGTGATTAGCTGTATTATAAGTATTTAGAGGTGTCTGAAACTGGCTCTGACAGAAGCAAGATCTCATTACGTTGCATTCCCGAGAATGAACCCAACTTTATTTTTGGTTCGAGGGTCTTTGCAATTTTGCTGGTTTGGGTCCTTGGGATGGGGTTAACTAGAGGTTGTGCTTACAAAGTGTTAATGTTCTTGATGGTAGGTTAATAATATATGACATTTATTGATACGCTTTTTAACAGGGAGTCGGTCAACAAATTTTAAGGTAGGTGTTTTATAATATCAGCGTCTTGATTTTATCAACGGACGAGCAGTATTTCAAACGCTGCAGTATCGACCGATTTTGGTGATTGGTCAATCTGAATCGTAAATTCTATCAATATATTTTGGGGTAAACATTTTGGGGTCAACATTTAGGCTTAACTAATGTGTCAAAATTGATAAACAAAATCAATTTGGTCATGAAAAGAAAGTGAGAAAGCAATTTCATAATGACTATTTTTTTTTCCATTTAGGCACAGTATTATGGTGATATGTATCGGCTTAAGCGAGGTAAAACCTAATGTAAAGTTTAGCAGCTTTTGAGAATACGGGCCAATGGGGTTAGCTGCATTATAAGTATTTAGAGGTCACAATTATTTGATACGCTTTTTAACAGGGAGTTGGTCAACAGATTTTAAGATAAGTGTAGTCAGCGTCTTGATGTTATCAAAGGACGAGCAGTATCTTAAACCTTGCAGTATCGACGATTTTGGTGATTGGTCAGTCTGAACCGTAATAAATTCGTTCAATATATTTTGGAGAAAACATGAAGATGCGTTGACTTTTGGATTGAGTCTGCGAGTGGAGTGGAGTACCATTAGGTAGCTTTATCCGTCTATCAGCATTGGGTTAAAGACACACTTTAAAGTGAATTCAGTTTTTGAAAAGTGTTTTTAAAAAAAGCGAAAAAGTGAATCACTGTGGATATATGGTGATGATGTTGTTGTTGATGATGATGATGATGATGACGATGATGACAATGATGGTGATGACGATGATGATGATGACAATAATGATAATCATAATGGTGATGACGAGGAGAAGATAACAACGAGTACGATGATGATTATCATATTTTTTTGTTTCCCATAATAATATATTATGATGAGAGTAGTGATGGTGATGAGGATGACGATGATGACGACGACAAAAACGGTGATGATGGTGATATTGATGATGACGATGATGAGGATAATGATATTATAATGACTATGTATAATGATATTTGTCATGATGATAGTGATGATTATGAGGATGATGCTCGTGATGATCACGACGATGATGTCGTTATGTTTTTAATATATGGTGACGGAGTTAGGCTTACGGTATATTTAATGCAGAAAATACTGATAAATGAGAAGATAACCATTGCAATGATGTTAAATACGAATATATGTTATGTTATTTGTAACATTAGGTTAAAATGATAAGAGGAATGGAAAAAAAAAATATTTATCCCATAATTGTTCCAAAGAATGTCTCTATTAAAAAAAACAATGTTTTCGGTGAATCTATGGTGAATCTAATTCACCAAAAACCAAATAGTAAAATCTTTCTTAATACAATTGTGCTTGAAACAAAATCGCAAAGACTTTCAAGAAATCAACTCAAGGGCAATTCCAATGTACCATACTGTGTTGCCTATAGAAATCATGTTGGGATTATGAATTATTATTATTGTAATATTCGCACATTTGAAAAGGGGTGGCAAAAGGCTACTAAAACTGCATTGGGTTGACTTCTTGAAAGTCTTTGGAATCTTGTTGTTATCTTTATCATCAATTCATTTACATTTGGTTTCTGAAATCTAACACATATAGATTAGGCAAATATAGAAAATGACAAATTAAAGGGAAATCCGACCTTAATGGCAAGTTGCTCTGAATGAAAGTAGAAAAAATGAGAGAAGCAGACTGGTGAAGGTTTGAACGAATTCGGACAAGCAATGTGAAAGTTATGAATTTTGTTGAAAGTTGTGATCACTATACTTGCGGGAATTTCAAATTGGCCGAATCGGTAATGTTACTGTGATGTAGCGGCGAACAACTCTCCCATTTGTTCCAACGACACAAAATGACTAAAATGTCATTTTTTCCAAAAAGTATGACTCAGTATGATCTTTCTCTTTCTGGAGAACCTGTGACAACACTATCTACAATATGTTTTGAGTACTACCCCCAGGGGAAAAGGCACTTTGGAGAAAAACGGAAATTAATGTCATTTTAGTGTAAGTAACAAACGGGAAAGCTGACCGGGAATACGTCACAATCGATTCACCAAATTGCCAATTTGAGATTTGCATAGATTTAGTGATCTCATTTTTCAGACATTCATAGCTTTCTTATCCTTCGTCCGATTTCTTTAAGCTTTCAAAATCCTGTTAACAGAGCGTTCATGAAGAAGTCTATATCTAAAGATCATGGCGTAGTCTCGACAGGTTAAAGAGAAGATTGAGTTCTGGTAAAGGTAAAAACATAATTTATGAGTTTCCCCATTTTTAATTTCAGTTTGACAGAATATCATAGAAATGTCCCTTGGAAAGGGTTGCTCTTCAAATGCCCTCATATTCGAAATATGACTAGAAATAGCTGACATGTTTGAACCAAACTTTCCTGCCACTTGTGTGTGTATGTAGTCCCATATACACATTTCTGTGTACAGTGCATGTGTCTCTAAGCAAGATGGATTCGATTTCTTATCATTTGATAAGTTCAAAACCTCACAGTGTACACTAATTCTTATTTACTACATAATCAACTTTTCCTTACAACCTTCAGGCAGTTTCTTTCACAATGCAATCACATGATCGGAACTCAACTTTGTCTCGATCAGGTGATAAAGGAGATGGATGGTAATTTAGCTCATCCTTCTCCTAGGTTTTTTTGTGTGGCTGTTTTCAGATCTAAGATAGCGACACAAATAAACCAAAATTTGCTTATTGCTGGTTGGTTGCTGTTCGGGAAATAATGAGTAATCGGTTTATGGGAAGAAATAGTTACCGATGACGAACTGTACATTAGGCCAAATAAAATTAATTCCTAGTTTCTCGTCCCCTGCTCCTTCCATTTTGCCTCATTTTTTTTTTTTTTTTTTATTCAATATTTTTTTGTTCTGAAATGGAATAAATAAGAATCTGATGAAATCTAGACAATGAGGAAACAAGAAAGCATCAAAACTGATCAATGTAGAGCACTTTCATCTTGTTTTGAGCCTCTGAAGTGCTTGTACAAATACAATTGAATGAAGAAAATTTGTGTGAAATTTGACCCGATAGTAATAATAATAATAATAACAATTATAATAATAGTTTTGTGTACCCAGGGAAGTCTCATCAGCTTCAGTGCTGTTCTTCCTGAGGGCCATGCAATTATTATTGCCCCAGCAATTGCCAGGTACCTATTTACCCCTGGGTGGAAAGAGACAAATGTGTGTAAAACATCTTGTCCAAGGATGTAAGCGAGGACTGAACCCAGGACCTCTCGTGAGAGTCAAGAGCCTTCACCAATATACCGCAGTGCTTCCACATTTTTATGTACGTGAAAAATCAAATATGACGCAACCCCCTCCTCTTCATTTAAAGAAACAAAAATCTGGACGAGAAAATAGGAATCAATTTTACTTGGCCTTAACTGTTTTCTCACGAAATTGTGAAGACTGATAGTATCATTTGTCGCGTAATTTCATCCACTTTGACTATATCTTACATCCTGTTGCAAGTGTCTAGTTTCACAATATACAACTATTTTCTATAAAAATGTGATAGTCTGCATGTCTACAGATAATGCATTTGATTTGAAAAAAGTAAGGGTGAATTCGCATCCTGATCAATGTATTTTATAAAATGTCATATATATTTTTTTTATTTTATTTACAAAAATCATCAGAACGTTGTGCGCTGTGATACTTTCGATGACTGACAAGCCAAATTGCAACTCAACCTTGCAGGTCCACTGAAACCTTTGTCACATTGATAAAAGGCATCATAAATTGCCTTCATCTTCATTTAGTCCCACCATTTAGCAGTTGTTTAGTGCTGAAGACAAGGGCTAGAGCAGACGACATCTTCCAACCAGGTATCGAATATATCTACAGGTAAACAGCAAACTTCATTATTCATAGTTGGGAGACGTTCTATTTCTGCTGCGAAATATGGGGCACCTTTCTACATTTCTGCTTCTTGTTGCACTCTTCCACTGGCATACCAGCGAAGGCAGCTCCTTTCAAGAAACCTTCAATCAAGTTGGGTAAATACACGAATTTTCCATCTGTTTCATTTGATTCGGTAATCTTGCTACATAAAGTAATAGGCTAAGCACGTGTCATATAGTTTAATAATAAGAATGATAAAGACGAAAAGATTAGATGGGATATATTGAAGTACTATAATAACTGTGCTGGAATGTAACGATGTAGATGGCATTATGAATCTAAAACAGAAAGCATGAAAAGGATTCGAATATGAATGACAAAGAAAATAAGAATTGTTGTAAAGGATCATTTACCTGGAAAAGAAAGACCAAGTTTTATCGTTGCTGTGTCGAAATTTGCTTTCTTCTCCCTACCCTCAATTTTCCTAACTCTCTCTCTCTCTTTTTTTTTTACTCTCTCTACCTCCCTTTCCCTCTTTCTTTCTTTTCTGTTTCCCCTTTTCTCATGTCTGTTTTTATGACCCTTCAGCTTCACGATTTGATAACGATAAAATGGGTCTATGTAGAAAATGTATTTCCTCGAGAAAATCGGTGTTCAAGACTCATTTGTATAGTTATATCGGTGAGCATCATACATTTTCTACACAGACCGATTTAATCGTTATGAGATCCTTGATATGTGACCAGCCCTTTAACCACCCTCTCCCCCTTTTCTCTTACGATACACAGGGAAGAAGGTAAATTTGACAAGTTGGCTTTAGTAGTAACTTGGCCGCCCTCTTATTGCCAAAAGGTAAGCATTTGACATTTCACTTTTCTTTCATGAGATGATTCCACCCTTTCGAAGGCTTTAAATAAGTATATATTATTTGTCAAAGGACTACATTTACTGTTTGATTAGAGGTTTTCCTCGACATAACCTCCGATTTTTTTTTTTCGCTTCTTGATGTACTCCGCGCAGTAAGTATACCCTCCTAACCCCTTCCCTCCTTCGCTCTCTCTCTCTCTCTCTCTCTCTCTTTCTCTCTCCATCTCCTTTCCCTTTCCTACTCCTCTCTTTCTCCCTCTCTCGTTCGTTTTTTTCTCATTATACAGATGTGCGTAAGGCCAAGTTCAGATCATAGGATATTTACCTTACACGGACTGTGGTAAGTCGAAATGCATGTCCTTGGAATTATTCAAATCGTTTCAATGTTACGAAATTATTTAATCTCTTTCTTCTACTCTTCAAAATACCAATATTGTCAAATGTGGATACACGTTAAGCACATTTATGTGTTCGTAAGTGAGAATGCCATTTAACATAAAAATTGTAATTTGTGGCAAATATCATATTTCTAAAGTTTGCTGGAGGCCATATACTTTTGTTTAGTTTCATGTAACTTCTGTGCTGTTTCTGGTGAATAAATCGGTTTTCTTGATCCCCCTTCAACTTCATTCCTGGGGGGTATTTCACAAAGAGTTAAGTTTGACTTAAAGTCATGCGTAAGTGCCAATGCGCATATGGTATTAAAACGCGTAATCTCATTGGTAGTTTACCCAATAGCGCGCGTCCCCTGAGCATGATCTGACCAATGCGGTAATGTGTTATATTATACAGCACGTAAATAGGAATATAAGAGCGACTTTAAGTCAAACTCAACTCTTTGTAAAACACCCCCAGGCCTTTCAAGAGTGGTGTGCATGCGAAAAACAACCCAGTGTACTGCCAAGGAAAGTACGACTCTTCACTCATTAAAGTAAGTTTTATCACCCTCTTTATTTATGACTCAAAAGGCTACAGCGCACGAGACCGACAGCCCACGAGACCGACATGACGACCTCGTGGGCCGCCTCCTGACAACTTTTCTGAGGGTTCACTCGACCGATACCGTATTGTCAGTCACGTGGGTTGTCGGTCTCGTTTGCTGTCTGTTGGTCTCGTCGGCCATCAGTCTCGTGGACTGTCGGTCTACTGGCAGGACTGGGATGTCCGGGACTCAAAACTTTGAACCATGGACATTCCTCCTAAAGTACCTTTAAATACATAGTCCAATACGATGTCTTTCTTCAAGGTCAGAGAGAGCATTAGGATAAATAAAGCGCTGACTCATCCAATTTCGTATGAGAGGCATTCAAATTAACGAATTTACGACCTGTTCGTAAACAGGTATTTCATTTTCACATTTCGGGCATGCAGATTAATCAACAACAAAGAAAAAAAGAAAAAAAAAAAAAAGAACTGATCCTACGTCAATCGAATTCGTATTCTGCCATTATTTCCCATGTCCGAACAACATAAAGTTCAATGACTTCTCGAGCTTCACCTTAACCTTGAATTTCACCAAAAACAAAACATAAATGAAATAAAAATAAATAAATAAATGGAGAAATACTTATTTTCGTACGCTTCCCAGCCTATCTTAAAGTTGCAAAAGCTGATTTTCACTTGTTGATAATCACCACCCCCCCCCCAAAAAAAAACCCCCATACAATTATTGATTCGGAACATAGAAATACTCATTGTGTATCACACCTGTCATTTTAAAGATGCTTTTGTTACCAAGTGTCATTAATTATTTGCGATGATGTTGCCTGAATAAGATGTTGTGGGAATGGCAGATTCACAATGGTTACCATACTGTTCTGAATAAATTACTAATACTGCATTGATCAATCAAAAAGTGAAAATCAGCTTTTTGCCAACTCTAAGAGAAGCTGGAAAGCAAACGAAAAATATTATATTTCCAATTTTTTTGTATGATGTTGAAATTACGTTGAGATATTAATTCACCAAATGCACAGTTCATTTCAAGGAATAAGACCTGCCAGGTACCTGGGCGGAGAAAGACAACTGTAGATAAAATGATTTGTCTGAGGACATACGCACTTAGCAGAGATGCGGGCACTCAACCTTTTGATTAAGAGTCAAGTGAATTGACCACTATACCACGATGCTCCCACTATTATCGTTATTTTATTATTATTATTACCTTTTTAGGGTAAATTGCGTCATACGATGAACCAAAAATGGCCGAATCTTAGGGGTGGATCCAACGACGAGTTCTGGTATGTACGTCAATCTGTTGTCTTGTTCAGCAAAATATTGTTATCGATATTGATTCTGCTCCTGTTATTACTCCTATCCACACTAGGCTTTGTTTTAATTTAGGCCTAATTATTTATGATGTGGTTATTTTTTGTATTCCGTTTCCCCTATAAAATTGGATAGAAATATCGTGAGAGTATTTTATTGTATTATCATTATTATCATTATAATTAAGATTATTATTACAATTGTTTATTATTATTATTATCATTATTATTATTATTATTATTATTATTATTATTATTATTATTATTATTATTATTATTATTATTATTATTATTATTATTATTGATATTATTATTATTATTATCATCATCATCATTATTATCATTATTATTATTATTATTATTATTGATATTATTATTATTGTTATTATTATTATTATTATTATTATTATTATTATTATTATCGTTATTATCATTATGATTATTATTATGATTATTATCATTATTATTATTGTTATTATCATAATTATTAATATTTAACGTAACTCGATTTTGTATTCGTATGTATGTGATTTATATTTTGTTAATTTTCTAATAGACATTTAAAAAAAAATATTTTAGGTGGATATGAATGAATTTTTACTTCTATATAGAATAAATAAGGAGTTAGGGGAAGTAAGTTTATAAGTGGAAGATTAAGAGAAGGGCCAGAGTTTCAAGAGGGGAAGAATGGGGTGAAAAACACGGAGAAGGATTACTTCGAAAGAATTATTGAGAGAGAAAGTGACCAAAAGCGGCTGCGCGTTGTCGTTAGAAATTAATGATATCAATTGAATGCAGACTGAAAATTGATTTGTCATTTTTCTATTTTCAACACCAGGAAGCACGAATTTGAAAAACATGGAATGTGCCCCTTCGATTCGTCAGTTTTTAGGCCCCAACAGGAGTACTTCCAAGACGCAATACAACTATATAACGAGTACAACATCAAAACGTTTGTACTGCAGACATTTTTATTTAAATAATTTTACTTTTGCCTAGTTAGAGACTAGAAGAGATAGAGAGAGAGAGAGAGAGAGAGAGAGAGAGAGAGAGAGAGTTAAGCGAGAGAGGGAGAAATAGAAGTTACGCTAATTTATTTTCAAGAATTTATGGAAGACTTAGGATCAAATGATCATAATAATGACATTTGTCTACCCCATAAAAAGTGGATTCGAAACGGTGTGAAATAAATAAATAATATAGGTTTTCCCGGCCAAATTTTGCAACTTTGTCAGTCCAATTCATTTTACGAGCATTCAATTTAAACGATTTTCACCATGCCGTGCTATTTGGCAATTCAAATTCATGATTTGTGCATTCGAATTCATCTCGGAAGCATTCAAATTCGCATTTCAGGCAGTCAAATTAACACTCTTTTCATACAAATTCATAGGGCACGCACGTAATTCATAAAGCCTTCATTCAATAGACCGCTTCGGTAATGTATGCAGAATTTATACACACCTTTCAAACAAAGGTTGTTCTTGACAACCTGAAGCCTTGCCGGACATAGCAACAGATAATGTATGCAAATTGGATTCCAAGCATTGAGGCTTATTTATAAAAAAAAAACAGGTTAATGGAATAGCTCGTCACTAGGTGCTCAGAAAATTATATGCATAAATTTGTATACATTACAGAAGCGGTCTATTTAACATCGCATGGTCACGTGATCACGCAACAAACCCGTTCCTGCATTCGAATTCATTTAGGAGCACCATTTTAGCGTGTTAAGCATTCACTTAAAAAAATTTCCCCTCAACTTTATTTGTGATAGTTTTCTATTGTCTTGTATTACGTGTTTGACATGATATTTGCAATTCAAGATAGCGCCTGCATGTATTTGGTTTTGGCAAATTGTAATAATCCCATCGTTTGAGCGAATAACGGTCTATTCATTTTTTGTCGCGTGGTCGTGGATGTATAGATTTTCCCGGCCAATTTCGCAACTTTGTCAGTCCAATACATTTTATGAGCATTCAATTTAAATGATTTTCGCAATGCCGTGCTATTCGGCAGTTCAAATTCATGGTCTGTGCATTCGAATTCATCTCGGAAGCATTCAAATTGGCCTTTCAAGCAATCAAATTAACACTCTTTTCATTCAAATTTATATATCACGCAGGTTATTCATAAAGCCTTCATTCAATTTAGCATCGCATGGTCACGTGGTCACTCAACAAACCCGTTCATGCATTCGAATTCATTTTGGAGCATCCAGTTTAGCGTGTTGAGCATTCAATTAAAAAAAAAAATCCCCCAACATGATTATTTATGATATTTTTCTATGGTCTTGAATTATGTTTAACATGATATTTTCCATTCTAGATAGGGCCTGCATGTATTTGGTTTTGGCAAATTGTAAAGATCCCATCGTTTGAGCGAATAACGGTCTTTTCATTTTTTGTCGCGTGGTCGTGGATGTATAGGTTTTCCCGGCCAATTTCGCAACTTTGTCAGTCCAATACATTTTATGAGCATTCAATTTAAATGATTTTCGCCATGCCGTGCTATTCGGCAGTTCAAATTCATGGTCTGTGCATTCGAATTCATTTCGGAAGCATTCAAATTGGCCTTTCAAGCAGTCAAATTAACACTCTTTTCATTCAAATTTATATATCACGCAGGTTATTCATAAAGCCTTCATTCAATTTAGCATCGCATGGTCACGTGGTCACTCAACAAACCCGTTCATGCATTCGAATTCATTTTGGAGCATCCAGTTTAGCGTGTTGAGCATTCAATTTAAAAAAAAAATCCCCCAACATGATTATTTATGATATTTTTCTATGGTCTTGAATTATGTTTAACATGATATTTTCCATTCTAGATAGGGCCTGCATGTATTTGGTTTTGGCAAATTGTAAAGATCCCATCGTTTGAGCGAATAACGGTCTATTCATTTTTTGTCGCGTGGTCGTGGATGTATAGGTTTTCCCGGCCAATTTCGCAACTTTGTCAGTCCAATACATTTTATGAGCATTCAATCTAAATGATTTTCGCCATGCCGTGCTATTCTGCAGTTCAAATTCATGGTCTGTGCATTCAAATTCATTTCGGAAGCATTCAAATTGGCCTTTCAAGCAGTCAAATTAACTTTGAATTATGTTTAACATGATATTTTCCATTCAAGATAGGGCCTACATGTTTTCGGTTATGGCGAATTTTAAAGATCCCATCGTTTGAGCGAATAAAGGTCTATTCATTTTTTGTCGCGTGGTCGTGGATGTATACATACTTAAATAAAACATACATAAAACATGAAACGATTGTAGTTTGCAAGAAAGAACTTACAGTAAGTTACAGATATAACTATTTTCTTTGTAATTGAGGATACACTAAATTTTAGAAGACATTTTAGAAGACAAGAAGACAAATAAAAGCTCTATTTCATCCAGGAGATGATAAAGAAAATCTTAACCTCATGTTCTAAACAAATAAGGAGAGGTTTTAAAAGTTACCCTATAATTGCCTATAGTTAGATGAGAAAAAACATGAGGAAATGCTGATTTCTGACATTGTGTTGTCTACTCCTTCCTCGGGGGAGATTGTCGCCTATGCTTAGGTGCATGAATTTTCTCTTTTAAAGTAGGCCTATATTTTCAAATGAACCCTTCAGTTATATTCCCCAACTTGTGTGGCTTTGGAAAATCTACAGAATACAATCCATCTTTTAAAATTTACAAGTAGCCTAAAGGACAGTAAGTTCTACTATATTATGGACTCAAGAAGGAAATTAAATTCGAAATCAGCCTTAAAGTAGGGGGAATTATAAACAAAACAGTGGAGTTGATAACTTGCGTGTTAAATTGAATGAACATGTTCCGAATTTGACTGCCCATTTGCGATTTTGAATGTCCTTTCGGCAGTCGCCGATGAATTTGAATGATTCTTACATACGTGCTTATTTGAATGCACGGAAATGAACTTGAATGATACAAAAACAAACCTTTAAATGACAGAAGATGCGGTATAAACGATGTTTTTGCTAAACTGAATGAACGTTCTATCAAATTGACTGACAAAAGTGCGAAATAATTGGCCAGGAAAACCTATAACAATAATAGTGGGTTCTTGTATAGCGCATGTGTCTGTCATACTTGACACTCCTGGCGCTCCACAAATGATGGAAATATAGGTTATCAAATATATTTTATCAAAGCCACACACTCAGATGGTGGTGGTGGTGGTGGTGGTGGTGGTGATCATGGTGATGATGATGATGATGATGATGATGATGATGCTGAATAGGCCTACAGGTTATAATGATAATAACTATGATAAAATGAATCTAAATACTAGAATTACAAAGCGCACATATCTGGGTGTAAAGTCGCCCAGAGCTCGCAAAATAATTATGAAAATATCATTCATACAAAAGAAATCAAACAAATGTGTGCGTCCGTTCTCTTTACTCTGTTATCTGTGCAGAATCCTACAAAACGGAGGAGTAGAGCCTTCAACCCATAACATGTATACATTGTCCCAGATCACTTCAGCACTGCATAATGGGCTTGGCGTCCACCCAGCCGTTTACTGTTATGTAAGTACCCATGTATATGCGATCCGGCTGCAATTTTTTTATCATAGGATGGCAAGTGAGATCATATTTATTCATGATCTTATTAATATTGATTAATATTGATTAGTAACCATTTTTTGTATTACAAAAAAAAATGGTGATTTAGGATTAGGGTTAGGGTTAGGTTTAGGTTTAGGTTTAGGATTAGGGTAAGAATTAGGGTTAGTATTAGGTTTAGGGCTAGGGTTAGAGTTAGAGATAGGTTTCGGACTCCGAATTTACTAACCATAAATATTCATAAATATATTTATATAGAAACACGACTCGTAATTGGCAACAGCAAAGGGTGATATTGCAATTTAATGCGCCATAGCTAGGCTATGTCTAGTCCACTGCCTGGACTGTTCGCGCACGAACGCGATCCGTTGAGAAAATAATACACCCCCAACGCTAAAACTGATATAGCCCTTCCAAATCGACCCTCGCATTGAGAAAATACCCGTTCTCACTCACTTTTGAAAGTAGAGGAACGGGTCTTGAGGAACGGTTTGCTAGCGTTCACACTCCGAGCAGTTTTTCTCGCTCAAACCGCTCCACGATTCAAAGTGGCCTTGTTGCTATGGCAGCTCAGTTCAGCGGGTCAAATTTTTCGCGCGGAATACAAACTGATGTACCGTAGCGTGCCTGCCGGCTGCCCGATCGATTGCTTTTGCTTTGTTTTGTGCGCGGAACGTCACTGGCTCACTTCCGGTTGAAGTACGCTTTCGTTCACATTGCACGTTTAGAGCGGTCCATACCGCTCTTAATAAGACCCGTTCCTCAAGACCACCTCCCCGAGGTGGTCTTCTGGAGCGGTCCAGAAGACCACTTCCTGGACCACTTTGACCGTTCACACTCACCTAAGAACCGTTCCTGAGGAACGGGTCTTAGATAGACCGCTCCAAAAGTCCACTTTCAAAGTGAGTGAGAACGGGGTCTAATACACCCCCAACGCTAAAACTGATATAGCCCTTCCAAATTTCGACGGGTGAAATTGTGGGGATCGCGCGATTAGTGGAGAGTCGCGCTCTGTGTGGGATATGCGTGTAGAGAAAGAGCAGCGTTAGGGAATAAACCAAATATAAAAAACGGATAGAATCTTTTTTCGACGGGTGAAATTGTGGGGATCGCGCGATTAGTGGAGAGTCGCGCTCTGTGTGGGATATGCGTGTAGAGAAAGAGCAGCGTTAGGGAATAAACCAAATATAAAAAACGGATAGAATCTAGACTAGGCTATGTCATGACGCAGTTGTAGTGGTAAATTCTCAAGTATTCTTTTGTTAATCAATAGAATAACTTCATTTCATTTCATTACATGTCATCTCATTTATTCAGTTCTGCATAGAAATACAGGTACATAGTATGCAGTTTACATAATATGATCACAGAAACGTATTTCCAACAGAACTTAGAGCTCCACTATGTTTGCTCTTAGAGCACACACTTTTAGGGTAGACTGCATTTACACGCAATTTCATGAAACTTTACTTGCCATCCTGCGATTAAAAAATCCGTGATCCGGCTGTCCGCCTTGAAAATGTTTGGTCAAAGTGTATACATGAAAGCAAACGAAGATAGATCTGTCTTAACTCAGTCCACGGATAAACTATTGTAACTGTGTAGCAAAAAATAAATGAATAAATAAAAAATAAAAATAAAAATAAAAATGAATCAAGGCATTTAATAAAATGACAAAATGTATACAAAATTACATGATTTTTGCTTATTCATTTAAATGCAAAATAATTGTGACTCTTAAGGAATAAAGAGGTTACGTGTAAAAACGAACTAGATATGCAGAAAAAAAATAACACGATCTCTATAACAAGTGCCTTACATGATTTCTTGTTACCATGGCAACAGGAATTGAAAGGTTTCCAGTTTCTGTTAGAAGTGCGCATGTGCTTTGACCTCGTCCTTCGACCAATCGATTGCGGTGATGCCCTGGTAGGAGGGGGAAGGTGTAACCCCAAGAAGGACATCTTTTACTCCCCTACCGAGATCAAAGTTACCCGCAAAGTGTTTGGATTTGGAACGTCCGACGAACTCGCCGTCCAGTTCCTACTCGATGTCGCCGAGATGGATGAGAGGGAGATGATGGTAGATTAGGAGGAGGATGCGAGAAAACCTCTTCGAAGACGATGGTGAACATTAGATACAGAACAACCATGACACAGACGATTACACAGACGTCTTTGAAACTTTTCATTAAATCAACTTTTACCACATTAACTATTGTATTGTTTAGTTTAATATATGAAAATTAAGTAGATGAAAATCCGTTATATATCTAATGAATTCAATTCAATTTAATCCAGTTCTCATGTATTTCATTTCCAATTAAAAGGTACATTCAAAACAAATACAAAATAAGTCATAAACGAAATTAGTAAATGAAATGGGGAACTACATAAATAAAGCCCTTGGGCCTTGTACAAGCATAGTTCCCTAAAAAATATTGCGAAAATGGTATAGACAAGAAATAGAAAAATCTAAAACTAAAACTAAAAATATAACACAAATATAGACAACAAAGAAAAATAGAAACAGAATAATAAATATATACTTATTTATGGGAAAGAAATTGCTTCAACTTTTTTTTTCGAAAGAAGTGATTGTATTGCAGTTAGAAATATATTTGGGGATTGAGTTCCAAATTACAGGGAAATCAAGAGTGAATGATATATAAAAGCTTTCCCCCTCTAAAATAAATCTAAACTAAAAGAAAAAAGTACAGAGGAATTTATATCATTATATAGGTGTATGGGCATGAAAATGTGCCCTGTATTGTAGATATTATTCAGATTCCTTTAAAAAAAATTCAATCTACATTGCACCTTCCCATTACCGGGTATCTATTCTCTCTCTCTCTCTCTCTCTCTCTGTCTGTCTTTCTTCCTTTCTTCCCGTGTATGCCCTTTTCTACACCTCTTTTTATGTGCACAGATTTATAATATATGCTGGTGTACTATGTTAGTTCCTTCTCACCATTGCCCAAACTCGATTGGCTTTTATTCCATTTATATCTCGAATCCTCCTTTTATGCCACCATAGATTAGGCCTTAATATATAGCCACCACTCCATTCATATTCTAAATCCACCATTGTGTCCATTAAGAAATTAGGGTATGAGATAGCTTTTCTCACAGGTCTATATGTATCCTGTAACCAGGGGCGGCGCTACAGGGAGGGGGGGGGGGCAGAGGAGGCGACCGCCCCCCTATGATCTTTCAAGTAGTGAAAAAAGAAAAAAAAAAGAAGAAAAGGAGGAAGAAAAGGGAAGAAAAGGGAAGAAAGAAGAAAGAGGAGAATTAAAAAGAGAGGTCTTAAACATATAACTCTATATTACCCCTGTTATTTAATGGAGAAAAAAATATGACGTCATCTTTAGGTCGTCTTGCCCCTCCTATCAAAATACCCTGGCGCCGCCCCTACCTGTAACTAAATACATATTTCATTGAAAACACAGAACATGCTAGAAATTTATGTTTTTAGGATGCATGTCGTCAAAACTTAGTCACGCATGACTAAGTTCTATCCAGACTAAATTCTACCCAGAGTCTCATTGATTTTAGTCATTGATGATGAAAGCTAAAGATTAAGTACAAATTGTTCTTCCATGACGGTGCGTACATTGAACACGATAAAAACTATTTTCGAAAAATCAACTCAAGGCAATTTCAATAGCTCTGTCTGTCACCTTTAGAAATGTGCGAACATTACAATGGCGTATTACGTAATCCGAACCTGATTTCTATGGGCAGTACAATAGGCCTTTGAAATTGCCCTTGAGATTATTTTTCGAAAGTAGTTTTTATCGTGTTAATGATTTATTATAATTCTTATTCTTATTCTTATCCTTATTTTTATTCATATTCTTATTCTTATTCTCATTCTTATTCTTATTCTTATTCTTGTTCTTGTTCTTGTTCTTGTTCTTGTTCTTATTCTTATTCTTATTCTTATTCTTATTCTTATTCTTATTCTTATTCTTATTCTTATTCTTATTCTTATTCTTATTCTTATTATAAGGCATGAGCTGAAAACAAAGGGATAACTACTTTATTGAGATTTAACGTGGATCCTGTATGCACGCCTTATCGGCAACAAGACCAAATTTTCTTAGTTAGAGGTTCGTAAGTTTTCTAGGAAGTCCAACTTTTCTTAGTTCGAGGTTCGTAAGTTTTCTAGGAAGTCCAACTTTTCTTAGTTCGAGGTTCGTAAGTTTTCTAAGGAAGTCCAACTTTTCTTAGTTCGAGGTTCGTAAGTTTTCTAGGAAGTCCAACTTTTCTTAGTTCGAGGTTCGTAAGTTTTCTTGGAAGTCCAACTTTTCTTAGTTCGAGGTTCGTAAGTTTTCTAGGAAGTCCAACTTTTCTTAGTTCGAGGTTCGTAAGTTTTCTTGGAAGTCCAAATTTTCTTATTTCGAGGTTCGTAAGTTTTCTAGGAAGTCCAACTTTTCTTAGTTCGAGCCTGACTGGGCGTCAGTGATATTTCAGAATAGGGGTGAAACAGAGTGATCTCCTTGACTTATTTTTTTTCCCAAAAGGATTTTTAACTATTTTAGTAATCGATGATTTGGTGATTGCTTAAATCATATAGATATCAATAAAGTCTTATTATCTGGATTTGATGTTGTGAATTTTCATTTTCAGGAGTAGCATTACAATGAGCAGGCATATTATATTGATGGTTTATAAACATGGGTTCAAATGAAACTGAAGAATTAAGATTCCACCGAGTTTGTAACTTGATCTATCGTCCCAAGGGGATATGTTAACAAAAAAGATGGAAGAAATGATTCGAGGAGAAAATTAAGCAATCATTATCATCAGACTGTTATGTTATTTCAATAAAATTGAAATGGTAATGGGAGAAACTAGGGGTTTACATTGATATTAATATTCATATATTTACATGTATCTTTCCACTGTAAAAGTGAGTTAGTTAGAGAAATGGAAAGGAAAAAAGAGAGACAGACAGACTGATACAGAGCCAGTGAGAGAGATATAGCATGTACAGCGTTTAATTAAGTGAGGGAGATGGGCAAGAAGACGAAAGAAAGAGGTCAGAAGTAATGAAACTAAGAATGGCTACAGCCCACGAGACCGTGCTGTCGGTTTATGCAGGTGCTGGCTGTGATGATAATGATGATGATGATGATGATGATGATGATGATGATGATGGTGATGACGATGGGGATGATGAAGGTGATGATAATGATGAAGAAGAAGACGACGACGAAGAAGAAGATAATAAGGGGGACAATGATAATGATAATGATGGTGATGGTGATGGTGATGATAGTGATGGTGATGGTGATGGTGATGATGACAATGATGATGGTGATGATGACGAAGATGATGATGCTGATTGTAATTGTGAACCCATGACTGGGGATATGCGTGGGTGCGCGTCCCCGCATGGCACTGATATAATTTGACCAAAAGATAAAAAATAAAATAAATACAATCACTCCATACCTTGGAGAGAAATCCTTTCCTTGAAATGAAAAATATATTCATTGCCTAACCCCAGGCACGCACTCAAACTAACCATATCATTCCATTTTGATGACTGATGATGGAACTGTAACTCAATCTGCTGAGAGCTACTTGTCGTCTGCTTGGTGTCACAACTTCACACATGGACATGGACATTGATTGATACGAGCAAATCACGTGACCGAATAAAGGGTTCGTCCGCTCTTGTAATTGGAGGACTTTAGATACTCACAAAAACAGACTCGACCAATCACGAGTGTCAAGAATGAGTGTTTGATCCAAGTGCAATCGATGTTAAAATTACTGAATAGTGATCAGTTGGGCTAACATCTTCTGTCCCGAAGCCATATATCTATATCTATATTTGTGGGAGTCTGCTCTAGAGTTTGTAAAAAGGCTGGAAAAACTAGGAAAGGATTTGAAGTCAAACAGGCAAGGAGAAAGAGATCAAAGAAAAACAAGTCTTCGAGAAACAGAAGGAAAAAGGCAAGAAACTACGAAGAAAAAAAAAGAGTTCAAAAACAAAAGAAGAAAAGACTGAAGAAATGGATAGCCTATACTTTCTTGTTGTATTAGTGGCGATCATCTCCGTACAGCCTGGAGAAAGCAGGAGTCTTCGCGAAGATTGGTAAGAGACTGCGTTCTTGCAATTATTTCCTCCTCGCTTATTGCATGTGAACGGCAACTTTACACCATTTTAGCAGTGTAACATGTTCATTTTTAAAGGAAAAACATTAACTTTAATATGTTGCTCTAACTTACACAATTTTTGTTCTTCTTTTTATAAGATACATTATGACCATGATGAAAAAAGTGTTTTAGATTTGAGATTTATGACATTAATATTATTAGCTTGAATTCAAACAGACATTAACAAAATAAGACTTTTTGGATAGTAAACAAATTCTTTAGTTAATATGGGGTTATTGTTTTTTTAGAAACACGCGAGTTGAAGTCATGGACAATGCAATTATCTTCATCAAAGAATAATTTTATAACTTAAAAGAAAATTAACACACTTGAAGTTTTTGAGGTACATATTGACGAATGGACAGATGGAATACCATGTCACATTAAACAAATCCTGATATGAAACTCCCCCCCCCCCTCTCTTTCTCTCCCTCCCTCTCTCCGGTTTGTCTTCTTTTATGATGATCAATTTACCGATAATGAAAGGAATCAATGGCACATCTACAGGGGCTCTCAGGGGGGCATCTAACCCTAATCTAAAAAAAAAAAAAAAAAAAAAAACGAAAACGAAAGCGCTTAAGAGGGAGGGGATTCGAATGGTAACATGAAGAGAAGACGATAGGACCTTCTCTTGCACATGTTGCATCCTCCCCTCAATCAGTGGCTTTGTTCATTCGCATTCCATCCAAGACTGGTGGCCTCCATGATGCCAGTGCCCCCTCAGTGGCTGGACCTACGCTACACCACTGAAAGGAATACACTATATGAAATACATTATTGTGCTACGAAAGTCCACTCAGACCACGAGACCACATAATTATGGCCAGAATTCAGACTAGTATTCTCTCTCTCTCTCTCTCTCTCTCTCTCTCTCTCTCTCTATATATATATATATGTATACATATATAGATATCTTTCTTTCTCTCTCTCTCTCTCTCTCTCTCTCTCTCTCTCTGTGGGGTCACGTCACTTGTTTAGGAATGCCAAGTGAATATCAGTGCTCTCTTAAAGGGAAGATTGAGTTCTGGGAGAGGTAAAAAATAATTTGCGAGCTTTCTCATTCATATTATGTTAGTTTGGAAGATTATCATCATACTAGATATGTCTCCTGAAAAGGATTGCTCTTCAAATGCCCTTAAATTCAAAATATGGCAAGAAACAGCTGAAATGTTTGGGCCAAACATTTGTGTGTAGTCCCATGTACACATTTCTGTGTGCAGTGCATGTGACTCTCAGCAGGACTGAGTCAATTTCTTATCATTTTGGTGATTCCAAAACCTTACAGCATACATCATTTCTTATGTGCTATGTAATCATGGTAATCAACCTTTCCAAATTGCTTTGAGACAGTTTCATAATTCAATCTCATGAACAGATCTCAACTTTATCTTTGAAAAGAAAAGTGAATTTTCACTTTATTTTTACTCTGTTTTCAGTCCCCCAGGGAGTCACGTCAGTAATCAATCAATTTTTTTAGAAAGTAAAAAAAATAAAAAAATAAAAAAAGTGAAAAATAACTAAGAGTGATTTCAACTGCATCGCTGAAATATCAGAATTTTGAGGGGAAAAAAAAAATCAGTTTATTTTTACTCTGTTTTCACCCCCATAGGAAGTCACGTCAGTAATCAATCATTTTTATTTTTTTTAGAAAGTAAAAAAACTACCCAAGTGTGATTTCAATTGCATCCCTGAAATATCAGAATTTTGAAAAATGTTTTTACTTCATTTTTACTCGCTCCCCCAGATAGTCACATCAGTAATCACTCAATCTTTTTTAAAGAGTAAAAAGACTACCCAAGTGTGATTCCAATTGTATCCCTCAAATATCAGAATTTTGACAAAATGTCTTATATATTTTCATGCACGT